>CM035154.1:71784602-72229602 GCA_020205615.1 Panax quinquefolius
GGAAAGAAAGATTCCCCATTTAAAGACGTTCAAAATTGCTTCCGAGAGGAGATGGTTCATTTCAAGTTCTCGAGCGTATCAATGACAATGCCTATAAATTGGATTTTCCAGGTGAGTATAATGTTAGTGCCACATTTAATGTTACTGATCTAAGTCCGTTTGATGTAGGTGACTGTGACGCCCCCAAATTCGGGTATCTTCCAACCCGACATATGGTGCTCCACGGTGCTACAGTTCACACAAACATTTAATTGAAATGCCTCAAAAGAACGAATATGTCTTATATATATATATATATATATATATATATATTCCAAAACAATATTACCATTCTCCAGGTTCTTTATAACCGTTATATTTGTTCTTGTCATAATATCAAATATTAACATTATTCACATATACTATTACATAAGTAATCTATAAGTTCGCCTTAACCTTTCCTTTATCTTTGCCGGATCCTTCGGCCCGTTCGGTTTTAGCTGCATTTATACGGTTCAAGCAAGAGTGAGCATAACTAGCTCAGCAAGTATAACAATTCCATTTAAACGACATGCTTGAAACATACAAATCATATATCTTCAATAACTGAACAATAGTTATGAAGTACTACAGATAATTCAAAATAGCACTTCTCTTTTCTTAAAACGTTTTACAATGAACAATATTCAGTAAAACATTAATTCCGATCCAAGACCTTGAGCATTTCATACTTTCTTTAAAAAGGACAACCCAAAACTAAATCCGTAAGTCCGACATTACTTACGAGCACGTATAGGTGATCAGCCTATAGTATTCTATGTTGATCAACACTACATTCTTTAAGCGTATGTACATTTAAGTTGTGTCAACCTCACGTGCCTGTCGTTTAACGATAAAACATTTGTTTAGCATACTAAGTCTTTATTTGAAAACCACACCAAAATAGTTTGGTAAAACATTGACCATACTTCAATAGATTATAAGAAATCCAACATATCGTAAGTTTAGCCGAAAGAATTGGCTTTGACTTCATCATGCATCAATTCATGCGTAAGAATACATGAATCACAAAGCTTGTCAAGATTGAACATAGACAAGGGTTAGAACACTTGCCTTCAGCGTCTGCTACTGCTATTACACTTTCTATTTAAGTCTTTAAGGTCTCTACAATATATGATCACATAACGTAACACATTAGGTCATGAATAAACATACATGGTTCCTAATGAATCTTACCCTTCTTCTCAATCTAATCATGACTTAGATTTGTTACTATTGGTTTCGGCTTGCCGTTATAGTTTACATCATCATTACGTTCACGTTCGATTGATTATCTTCAACCTTTAGTTATCATAGTCAAGGTTTAACAATGTCTTAAACAATGTTATACTTAAGTTTTAGTTCATTACTAATCAATTAACGTTCCTACTTTACTTAAAAACTTTCCTTACTGTGCAATCCCTAAAGAATTTTGGTCTTTGCGCAGCTTTTTTTTCCTCAGGTGTTGCGCGTTGTGCGTGAGTTAGTAGTGACGTGGTCGTGGCTCGTCATACCGCAAGTCCTCAGGTTAATCGCCATATTGTAATTTGCCACTTTCTTTCGATGGTCGAGGCATCAACCCGGCTTTTCGGCGCCATTCTCGCCTCTATTGGTCGCCACGGCGTGAAAGTTCATGAGAGTTCAAGACACTATACACGGTATACAGCAGCCACCACTTTTTTTCGCCTTGGTCAGGCATCATGCAAGGCAACTCTCTTGTGCACCGATATAGTTGATGAGCTTTTGTTTTGCACAACGAACTTCCCGGACTCCAAATTTAATCATTTTAAGTCCGAATTGGCTCTTTCAAAAGCCATTAGCTCAAAAATCACATATTCTACGTGTTCATGCAAGAATTTTATATTTTTGACTACGTTAACTTAAAATTCACCTATGAGTTCATTTTTAACAAAAACGATAAACGTTCGTGAACGTTCAACGCTCGTTTCTTCGTTCTAAGTCAGAATTCGGTCATTTTCGAGTCTGCAACTCTACAATGACAAATAAGACTTAACTCCATCAAAAACCAATGTTTCTGAGCTCAATATCAAAATTCGACTTCTAATCCGAGAATTTCACGAATTCGACGATTATCGTCCAATCGTGTGAATTCTGGCATAACTTTGTTACTTATGATTTGTTCATCGTTTCAAATGGATTCTATCCATCATACTAACACCTTAACATACATATCACATCAACTTATTTACATGATAAGTTATTACTTATTCTTCATGAGTTTATAACTTATAAAAGTATAAACTACTTATGGTTTTATTTCACATGACTTATGATAGATTAAGTCTTCTAACCATCATCCTTACATCTTCTTATCATACAAACTTCATTCATATAAACATGTTACAAGTTCTTCCTTAGTTCATAACTTATCTATGAACAAAGTGCTTATTCACGGCTTATTAAGACTTAAGTCTTTAGATTATTCATTCTTATCATTTCTTAGCATACATGTCTATCAATCAACACTTCTCTTATCAACCTACAATTGTAGAGATGGAAGATTAATGACATAGGATCATTACCTTTTATGATCAAGATTGTTTTTCTTTTTTTCTAAAAATGAAAGTCTAGCTTATTCTTACTTATTCTTTCTAACAATTAAGTTGAAAGTTGTTGGATGAAAGTTAACAAACAACAATGAAATCCAAGCTATCTTATTTATAGGAAAACTAAGGTTAGGGCATATTGGTCAATAAACCAATCCCACCTCCTTAATCACCTCCTTACTATTCATTACTTAGTTATTAAGCTAACTTATTAACCACTTACTTTACTTGGCCATCACAATCTTTTCTTGGTCACCAAGATCAACCATATAATCATGGGTTACCCCATGGGCCACCCTAACCCATTGGATTAATAGTTTGGGCTTTAGGTTTAATTAACTTATCTTACACTTTGGGCTTGTATTAAAAAGCTTACTTGGGATTTACCATTACTTACACTTGGGCTTGCACATTAACTTCTATTGGACTTTATAAATTGCTACACAATCCTACAAGTCCATTTCATTTTACTTAAATCCTTATAACGTATTGTTTACGTATTATTCTCGTATTATAACTCGTATACTTATTCATAATATATGATATACCATCATTCACACATATTCATATAATACTTCGTATCATACACGTATTCATTTCCTCGTACAATACCTACGTATCATACTATCATCACTTTGGCTTCTTAACGCTTTATTTTCACTAACGTTCTCAAATTAAGTCCGCAGGCAAAAAATTACGTTTTCCATACTCGAATTATTATTACATAATCCATCTTACCTTGATATTCTATCGTTATGTATTTCTCGGAAGTTCAAAAATAATTTCCGAGCAGAAATCGATGAATAGTGTTTTTTGGAAAATTTCTCGGAAAACTTTTATTTTCATCTTGGAAATTCAAACACTTTAATTCCTTCACGTAGTCGAAATACTACGACGTTCTGACGTTTCTAGCTTATATAACGACATTCATCTTACTAACACATAATAATAACAAATAATATAATTTTATTCATTATTTAATTAAATAAAATTATTTTACAATGGATCCAAATTTCTCGGTAGTTACATTCTTCCCCCTTATAAAGATTATGTCCCCAGAATCTCGTCTCACTTTACACAAACAACTGAGGGTAATTTTTCCTTATCTTTTCTTCCAATTCCCACGTTGCTTCTTCTGCATCGTGGTTCTTCCATAACACCTTTACGGAAGGTATAAATTTATTCCGCAGAACTTGCTCTTTTTTATCGATAATTTGAATCGGCATCTCTTCGTACGTTAAGTCCTTCTCGATATGAATAGGCTCATACTCTATTATGTGCTTATAATCCGGTTTATAAGGACGTAACATAGATACGTGAAACACGTTATGTATTCGTTCTAGGTCTGGAGGTAATGTTATCATATAAGCTACCTCACTTACCCGTTTTAACACTTTAAAAGGTCCTATAAACCTTGGACTTAACTTTCCCTTCTTTCCAAAGTGTATATTTCCTTTCCAGGGAGATACCTTTAGAAACACGTAAGAGCATACTTCAAACTCTCTATTTTCTAGATGCGAGTCTGCATACTTTTTCTGTCTGTCTTGAGCTGCTACGAGACGCATTCATATCAACTTCACTACATCCGATGTTGCTGCACCAATTCTGGCCCTAGCATTCGGCGTTCTCCCACTTCGTCCCAACACAATGGTGTTCTGCACTTCCTTCCATATAAGGCTTTGTAAGGCGGCATACCTATGCTTGCATAATAACTGTTGTTATATGCAAATTCTACTAATGGTAGATGATCATCCCAACTACCCTTAAAATCCATGACGCAATATCTCAATATATTTTCTAACGTCTGAATTATTCTCTCACTCTATCCATCAGTTTGTGGATGATAAGCCATACTCAACTTCAGCTGCGTCCATAACTGAATCATGGATCACAATTTGACACAATTAAAACTGGTACTCCATGTCTGGAAATTATTTCCTTAACATAAAGTTTAGCTAACTGGTCCAAGTTATACTTGACCCTAATTGGCAAAAAGTGAGCCGACTTTGTCAACCGGTCCACTATTACCCAAATCGCATCATACCCTTTCGTTGTAATCGGAAGTCCCACCACAAAATCCATCGTGATATGCTCCCACTTCCACTCCGGGATCTCCAATGACTGTAACAAGCCACTTGGTCGTTGATCTTCGGCCTTAACTTTTTGATAAGTCAAGCACCTACTCACATACTCGGCGATCTCTCTCTTCATGTTCGGCCACCAAAAACACTGTGGAAGGTCTTGATACATCTTAGTACTACCAGGATGAATCGAGTACCTCGAACTATGAGCTTCTTATAATACTTGCTCCTTTAATTTCGTCTCATTCGGAACCCAAATTCTTCATTCAAATCTCAATAACCCCTCGTTATCGAGACTATACTTTAAATCTTTTTCCTTGGTTAACCGCTCCTTTATCTTGTCACACTCATCAGTTTTGAGCTGCACCTCCTTGACTCTCTCTACAATAGTAGATTGAATCTCTATCGCAAACAGTCTCTGCCCCGATTCACTTAGCAACTTCACCTCTATCTCCATTCTAGCCATCTTTGTTATTAACTCAGTTTGAGCCGTTAACATAGACAATTTTTCCCGACCCTTTCTACTTAAGGCATCGGCAACTATATTGGCTTTTCCAAGGTGATACAGGATTTCACAGTCGTAATCCTTTATCAACTCTAGCCATCTCCTTTGTCTCATATTTAATTCCTTTTGTGTGAAGATATATTTTAAACTCTTATGGTCCGTGTGTATCTCACATTTTTCTCCTTAAAGATAATGTCTCCATATCTTTAAGGTAAAAACTACTGTGGCCAGTTCCAGATCATGAGTAGGATAAACTTTTTCATAATCCTTCAACTGCCTTGATGCATACACAATGACCTTGCCATGCTGCATGAGCACGCAACCAAGTCCTCTATGCGAAGCATCGCTATAAACTACGAAATTTCCTGTGTCATCGGGTAACGACAAAATAGGCGCTTCACTTAACCTCTTCTTCAGTTCTTGAAAACTGTCCTCGCATTTCTCAGTCAACACGTATTTCACCGTCTTCCTTGTCAAATTAGTCAACGGAGTAGCTATCTTCGAAAAATCATGGATGGATCTCCGATAGTATCCTGCTAATCCTAGGAAACTCCGCACCTCAGTCGGCGATTTCGATTGTTCCCAATTCATCACGACTTCCACCTTTGCTGGATCTATTGAAATCCCTTCACGGTCAATGACATGACCTAAAAATTGTACCCTTTCTAGCCAAAATTCACACTTAGTGAACTTTGCATATAACTTCTCCTTTCTTAGTGTCTCCAACACTATTCTTAAGTGTTCAGCAAGATCTTCTGGCGTCTTAGAATTGACTAGAATATCATCGATAAACACCACGACGAACTTGTCCAAATATTTTTTGAACACTCTATTCATCATATCCATAAATGCAGCTGGTGCATTAGTCAACCCAAATGACATCACCAGAAGCTCGTAATGATCATAACGAGTCCTGAATGCCGTCTTTGGTACATACTCCTTCCTAACCTTCAACTGATGATACCCCGTCCTCAAATCTATTTTAGAAAAATACTTTTCCCCCTTTAACTGATCAAAAAGATCATCGATCCTGGGCAATAGGTATTTATTCTTTATCGTTAACTTGTTCAACTCACGGTAGTCGATACAAAGTCTTAACGATACGTCCTTCTTCTTTACAAACAGTACCGGTGCTCCCCACAGTGAAACACTCGATTGAATATACTTTCTGTCCAATAGTTCTTGTAATTGTACCATCAACTCTTTCATCTCCACTGGCGCCATGCGATACGGTGCCCTAGAAACTGGTGCTGCTCCTGACACAATGTCTATTACAAACTCGGTCTCCCTATCCGGTGGAAGACCCGACAATTCACTTGGAAATACATCCATAAATTCTTTAACTATAGGTATTTGTTCCATAGTTGCTACCACTCTCTGGTATCAACAACATGGCACGGATAACCTACACATCCCTTCCTTAATAATTTCCTAGTTTGTGTCATGGTAAGACAACATGAACGCCCCGATGATCTATTACCATAAAATACTACCTGAGGTTGTCTCAATGTTCTAATGTTCACACATTTCTTCTGAAAATCTATTATTGCCCCATGGTTAAACAACTAATCAATTCCAAGAATTACATCGAATTCTCCTAACTTTATCTGTATCAAATCTACCGACAATTTACAACTCCATATGTCTACGCAACAACTCCTATGAATATCTTTAACAGGAATTATCTCTTCATTTGTTACCTTAATATTTAAAGGTATAGGCAACTTTTCGGGAAGTAATCCTAATCGTCTAGCAAAATCACATGCTATAAACGAACAAGTAGCACCTGAATCAAACAACACGTAAAAATTTATGTCATTGATCGGAATAATACCTGTGACTACGTCCCCTGATGCAACTGCATCTTGGATCGTCATGTTAAAGGTGCGGGTCATCGGCCTACCCGGCTGCGCTGAACCACCAATAGCTAACTTACCGCTATTAGCTCCCTTATTCCCATCCGTCCCCTTCTTCGGGCAGTTCTTTGCTATGTGGTCAGTTGACCCACATACAAAGCATTCGTGATTCTTCTTCGGACTTGGACAGTTAGGCGAAATGTGCCCTTCCTGTCCACAGTTATAGAATACAGCCTTCCCCTTGAGACAGACTCCTAAATGAGTCTTCCCATTGGTTTTGTAGGCCTCCATTCTCCTCTTCGGATCCCCTTGTTTCACTCCTGTATTCCCAGAGTTAAACCTTTTCCTTTTCTGTCCTTCGCCACTCCCGCTGTCTCCTTCAATTTTCACTCCCCCATCGACCTTTCCCTTATTCTTCTTGTCCTTGTGGTATTGGCTTAGAACCTCATTCCCACCTTCGAAGATTATCCCCTTCTCTAGTATAGTCCCAAAGGAAGTACTTTGGAACACAGATATTGAAAGTATTATGCATACAAGCCAATCATGTATGATGATAAAGCATATACTGTGTAATCAATCTTATTTATTTATTAATAAAAGAATTATTTATTAAAGGCATTTATTATCTACATGGTGCTGTTTTAATAATATGTGATAAACCCATAGTTTTAAGCAACGCTTTTAGAATAATGATGATGATCATTCTAATGAGATCTAAATTCTTAGAAAGCTTAAAACTAAAATAGTTCCCAATCATTGGATTACTAAATTGGGGATTAGTGAATCCGGATAGATTGGTACATACGTTCTTGCTCTCATTGGATGAGGATGATTGATCTCATGATCATTTGTGTGGAGACACTAAAGCAAGTATGTAGGTGCTTATTAGAGAATAAGTTCACTCGAACGTGACTCGCTAAGGAATACCTAATGGAGTTTTACTTACTGTCAATAGGAATTCTCAGTAGTGATAGTAAGACAAATGATCCTTAGACTTGAGATCATCATAGTATCTTATATATAATGAATTACACTTTGACTTATTCCTTAAGACTCTTAGAGTATATCAAAGGGTATGCTTGGGTGTAATAAGTTATATATGAAGATAATGAATGATCAATAAAGAATCTACCACTTCTAGTAAAAAGGAGAGATGTCCCATATGTGATTCGATAAATGACAACCAAGGAATCTTTCGGTTGGCGAGGTGGAATGAAATTAGAAAGTAGTTTCTAATTTGCATTCATTAGAGTTGTTCATTTTGGAATCGAAATACATATAATTAAATAAAATAAGACTTGACAAAGAATTCCATGTCTTATATTTAATTGGGACATAGTATGGTGGAAGGATTGAATTATTCGGTAACTATTTACTCAAAGGTTCTTTTATGATTAATGTTGAAATCTATATTATCCGGAAAGTCGTTGATCATTGGGAGGCTTATCCTATTGTAAAATAAATATTATTTATTTAAATAAATTATTTGTTAATTTATTTATTTAAATGGGATTAGAATTGTTCTAATTGATTTATTCACAACCTGTTTAATATGGAGAACCTAAAGGGTCACACCATAAAAGGAAGAATAATTATTTAAGAAGTTAATGGCATAATTGTAATAATATGTTAAGTATATTTAATTTAATCTATGGTGATAGAATAAATTAAATAGCTTAATATTTATTATTTAATATTTTAGAAATATTAAATATAAATTAATAAGAGGAGTCTTATTAATATTATTATAATTATTATTATTTTAATTTCTAAAAGGTTTAGGAATTAATTTAATATTAGTACTCTCATTTATTCCTAATTGGATTTGGAAAGAAAATTAGTTAAAGGAGTTTAACTAATTATCCCTAATAGGATTAGGGAGCCCATTTAATTAAAAGAGTTTAATTAAATAAATAATACCTTATTTTAATTAAAATAGGGTTATATAATATCTTTATAAGAGGAGTCTTATATTAGATATGAAAAATACGTAATTCCAAGATTTGGAGAGTACACCCCCTTTTCTTATTCAGATAGGAAAAACTAGGGTTTGAGCCAAATCCCTTCTTCTTGAAAAATTCCTCTTCCTTGGTGGATCACTATAGAGGCCACACACTTGGGTGGCTTACATTAATCAAAGGAAGGAATCTACCCGAGATTCAAGGAGATCGCGAGAGAAGTAGGAGGTGAACTCGCACTGAGGAAGCTCGTTTCTACAAGGGGTATGATTTCATAATTTCTTATTCTTCGCTTAATTAATAATATGCATAAAGAATGATCCGGTAATTGGTTTGTGAAAATATTAAAATCGATTTTATCTCGCTCGCTTACGCTTTGCAATTTGATTGCTACTCGATTTTCAAGAAAACCTAACAGATATACTTGTTATAGAGCCGGGTTTCAAGCCACCTTTCGAATCTGTCTAGCCTTCCTCACTTCAAAGTGTCCACGATGTGGAGCAAACCTCGCCAGATTCATTAAACTTGGCGTGATTGGGAACCGCTATTTCCTTTGTTTCAAATCAAGAAACCGCATCTCCATTCTTTCCTGCATACTCGTGGGAAAGTAGTTCCCGAAGAAAATCTCCTTGAACCGTACCCATGTTAGATTCTCAATACCAGCCCTAGCCTGGTTAGCTTCCCTCTCCCTTCATCATATAGGTTACAAAGGCAACCTTCTGACCCTCGCCGACATTTGAAATAACAAATGCCTTCTCAATTTCTTTCACCCACATTTGGGCTTCTATGGGGTCCGTAGTTCCTTTGAACTCTAACGGATTGACACTTTTAAAATCCTTGAAAGTAGTAGCTCGTACTAGTCCAGGATTTACGAGGATATTAGCCCTATTTCTATTAAACACGGCTGTTAACAAGTTAACAAACTCCTGCATTGGGTTTACCGGACCTCCCTCTGGTTGATTTACATTAGCGTCTTGATTACGTTGTCTCCTTTTTCGGCGGCATTTTGATGTTAAGATAAACAACACATCATTATTATTCTTTTCTTATTACTTAGTTATTATTCAAGATTTAAACAATAACTTTAACATTCATTGCTCATTATGTTCCATAAAAAGACTTATATTGATTCGTTCCTTGTAGTATAATACTACATCGTTTACATTACACAGCCTAAGCTGATTACATTACTATCCCGCAATTACTTTCCAAAAATTGGGATTTACAAAAGACTACCCTTTGCTATACAAAAGAGGGTTTTACGTCACTACAAGATACACAATATTTACATATCTAATTCTACTCTAGCTGCTACTAAATTACATCTGCCACAAGGCATTAGCAAAATCTGCGGTGGCAAGATCGGCGATAACATCACGGCTGATAGTATGCCAAGTCTGCCCTGCCTCTATTGGATACCCAGCTACCTGATGCTGGAAATCCTTATGAGAATTCCTATGAATATAGGACATTCTCCCTATCTTCTATTTCTTGGTCTTTAGCTCCTCCCTGAGCTCAAAGACCTCTTATTTTAGCTCGTGGACCTGGTCATTGGCTAAAACTCTCTCATCATGTTCCTACTGCCACATTGACTCCACATCTGTCTTATCTTGTAAGACAGCATGGAGCTTTGCCTTTAGCTCCTTCACCTCTTGACAGTAATGGAGGTTTCTGTCCAGCACTGTCATAAATAGTGACATCATCGACTCCCCCCTAGGGTGTCTCTTAAGCAAGTGTTATCGGGTTGAAGGACACTACCTCCACCTCTTCTTCTGACATGCCGTCCAATACCGACATTAGTTCATGGTTCTCCGAGTCTCAAGACTCAATCACCACTACCTCTGGCTCTTCGACTAAAGGGTTCGGTATAATCTCTATCTGATTAACCGATTCTTCACTTTCTACCTGTACGTCTCTATACATTCCATTTCCTCTTGACATCTACAACAAAACAATTAAGTTTGATTAGTACACGTCAATAGAATAATAAAAACACATATCATGTATATAATGCATTTTGAAAGTTAATTTCATATTTTACTTCTTTGACTTCTCTTAAGGTTATGACTTAAGGTTTTAATTCTCCCCTTAAGTTTTATAACCTAATGCTCTGATACCAACCTGTGACGCCCCTAAATCCGAGTATCTTCCAACCCGACATATAGTTCTCCACGGTGCTACAGTTCACACAAACATTCAATTGAAATGCCTCAAAAGAACGAATGTCTTATATATATATATATATATATATATATATATATATTCCAAAACAATATTTCCATTCCCCAAGTTCTTTATAACCGTTACATTTGTTCTTGTCATAATATCAAATATTAATATTATTAACATATACTATTACATAAGTAATCTACAGGTTCGCCTTAGCCTTCCCTTTATCTTTGCCGAATCCTTCGGTCTGTTTGGTCTTAGCTGCATTCATATGGTTCAAGCAAGAGTGAGGATAACTAGCTCAACAAGTATAACAATTCCATTTAAACGACATGCTTGAAACATACAAATTATGTGACGCCCCCAAAATAGGTATACATCACCCATCTTGGGTCGCCAGATACATGGTACATAAATTCAAATACAACTTAATTATACAACAGTCGTGTAAAATACGACAAAACATAGCTGAGAGTTTAAACAAGAATATTGTCATCTAGACAATATCCACACTCAATGGTGTCCTCATTACAATTATTATCACATTATTTCGTAGAATAGTGAGGACTACTAAAGCCATTTATCCTGGTCCATCACTCCATTCCCCGACTCGTCCCAGCTATATTCTCATTTCCTGAAGAGAACAATGAAAGTAAAAGGGTGAGCTCAACTAGCCCAGTAAGAAAATATTATGGCTAAGATAATGCAGAATAAATTATCTTTAGCCTTCAACAGTATAACAACTGATAGAATACAATAGATAACAAGTTTTAGATCAACAACTGCAGCGGAATAAGCAATCCATTAGAAGAGTTAAGTAGAGCATAAAATCTACTATCTTCTATGATTTAAAAAGTTTATCATCAATATCGTTGTCATACCCATCAACAGTTCTTTGTTATACCCAAGACAAAAAGAACTATCATCACCTGTCTTCACCTAAACCACCAAAGATTATAGTTAAATCCACAATTACTATTTATAATTATGTAAATCAACAGTTTCTCCTTGCTACAAAGGCTTAATAGAACATTTACTCAATATCCTTACCCCAAAGGCTAAAGATATTCAAATGTAATAACAATGATCATACCAATCAGTTGTCTACCTTTGTACTACGGGCCAAAGATATTCAACTATAAAACCAATGGTCATGATCATACCAATCAATTGTCTGTCAATGCACTACGGCCAAAGACATTCAACTTTTAACTAATGGTCATGATCCTGCCAATCACATCATCGAATTATCCATGCACTACGGGCCAAGGATATTCGTTATTATCACCAGTGGTTATGACCATGTATACATACACCGTCCATCTTTGCACGTAAGCCAAAGATATACAACTATAAAACCAATAATCAATAAATCCATCTTTGCACGTAAGCCAAAAATATACAACTATAAAACCAATAATCAACAAATTCATCTATGCGTAGTAAGCCAAAGATGACTTTCATCACAATATAAGCATGAGGATTATGACAATGATATAAGTATTAATCAAACGAAATCAAGGATAAATATTAAATACTTTAAATTTATCCAGAGTTTAAAAATATCCAACTTGTCAATACGATAATCGCTTTGTGGAGTAAAATTCAAGAATAATATTCATGTACCAAAAATAATTTGGAGAGAAAAGAAATATATTTTTCGGTGAATAGTACTTCTAGAATAAGTACCGTGAATAGTACCCAAATACCTAAAAGTGTCCCAAATACCCGAGTGAATGATACTAGAGTGAATAGTAATTGGGTGAGTAGTAACTCATGAATATAGTACTCGCACGCGAAAAGTGCCCCTAATACCCGAAAGTGAATAATACTAGAGTGAATAGTAACCGGGTGAATAAGAACTCGTGAATAAGAACTCGTAAAAAAAATACCAAAGAAAATGATATTCCATGATTTAGTACAAAAGAAATGATATCTCGATTTAGTATAATAGAATATACTAAATCGCAAATAGATTTTCACCCGCCATGTGGTAATCCACGTAGATGCATCATTTCCACAATTTAATAAAGAATGAATACGAAGGATCATTCACCATGCATGTGGTATTCCACATGTATGTTTATTCAAACAAAATAATAAAGAATGGAACCAGTCACGCGTAATCCTCACGCATGTGATATTCCAATGTAATAATAAAGAACGAAACCGTGTAATGCGAAAATCCGCATGCATACGATATTCCAACAAAATAATAAAGAATGGAATAACAACAGAATTCACTGTGCATGCGATAGATCACATGATAGGTTATTCCAATGTAATAATAAATAATGGAACCCGTGTCACGCGTAATACGCATGCACGTGATATTCCAATGTAATAATAAAGAATGGAATAATGTAAGAATTTCACCATGTATTCTGTGATTGCTTGATAGACAGTTATTCCAATAAAATAATAAATAGTGGAACCAAGTCATGCGTAATACGCACGTATGTGATATTCCAATGTAATAATAAAGAATGGAATAATGTAAGAATTCACCATGCATGCGATAGGCCTCGCATGCATGTGTTATTCCAATGTAATAATAAAGAATGAAACTAGGTCATGTGTAATCCGCGATGAGCGGTGATGTTCCAATGTAATAATAAATAATGGAATAATGTAAGAATTTCACCATGTATGCGGTATCTTGATGTATGTGTTATTCCAACATAATAATAAGGAATGGAATAACAATAGCTCTCTTCATAAAAATGAAAGAAATAATACCCCTTACTATAATAATAATATCCCTTACCTTAGAAAAATTGGATACTGGAATAGTGAGGTAGCAGACTTCCCTTTTTCTTTCTCTCTATAATTTCTCTCTATAATAATTGCTCTATAGCTTTAGTGAATTGGTGATAAATGAAGGAAGAATGAGCTTCTATTTATAGGAAAATATAGTTTTGATAATTGCACATTTTGGGGCTCAAAATATTGCAGTATAATACCTTCCTCTTTTTCTTCATTTTTAATTTAGTCCTACAAGTATTATCAAACTTGCACCACCTCCCCTAATAGTAAATAATGTGAATCAATAGTTCAATCATGTGAATCAATAGTTATAATCATCTGAAAGTACGAATTATAGTATAGTACCTCCATCTATACCTCCATTTTTAACTTAGTCATGCAAGTATTATCAATCTTGCACCACCTCCCCTAATAGTACAAGAATGTGAATCAATAGTACACACATGTGAACAAATAGTTATAATCATGTGAATTAATAGCAATTAATTGCTCATTTATCTGGTTAATTACCCGATTGATCAATATAATCTCTAGACATCAATTATTATCGAAATAAATGTCGATATCCACTAACACTAAAAATTCCAACACAATGAAACTATCAATTTCATTTTTAATCAACACGAACTTATTCATCATTAATATTATAATTCATAATATTTAACAACCAAGTCGCTCCCAGGAAAGAGGGGGCTTTCCGATAAGGATTTCTCCCTATTGGCGCGCAATTAGATGACCTAACCTCTCCTTGACAGAACTTCTAGACATTGTCAATATTGCAAATAATATTGTGAATAACTTTATCGTCTCAATTATTAATTTAATAATATAACATATTATGCAGATGATACTGTGACAACAATTGAATCAATAATATGAGAGATATGATACAACAATTATTGTAGTAATAATTGAGTATAACTAAGTGACTTCTCACATAAGCATCAATAATCAATACCGTGTGCTACTATGCAACCACGCGTATTACTGTACTTTTACCACCGATTATTTTATGACAACTTACTTACTTTGAAAAATTTTCACATATCACCCTTAACTTTAACCTTTTATCAATTTAACCATTTACTAAATAGAATAATAATTATAAAAATTGAATACTTTCATTTCATAAAATTCGGGGTCTTGCAAATCATATATCTTCAATAACTGAACAATAGTTATGAAGTATTATCGATAATTCACAATAACACTTCTCTTTTCTTAAAACGTTTTACAATGAACAATATTCAATAAAACATCAATTTCGGTCCAAGAACTTGAGCATTTCATACTTTCTTTGAAAAGGACAACCCAGAACTAAGTCCGTTAGTCTGGCATTACTTCGAGCATGTCTAGGTAATCAGCCTATAGTACTCTATGTTGATCAACACTATATTGTTTAAACGTATATATGTTTAAGTTGTGGCAACCTCACGTGCCTGGCGTTTGACGACAAAACATTTGTTTAGCATACTCAGTCTTCATTTGAAAACCACACCAAAATAGTTTGGTAAAACATTGACCATACTTCAATAGATTATAAGAAATCCAACATATCATAAGTCTAACCGAAAGAATTGGCTTTGATTTCATCATACATCAATGCATGCGTAAGAATACATGAATCACAAAGCTTGTCTAGATTGAACGTAGACAAGGGTTAGAACACTTGCCTTCAGCGTCTGCTACTACTATTACACTTTCTCTTTAAGTTTTTAAGGTCCCTACAATATATGATCACATAACGTAACACATTAGGTCATGAATAAACATACATGGTTCCTAATGAATCTTACCCTTCTTCTCAATCTAATTATTATTTAGATTTGTTACTATTGGTTCCGGCTTGCCGCTATAGATTACATCATCATTACATTCACATTCGATTGATTATCTTCAACCTTTAGTTATCATACTCAAGGTTTAATAATGTCTTAAACAATGTTATACTTAAGTTTTAGTTCATTACTAATCAATTAACATTCTTGCTTTACTTACAAACTTTCCTTTCTGTGCAATCCCTAAGCTTTGGCAATCATGCGCGCTTAGTTTCTCTTCCTTGTGTCGATCATGAGCGAGTTTATAATGGGTTGAGGTCGGGCTCTAAGGCTACTTGCCATGAAGTCCTCAGGTTAATCGCCACGTCATTCTTGACACCGCTTTAAAGTGGTGAGGTCGACAATTCGTACGCAATGTTCATTCTCAATTCTATTGGTCGCGCCATGCATGAAAGTTCGATGAGTTAAGACACTATACACAAGACCGCAAAGCCACTTATATGGTTTCAATTTGGCCACAGCCACTGCACTGTCTACCAGATAGTTGACAGTTTTGTTTTACACAACGAACTTCCCGGACTCCAAATTTGATCATTTTATGTCCAAATTGGCTCATTCAAAAGTCATTAGCTCAAAAATCACATATTCTACGTGTTCATGCAAGAATTTTATATTTTTGACTTCGTTAACTCAAAATTCACCTATAAATTCATTTTTAATGAAAACGATAAACGTTCATAAACGTTCAACGCTCGTTTCTTCGTTCTAAGTAGGAATTCGGTTATTTTTGAGTCCGCAACTCTATAATGCCAAATAAGACTTGCCTCCATCGAAAACCAACGTTTCCGAGCTCAATATCAAAATTCGACTTCTAATCCGAGAATTTCACGAATTTGACGATTATCGTCCAATCGTGTGAATTCCGGCATAACTTCGTTACTTATGTTTTGTTCATCATTTCAAATGGATTATATCCATCATACTAACATCTTAACATACATATCACATCAACTTATTTACATGATAAGTTATTACTTATTCTTCATGAGTTTATAACTTATAAAAGTATAAACTACTTATGATTTTATTTCACATGACTTAAGATAGATTAAGTCTTCTAACCATCATCCTTACATCTTCTAATCATACAAACTACAAACTTCATTCATGTAAACATGTTATAAGTTCTTACAAGTTCTTCCTTAGTTCATAACTTATCTATGAACAAAGTGCTTATTCACGGCTTATTAAGACTTAAGTCGTTAGATTATTCATTCTTATCGTTTCTTAGCATACATGTCTATCAATCAACACTTCTCTTATCAACCTACAATTGTAGAGATGGAAGATTAATGACATAGGATCATTACCTTTTATGATCAAGATTGTTTATCTTTTTTCTAAAATGAAAGTCTAAATTTATTCTTACTTATTCTTTCTAACAATTAAGTTGAAAGTTGTTGGATGAAAGTTAACAAACAACAATGAAATCCAAGCTATCTTATTTATAGGAAAACTAAGGTTAGGGCATATTGGTCAATAAACCAATCCCACCTCCTTAATCACCTCCTTACTATTCAATACTTAGTTATTAAGCTAACTTACTAACCACTTACTTTACTTGGCCATCACAATATTTTCTTGGTCACCAAGATCAACCATATAATCATGGGTTACCCCATGGGCCACCCTAACCCATTGGATTAATAGTTTGGTCTTTAGGTTTAATTAACTTATCTTACACTTTGGGCTTGTATTAAAAAGCTTACTTGGGATTTACCATTACTTACACTCGGGCTTGCACATTAACTTCTATTGGACTTTATAAATTGCTACACAATCCTACAAGTCCATTTCATTTTGCTTAAATCCTTATAACGTATTGTTTACGTATTATTCTCGTATTATAACTCGTATACTTATTCATAATATATGATATACCATCATTCACACATATTCGTATAATACTTCGTATCATACACGTATTCATTTCCTCGTACAATACCTACGTATCATACGATCATCACTTTGGCTTCTTAACGCTTTATTTTCCCTAACGTTCTCAAATTAAGTCCGCGGGCGAAAAATTACGTTTTCCATACTTGAATTATTATTACATAATCCGTCTTACCTTGATATTCTATCGTTACGTATTTCTCGAAAGTTCAAAAATAATTCCCGAGCAGAAATTGATGAATAGTGTTTTTCAGAAAATTTCACGGAAAACTTTTATTTTCGTCTTGAAAATTCAAACACTTTAATTCCTTCACGTAGTCGAAATACTACGACGTTCCGACGTTTCTAGGTTATAGAACGACATTCATCTTACTAACACATAATAATAACAAATAATATAATTTTATTCATTATTTAACTAAATAAAATTATTTTTCAATGGATCCAAATTTCTCGATTGTTACATTGACGATTTGAGGACAAATCCTTTTCAAGAGGAGAGTAATAATGAGAACATGGCATGCGTGGACTCAAATAAGATTAAAGAGACATGGTGGTCAAGCAAGGCTAGAACTAAGAGGTTCAAAAAAGGTCTCAATGGATTGATCCAGGATGTTTGGGCTGAATATAACGCAAGGAAATCCAAAGAGGAGGCTAAAGAGCATGAGACACAAATTTGGGTCAATTTTATATAAGCCCACTTCTAATCTTCTTAACAAAGTCAACATATTTTATATGCAAGGGAAGTTTAATATTCATATGGGTTGGTTTATTAATAAATTATCAAGTGGGCCGCACCTTTTCAAGTTAGCAGACTTAACATAATGGGTATATAGATGGTATTGGTTGATCTTGGCAAACGTGCCATGTTTTACTCCATCATCTGAATTCACAAACTCAGCTTAAGTAGTCACGTGGCAACATATTTTATATCCATACGACAAGAATTTTTTTTACACGACAATGGAAGGATTTTCAGATTTTTATAATTCTATTGTAATTAAGATTTTTTTTAATTATAATTTCTTTTTCAAATTGACTTCTATTAGGGTTATAGTTTATAAATGCCTATTAGGATTGGGATTGTTTTGAGTAGTATAAATAAAGGTCCAAATTGATGTAATTAAATACATTATTATTATTCAATATATTTGTGAGTTTATTCTCTACTTTTGGTTCTTTGAAGAATTTCTAAGAATAAGTAATTCTTAGTTATTTCTTTGAGATTCAATTTGACTTATCATACAACAAATAGTTGTGTGTGGCGTCCTCTACCGCATCAATCGTCGATTGTACCGAGATTACCGCTTCAATATAAGCAAGGGGTCAAGGTGTCGTTGGTGTTCATTCAACGCATATTTTTGAGTGTGAGCAATTGTACCAAGATTACCATCTAAAGTATAGACGAGGGGTTTAAGGTGTTGCAAGCAATTTACCCAACAACTGTGCTAGAAACGATCCGGGCGACGACCACCTCACATAAGCATGTCGTGGAGTCTATCACAAAGTATCGCCTAAAAATGGCAAGTCGATCAATTGTGCCACCGCTCCTAGATCTGTTGTGCCGCTGTTAGATCTGTTATCCTGTCGCTCCATCTGGAAAACAAGCTCACAGCCACGACGAAACAATCCTAAATAAGACTTCGTGACAGAACTCTCCATAGTGGAGCCCCTAATGAACAACCACGATAATGTGGTCTATGTGATGCCCCCAAAATAGGTATATATCACCTATTCTGAGTCGCCAAATACATGGTACAAAATACAAATACAACCTTAAATATACAATATGAGCTGTGAGTTTTAATACAAATATTATCTTCTAGACAGTATTCAAACTCAAAATAAGTCCTCAATACATTTATTTTCACACTATTTCGTAGAATAGTGGGGACTACTAATGCTATCATCTGGATCGTCACTCCATTCCCTGACTAGTCCCTGCTACGTTCTCATTTCCTGAAGAGAACAATGAAAGCAAAAGGGTGAGCTCAACTAGCCCAGTAAGAAATATTATGACTAAGATAATACAAAATAAATTATCGTTAGCCTTCAACAGTGTTAAACTGATACAATATAACAAACATCAATTTTAACTGCAGCGAAACAAGCAATCCATTAGAAAAGTCAAGTAGAGAAAAAAATCTACTATCTTCTATGATTTAAAAGGTTTTTCATCACTTTTATCGCTGAAACTCAGCTTAATAAATAATCCACATCATCAATTCATCCCTGCACTACATGCCAAGGATATTCTTTAGTATCACGACCATGAATTATCCATGCACTACGGGCCAAAGATAATCGTGTTTTCATCAACCGTCCTGATCATGCCATAAAACAATTCATCTTTGCACCCTTGGCCGAAGAAAATCCATAGCCATAATCATACCAAAAATTGTCCATCAATGCATTACGGGCCAATGAGGATTTTTTCCACATCATTTGTAACATTACAGTCATGATTATACCAAATAATCCCTGGTCATAATCATACCAAGTCCATCTATGCATTACAGGCCACAGAAGACTTTCAACATAATATAAACATGAGGATGATGACAATGACATAATAATTCAATAAAACAAGTTCAAGAATAAATTTTAAAGATTTATAAATTAATTTATCCAGGAACCAATAACGTCCAAATTGTCAACATTATACTGCTTTGTGGAGTAAAAATTCAAGAATGCTCAGAAGAATATTTCCATGAAAAGATACTGGATGAAGTGCAAATGTGAGATCCCGAATTTTATGAAATAAAAGTATTCAATTTTTCTATTTTGGTAAATAGTTAAATTGATAAAAGTTTAAAGTTAAGGGTCATATTTGAAATTTTTTCAAAATAAGCAAGTTGTCATAAAATAACCCAGAGTAAAAAATACAATGTACGTGTGATTGCATAATAGCACACGGTATTGATTATTGATGCTTATGTGAGAAGTCACTCAGTTATACTCAATTATTGCTACAATAATTGTTGCATCATATCTCTCATATTATTGATTAAATTATTGTCACAGTATCATCTGTATAATATGTTATATTAAATCAATAATTGAGACGACAAAGTTATTTATATTATTATTTGCAATATTGACAATGTCTAGAAGTTCTGTCAAGAAGAGGTTTGGTCACCTAATTACGCGCCAATAAGGAGAAATCCTTATTGGAAAGCCCCCTCTTTCTTGGGAACGACCTAGTTGTTAAATATTGTGAGTTATAATATTAATGATGAATGTTATTAAAAATCAAATTTGAGTTCGGAGTTGAATTTGGAGACGCGGATGTAATATTTGAGTCCGGAACGATGAAATTAATAGAAATAGACTATAGACACAAAATTTGTCGGGGTTAACTTTTTGGTCAAAAAAGTCAACAGTTGACTTTTTTGGAAAAAGTCAAACTTAAAAATTTTAAAAATGAAATTTTTGAGAAAAATATTTTCATTGTGTTGGGATTGTTAGTGTTAGTGGAAATCGACATTTATTTCGATAATAATTGATGTCTAGAGGTTATATTGACCAATCGGGTAATTAATCGAATAAATGACCAATTAATTGCTATTAATTCACATGATTATAACTATTTGTTTACATGTGTGTACTATTGATTCACATTCATGTACTATTAGGGGAGTTGGTGCAAGATTGATAATACTTGCATGACTAAGTTAAAAATGGAGGTATAGATGGAGGTACTATACTGTAATTCGTATTTTTACATGATTATAACTATTGAGTCACATGAATGAACTATTAATTCACATAATTTACTATTAGGGGAGGTGGTGTAAGTTTGATAATACTTGCAGAACTAAATTAAAAATGAAAGAAAAGTTGAAGGTATTGTACTGTAATATTTCGAGCCCCAAAACGTGCAATTATCGAAACTATATTTTCCTATAAATAGAAGCTCATTCCTTCATTATTTTCACCAATTCACTAAAGCTATAGAGCAATTATTATAGAGAGAAATTATAGAAAGAAATAAGAAGAGAGATCTGCTACCTCACTATTCCAGTATCCAGTTTTCTTCTAAGGTAAGGGATATTATTATTATAGTAAGGGGTATTATTCTTTCGTATTCATGATGAAAGTTATTTTCTTTCAATACTCATAAGGGTTGTTATTCCATTCTTTATTATTATGTTGGAATAACCTGTCTATGCGAAGTACCGCATGCATGGTGAATCTTGTTGTTATTTCATTCTTTATTATTCTGTTGGAATATCCTGTCTGTGCGAATTACGCATGACCTGGTTCCATTCTTTATTATTCTGTTGGAATATCCTATCTGTGCGGATTACGCATGACTTGGTTTCATTCTTTATTATTCTGTTGGGAATAACCTGTCTGTGTGGTCTATCGCATGCATGGTGAATTCTTCTGTTATTCTATTCTTTATTATTCTGTTGGAATAACCTATCTATGTGGATTACCGCATGCATGGTTAATGATCCTTTGTATTCATTCCTTATTAAATTGTAGAAATGATCTGTCTACGTGGATTACCGCATGGCGGATGAAAATCCATTTGCAGTTTCGTAATTTTTCTGACCCTCGAAAATTCTAGAAAAATCTGAAATGATAACTTAATGAGTTTTCTATATTGTGTCCAAAGATGGCGATTTTTGGATGTATAGATTAAGAGTTATGGATTTTATGAGAAAAGACTATTTTAAAAGTAAACCCTTATAACTCCTTGTGGTTAACTCCAAAATTTGTGAAATTTTTATTGGGAGTACATGTATATAACAGGAGTATACCCTGTAAATTTTGGAATTTTTGGACAAAAGTATAATTTATGATAAATGTCTAAATATTCGGCAGTTTTGGCCATATAAAAAATAGTAATTGAATTTTAAAAATTCAGAGAAAAATATATGTTCAATATGGGACTATATTCAGCTAAATCCCAAAAAAGAAATATTTTTGGGACTGATTTGGTATTTTTCATGAAAATGAACTAGTTATGAGTAAATGAATTAAATATGTTATGTGAAGTAACAAAATTGAAAAATAGGATTTTATGGCTTGGGAATCCTATATAGGATATATGCAGATTTTTGATGAGGGATTTGATCATTGGTGATGAAATCTTATGAGTATGGCATTTTTGAATGATTAAATGCATTATTTGGTAAAGTGTAAACAATTGAAATAAATTGTTTATAAGTTTAAGAAGTGATTAAATTATTGTTATAATATTAATAATATTAGATTATGAGTTTATTAAGTGATTGATAATATTTGGATAAATTTAAAGTCTTTAATATGTATCCTTATTTTCGCTCATATCATTGTCATCATCCTCATGCTTATATTGTGATGAAAGTCATCTTTGGCTTACGTGCAAAGATGGACTGTTGATTATTGATTTTACAATTAGATATCTTTGGCTGAAGTGAAAAGATGGACTGTTGATTATTGATTTTATAATTGTATATCTTTGGCTTACGTGCAAAGATGGATTGTTGATTATTAGTTTTATAGTTGTATATCTTTGGCTTACGTGCAAAGATGGACTGTTGATTATTGATTTTACAATTGTATATCTATGGCTTACGTGCAAAGATGGACTGTTGATTATTGGTTTTATAGTTGTATATCTTTGGCTTACGTGCAAAGATGGATCGTTGATTATTGGTTTTATAGTTGTATATCTTTGGCTTACGTGCAAAGAGATGTCTGCTACCTCATTACTCAAGTATCCAGTCTTCTTTTGAGGTAAGGGGTATTATTTCTTTCGTATTCATGAAGAGAGCTTCTGTTATTCCATCCTTTATTATTATGTTGGAATAACCTGCCTATGCGAAGTACCGTATACATGGTGAAATTCATCTGTTATTCCATTCTTTATTATTATGTTGGAATAACTAGTCTATGCGAAGTACCACATATATGGTGAAATTCTTCTGTTATTCTATTCTTTATTATTCTGTTGGAATAACCTGTCTATGTGGATTTACCACATGCATGGTGAATGATCCTTCGTATTCATTCCTTGTTAAATTGTGGAATGATTTGTCTACGTGGATTACCGCATAGCGGACGAAAATCCATTTGCAGATTCATATATTCTATTATACTCAGTTGGTTAATGTTTTGGCTTCTATACTCCATGAAATTAGTGGAATATCCTTGATATTTGCGCTTCATCCAGTATCTTTTCATGGAAATATTCTTCTAAGCATTCTTGAATTTTACTCCACAAAGAAGTATCATGTTGACAATTTGGACGTTATTGATTTCTGGATAAATTAATTTATAAATCTTTAAAATTTATCCTTGAACTTGTTTTATTGAATTATTATGTCATTGTCATCATCCTCATGCTTATATTATGATTAAAGTCATCTTTGGATTACGTGCATAGATGGACTTGGTATGATTATGACCAGGGATTATTCGGTATAATCATGACCGTAATGTAATGAATGATGTGGTATAAGTCCTCATTGGCATGTGTTTCATTGATGGATAGTTGTTGGTATGATTATGACCAAGGATTATTCGGTATAATCATGACCATTGATGATTACATGAATATCCTTGGCCCGTAGTGCAGGGATGATTCGATGATGTGGTTTACTTATTACTACCGAGTCTCAAATGATAAAGTTGATGAAAAACTTTTAAATCATAGAAGATAGTAGTTTTATGCTCTACTTGACTCTTCTAATGGATTGCTTATTTCATTGCGATTGTTGATCTAAAACTTGTTGCCTATTATATTCTATCAATTGTTATACTGTTGAAGGCTAAGGATAATTTATTCTGCATTATCTTAGTCATAATATTTCTTACTGGGCTAGTTGAGCTCACCCTTTCTTTCATTGTTCTCATCAGGAAATGAGAATATAGTTGGGACGAGTCGGGGAATGGAGGGATGGTCCAGGATAAATTGCTTTAGTAGTCCTCACTATTCTACGGAATAATGTGATAATAATTGTAACGAGGACACCATTGAGTGTGGATATTGTCTAGATGACAATATTCTTGTTTAAACTTTCAGCTATGTTTTGTCATATTTTACACGACTGTTGTATAATTAAATTGTATTTGAATTTATGTACCATGTATCTGGCGACTCAAGATGGGTGATGTATACCTGTTTTGGGGGCATCACAGTTGGTATCAAAGCTTAGGGATATGATCCCTGGCTGAGATGTGAGATAAGAACTAGGAGGGGATAGACGGGAAATTCCTTCGCTAGTATGACCTACCTAAGTTTATTTGGTATTTAATTGGCCAGTCAGAGTATATTTATAATATGTGATATGTCAATTAACCCTTGTTTTGTGACAGTGTTTGAAAATGGCATCTGAAATGTCGAGATAAGCAATGAAGCACATGAGACCGTTGAGTCACCAACGATCAATACCCGGGATAATGTGCAACAGGAAGACAATAATCCTCAGGTAAACAATAACACCGATCAAATGATGAACGATGGGATGTTAAGAGACTTTATGCAATTCATGTAACATCAGGTAAGAGAGACTCGTGTTCAAAATATAGGTGGAAATAATGGCAACCCACGGTCGGTCACCGCTAAGCAGTTTAAGGAACTGGGACCACCGAAGTTTTTGGAAAAGCCAGAAATGCTTAAGGTGGAGACGTGGTTAAAGCAGATCACCAAGATATTTGATGTCTTGGGGTGCTCCGAGGAGAAAAAGGTTCCCTTTGCCACCTTTATGTTGCGTGAAGAAGCAGATTACTAGTGAGAATCTGTAAAACGTACCCAACCTGACGCACTCAAGATGTCTTGGGAGAAGTTCCAAGAGCTATTCAATGACAAGTACTTTCCTGAAAGTATTCGTCACATGAAGGAGGTGGAATTCATCAAGTTGGAGCAAAACAATATGACCATGTCGCAATACGAGGCTAAATTTGCGGAGTTATCCCGGTTTGCATCCCATTTGGTCGATAATGAGGATCGAATGACACGAATGTTTCTATGAGGTTTAAAACACGATATACGTCAATACCTCATTTCTCACAAACATTATTTATATTCAAATGTTATGAATAGGGCTCAGTTATTAGAGCGCAATAATGAGTAAGCACAACCAAAAGGCAACGACCAACAACAAAATAATAATCGTACCGGTGGCAACGGCCATCGGAACAATGATAACCATCGTGGGGGAAATTATCATGCCAAGAATGGTAACCACTTCGGTGGTAATCATGGCCAAGATAATAGAGGTGGAAATTTCAAGAAGAGAAGGTTCAATAATGATGGAAAGACAGCAGCACCAGCACCCGTTTCAAAGGAAGGAGAACGACCGTCGATCGTATGTTTTAAATGCGAAGGGGAGGGACATATCACTCTAAACTGCATGATGCAGTCCAAAGCGTGTTTCAATTATGGAAGAGAAGGTCACCTAGCCCGATTTTGTCGTGCACCAAAATCAAGTCCAGCTGGGACGGTGGCTCCAAAGGCAGATACGGACAAAACAAAGTCGGTGGTTTCAGGGAGAGCGTTTTTTGCGACTTCTCAAAAAGTGAGTAACCCGAACGAAGTTGGCATAGGTTAGTTAATTATAAATTTTTGCGAAGTCTATACCTTATTAGATACCGGTTCTACCCATTCTTTTATCTCTCTTGCTTGCACTCAACGTTTAAATTTGACTCCGAAGAAATTAGACTTTGACTTATTGGTTGATACTTCGTTGGGAGAAACCTTCATTAGCTCCACTGTTTATAAATCTTGTTTGATTCAAATCGACACTTTCACGTTACCTGTCGATCTTATCTCTTTGAAAATACTTGCCTTTGATGTGATTTTAGGAATCGATTGGTTAGCTACTCATCATGCTTTTCGTAAGGTTGTTAGCTTTCATATTCCTAACCAACCTGTTATGCGAATTCAAGCAACCAAACCACTAAAGTTAATCATTGTCATATCAAGTCATAAGTAAAGAGCCCCGAGCCTTCACCGTGACTTCCAAGTCTTGGAATACACCGGCCGATTATCCGTAGGGGGACGCCATGAATAATCGGTGGCAAGTTGATAGTATCAATGTGATGTACTATCCAAGTCTTGGATGAGGGTCATGCGATTTTGAATGATATTTTAATGTTAATAAATTTCTGACGTATTCTTGAAGACTTCGCCCTACCCAGGCGTGAAATCGAATTTTGTATTGACCCCAAAGACAAAACCCTCAAATATTTCTTTACCTAAAATGATCGTATAATGTGCCAAAGACGTTGGCTCGAGCTGTTGAAGATTACGATCATACCATTCAATATCATCGTGGAAGAACAAACGTGGTAGCTGACGCATTGAGTAGAAGATCGTATGCATTTACGAGTGCGATGTTGTTAACATAAAAACCCATTTCGGATAACTTACAAATGATGAAGATAGAGTTAAAGACTCTAGGGACCCTCGTGAAGATAACGAATATACGAGTAGAATCGACTTTAATCGATAAAGTTAAAGTCGCTCAAGCTACACACCCGAATCTGATGAATGTGAAGAAGAAGGTTCAAGAGGGCGTTATTCTAGAAGCAAGAATCGATGAAGAGAGGAAATCTCAACCCTCGATTTTATTGGCCCATTTGAAATCCTTGATCGAGTAGAAACGGTGGCCTATAGACTCATTTTACTGCCAAGTATAACGCATGTTCATAATGTTTTTCACGTATAGATGTTACGTAAATATGTGGATAACCCGAACCACATTATTAAATTAGAACTAGACGAGATAGCAGAAGATTTAACGTATGAGGAGATACGTGTTAAAATCTTGGATAAGAAGGATCGTATTCAACACTCAAAGGTTATACCTCAAGAGTTAGAATTTGAAATAAAGTCAAGGTATCCTCATCATACCAGGTACGTATATAAATTTCGAAGGCGAAATTTCATAAGGAGGGGAGATTGTGAGACCCCAAATTTTATAAATAAAGGTTTAAATTTGTCGAAATATTTTTTTGAATATTATGGTGTGGATTTGATATAATGTTATAGTTGTGGGTAATATTTATAAATTTTACAAAGTATGCAAGTTGTTATAAAATATTCGTTTGGCCGGGGAATATTCTTTTTGTCGGGAAATATCCGTACGACAACACAATCATTGGTGGACCCCACAACGGAAGAATTGTCGTAGTTAGAAAATGACAGAATTATCTTTTTATAAAAATAAAGGCGAAAGTGTTTCTGTTAAAACTGTTGAACTACCCGATAGTAAAAGTATAGTAATACGCGTGGTTGCATAGTAGCACACGGTATTGATTATTGATTCTTACGTAAGAAGTCACTCAGTTATACTCAATTATTGCTGTAGTAGTTATTGCATCATATCTCTCATATTATTGATTCGATTATTGTCACAGTATCATCTGCATAATATGTTATATTATTAAATCAATAATTGAAACGGCAAAGTTATTCATATTATTATTTGAAATATTGACAATGTCTAGATATTCTGTCAATGAGAGGTTTGGTCACCTAATTACGCGTCAATAAGAAGAAATCCTTATCGGAAAGCCCCATCTTTCCTGGGAACGACCTGGTTGTTAAATATTGTGAGTTATAATATTAATGATGAATAAGTTCGTGTTGATTAAAGATGAAATTGATAGTTCTATTGTGTTGAAATTATTAGTGTTAGTGAAAATCGATATTTATTTCGATAATAATTGATGTCTGGAGGTTATATTGACCAATTGGGTAATTAACCGGATAAATGAGCAATTAATTGCTATTGATTCACATGATTATAACTATTTATTTACATGCGTGTACTATTGACTCACATTCATTTACTATTAGGGGAGTTAGTGCAAGATTGATAATACTTGCATGACTAAGTTAAAAATAGAGGTATAGATGGAGGTACTATACGGTAATTTGTATTTTCACATGTCTAGAACTATTGAGTCACATGATTTACTATTGATTCACATAATTTACTATTAGTGAAGGTGGTGCAAGTTTGATAATACTTGCAGGACTAAATTAAAAAGGAAGAAAAAGTGGGAGGTATTATACTGTAATATTTCGAGCCCCAAAACGTGCAATTATCGAAACTATATTTTCCTATAAATAGAAGCTCATTCTTCCTTCATTTCTTACCAATTCACTAAAGCTATAGAGCAATTATTATAGAGAGAAATTATAGAAAGAAAGAAGAAGAAGTTTTCATACCTCACTACCCAAAGATCCAGGTCTTCTTTTGAGGTAAGGGTATTATTTCTTTCAGATTCATGAAGAGAGCTTCAGTTATTCCATTCTTTATTATTATGTTGGAATAACCTCTCTATGCAAAGTACCGCATACATGGTGAAATTCTTCTGTTATTACATTCTTTATTATTATGTTGGAATAACCTGTCTATGCGAAGTACCGCAAACATGGTGAAATTCTTCTGTTATTCCATTCTTTATTATCCTGTTGAAATAACCTATCTATGTGGATTTACCACGTGCATGGTGAATGATCCTTCGTATTCATTCCTTGTTAAATTGTGGCAATGATCTGTTTACGCGGATTACCGCATAGCGGGCGAAAATCCATTTACAGATTCATATATTCTATTATACTCAGTTTGTTAAAGTTTTGGCTTCTATACTCCATGAAATTAGTGGAATATCCTTGATATTTGCGCTTCATCCAGTATCTTTTCATGGAAATATTCTTCTGAGCATTCTTGAATTTTACTCCACAAAGAAGTATCATGTTGACAATTTGGACGTTATTGATTTCTGGATAAATTAATTTATAAATCTTTAAAATTTATCCTTGAACTTGTTTTATTGAATTATTATGTCATTGTCATCATCCTCATGCTTATATTATGATTAAAGTCATCTTTGGCTTACGTGCATAGATGGACTTGGTATGATTATGACCAGGAATTATTCGGTATAATCATGACCGTAATGTAATGAATGATGTGGTATAAGTCCTCATTGGCCTGTGGTTCATTGATGGACAGTTGTTGGTATGATTATGACCAAGGATTATTCGGTATAATCATGACCATTGATGATTACATGAATATCCTTGGCCCGTAGTGCAGGGATGATTAGATGATGTGGTTTACTTATTAAGCTGAGTCTCAGCGATAAAGTTGATGAAAAACTTTTTAAATCATAGAAGATAGTAGATTTTATGCTCTACTTGACTCTTCTACTGGATTGCTTATTTTCGCTGCAGTTGTTGATCTAAAACTTGTTGTGTGACGCCCCCAAAATTTGGTATACGTCACCCATCTTGGGTCTCCACTTACATGGTACATAAATTCAAATACAAACTTAATTATACATCTGTCGTGTAACATACGACAATACATAAACTGAGAGTTCTAATAGGAATATTGTCATTTAGACAATATCCATACTCAAGGAGTCCTCATTACATTTATTGTCACACTATTTAATAGAATAGTGAGGACTACTAATGCTATCTTCTGGACCATCACTCTTTTCCCGACTCGTCCCAAATTATATTCTCATTTCAAAGAGAACGGTGAAAGAAAGGGTGAGCTCAACTAGCCCAATAGAAATATTATAACTAAGATAATGCGAATAAATTATCAATAGTCTTCAACAATGTTAAACCGATAAAATACAATAGACAACCAGGTTTAATCGCTGCGGTGAATATGTAATCCATTAAAAGAGTCAAGTAGAAAATAAAGTCTACTATCTTTTAGGTTTTAAAAGGTTTTCATCAATTTTATCACTAAGACTCGGTTTAATGAATAAACCACAATATCTAATCATCCCCGTACCACTAGTCCAAGGATTTTCATCAAATTATCAATGGTCATGACTATACCGAATCACCCCGGTCATAATCATACAAAAACTATCCATTCTTGCATTCTACAGCCACCGAGGACTTTTGTCACATCATTTATATCAAGCCATGATTATGCCGAATGATCCTCGGTCATAATCATACTAAGTTCATCTATGCACATAAAGCCAAAGATAACATAATATAACATGAGGATGATGACAATGACATAATAATTCAATAAAACAAGTTCACGAATTAATTTATTCAGAACTAATAACGTCCAAATTGTCAACATGATCTTCGCTTTGTAGAGTAAAATTCAAGAATGCTCGGAAAAATATTTTCATTAAAAATCTTGGATGAAGCGCAAATATCAAGGATATTCCACTAAATTCATGGAGTATAAAGTCAAAATTTTAACCAACCGAGTATAATAGCGAATGAAATAACAAAAGAAATCACCATGCATGCGGTATTTAGATGTATGAAAGTTATTCAATGTAATAATAAATACGAGAATAATAAAATTTAACCGTGTCCGTGTAAAACACATGCATGTGATATTCCAATAGAATAATAAAGATGTAAGAATAATAAAAAGGCGGAACCAATCCGCGTAAAAGCCTGATGTGGATGTTCCAACGGAATAATAAAATAATAGAAGAATGTCACCAAGTATAGGGGATTCCGCATATACAGGTTATTCCAACAGAATAAATAAGAATGAAATAATATAAGGATTTCACCAAGTATAGGGTATTCCGCATATACAGGTCATGTATAGGGTATGCCACTTTTACAGGTTATTCCAACAGAATAATAAAGAATGGAATAACAGAAGTTCTCTTCATGAATAAAAATAACACCCTTACGAGTAGTACAACAAATAATATTCCCTACCTTAGAAGAACTGAATATTGGAAAGTGAAGTAAGGATACTTTTCTTCTTTCTCTCTATAGTTTCTCTCTCAGAGTTTCAATGAATTAAGTGAAAATAATGAAGGAATGAGCTTTCTATTTATAGAAAAATTGAGGGTGGCTCTTGGTCTTAACGAAGGTCAAAATGACTCTTGGTAATATTGAAGAGACAACTACTATTTCATGAAGGGGTAATTAACCTTTGGAACAATCAAGAGGCGAGAAACTCTTGGTAATATTGAAGGGACAACTACTATTTGCGAAGGTAAATACTATTGAAGAAGGTAATTACTATTGACGAAGGTAAATACTATTGACGAAGGTAAATACTATTGACGAAGGTAATTACTATTCACAAAGGTAATTACTATTGACGAAGAGACTCTTAGATGATGACATATGGCCCCCCCATAAAATAATCAAACTTACCACAAACGTCTCATAACAGACTCTTTATATATATCAAGGATTGAATAAATATTACCACAAATCATTTTATTTTTAATCAACACATTTTTAATCTTTCAACAATTATTAATCATTTATAACTTGTCGTCTCAATTAATAATATAACATATTATACGATGATAATCTTTGTGACAATAATTGAATCAATAATATAAGAGATATGATGCAAAGAATTCTTTGTAGCAATAATCGAGTATAGCTAAGTGACTTCTCACGTAAGCATCAATAATCAATACGCAGTGCTACTACGCAACCCACAGACATCGCATTTCTTACCACCGGGTAGTTCAACGGTTTTAACGGTAACACCTCCTAGTTATTTTTATAGAAAGATAATTTTGTGCTTTTCTAACTACGACAATACTTCCGTTAATGGGGTCCACTTAATGATTGAGTAGTCGTCATTTAATATTCCCAAAACAAAAGAATATTCCCCACCAAACGAATATTTTATAACAACTTGCTTACTTTGCAAAATTTATAAATATTACCCACAACTATAACCTTATATCAAATTTATTCCATAATATTCAAAATAATATTTATAGAAAATTCATCTTTATTTATAAAAGCTGGGGTCTTACATGTTGTCTATTGTATTCTATCGGTTGTTATATCTTTGTTGAAGGCTAAGGATAATTTATTCTGCATTATCTTAGTCATAATATTTCTTCTTTGGGCTAGTTGAGCTCACCTTTTCTTTCATTGTTCTCATCGAGAAATGAGAATATAGGCTGGACGAGTCGGAAATGGAGTGATGGTCCAGGATAAATGGCTTTAGTAGTCCTCACTATTCTACAGAATAATGTAATAATAATTGTAATGAGGACACCATTGAGTGTGGATATTGTCTAGATGACAATATTCTTATTTAAACTCTCAGCTATGTTTTGTCGTATTTTACACGACTGTTGTATAATTAAATTGTATTTAAATTTATGTACCATATATCTGGCAACTCAAGATGGGTGATGTATACCTGTTTTGGGGGCGTCACATAATATATGAAACTGCAAATGGATTTTTGCCCGCCATGTGGTAATCCATGTAGACAGATCATTTCCATAAGTTAATAAGGAATGAATACAAATGATCATTCACAATGCATGCGGTAATCCACATAGACATGTTATTCCAACAGAGTAATAAATAGTGGAACCAGGTCATGCGTAATTAAATTAATGCAGCAGGATATTCAAATGAATAATAAAGAATAGAACCGGTCAATGCGTAATCCGCATGCATGTGATGTTCCAACATAATAATAAAGAATGGAATAACAACATAATTCACCAGGCATGCGATAGACCACACAGACGGAGTTATTTTAATGTAATAATAAAGAATGGAATAATGTAAGAATTTCACCATGTATGCGGTATTGGCATGAGGCGGAGTTATTCCACATAATAATAAAGAATGGAATAACAACCCTTACGAGTATTGAAAGAAAATAACTCTCTTCATGAATACGAAAGAATAATACTCCTTACCTTAAAAGAAAGAGTATTAAAGCGGGTAGAGGCGGGGATATACTTGAAGAAAACTTGCACTATTTTCTACACTCAAAGCTTTCTTAAACTCTAAAGAAATTCAGAAAGTCCTTAAAAAGAAATGATGTACAAGGACTATAAATATAGTAAAGATCAAGCATGTTAGGTTGATCTTATGATGTAATAGATAGGCTTTGTCTGATCATCGAGCACCGCACTGTAAATCGAGTCTCGCCAGAGAGTCAAGGAAAACTCGAGAGCTATCGAGGCGTAATCGTAGAATTCAAGTAGAGATAGTAGATCTCGAGTTCGTAGACTTCCAGAGAGACGAGGAAGGATCAGAGTGTGTCGAGGAGAACTTCCTCGTACGTAGTCCACCGAGGAAGTCATGTTCGTAATCGTAGACAACACCGCCTATGAGCCGACCGAGCATCTACCAAAGCTAAGGATCAAGAATCGTAGACTACACTCGTGAGTCGTAGAGTCTACTAATGTCAAAGCCAATTCAAGAATCGTAAGATCGCACTCGAATCGTAGAGTCTATCGATCAGATCAAAGGCGTAGATCGTCGAGTCGAGCAAGATCGATCGATGAAGATAAATCGATAAATCAGATCAAGATCCGATCTCAAAGTCATAGTGTCTCGCATGACACCAAGTCAATCATAGAATGCAGCTAAGACCTTAACAGATGTGCTCACAAGGCCACAGAGTAAATCGTAGAGCAAACACGATTCTCAACAATCGAGCACTCCTGCATATCCAAAGGAATGAAGCCTCTAGTTGGTAATGCAAAGATACATCTCACTCAAAGGAAGCCAAGAGAGCACTCAACGAATGGCATGCAAGCTAATAGAAGATCTAAGCATCAACTAAATCAAAGATCCAGATTGAGTTGAGAAGCTATTCAAGGTAAAGTCTTCCACAAGATGATCATAAGAAGACTTCAAGAATCGACTAAGGAAAGTCAAAGATATGCAGAGAGTCTGCCAAGAAGAAAGATGACAACGATCCCGAAAGTAATCGTAATCGTAGTGTTTGCCAAACAAAGAAGAAACCGATGGAGTATACACAAAGATACCGGGTCACCTCCTCAATAACAAGGCTAAAGTGATTAAGCATCGGGTCACCCATCATGATAAGTGAACGGAGATCACAAGGAGAAAGCGAAATGACACGCCACAAATCAAGTGTCTTATTATTCAAGGGGGCCGCAGCAAAGAAGTCAAGCCATCGTTGATTCCGAGAACAAATCAAGGCAAATGTAAGTGTCAAGCATCGCACTAGAGAACAAAGAGGTGTTCTACACTAAAGATCAAATGAACACTCTCAAGATCGTAGTGTTGTTTCTACTCACAACAAGACACTACGATCGTCCATGAAGATATGCATCGTAAACGTAGAGTTCGAATAAATCAAGACCAAGCATTGGCAACGGCTCAATCAAGGTAATATTCTTGACAAAAGCTTATCGAGAGCATCGATGCAAAAGACAACCTCCGATCGAGAAATCGGCGGGTGAAATAAAGTCTTCGACCGCCCAAGATATCAAAGTGACATATCCGACAGGTAGGTGAAACAAAGAGATCGCAGTGTCGAAAGTCGTAAAAAGATGTCATGTCACATCTCGCAATCGCACTAAATAACTCGAGATCTCGCAAGCAATTTGAATAACCTTCAACGGCTACTTTCCAACGGGAGATTGGGAAGTAGTATAAATAAACAGAGCTTCAAAGATCAAGAGTTGTCCGATGATTGTGAAGTTACAGAATCGCTGAGTTGGTGAATGCTATTGTTGACTCTACGAAGTTCCACCAAAGATCAATAAACAAGTCTCAAAGGATGAGAGACTACCAAGGTGGAAGTGAAGCAGCTTTGAAGAAGGACTCAAACAGATCAAAGCTTCACTCAACAAAGATGAGAATGCCACTAAAGATGGCAGCCAAGCTGAGAGCCGAGAAGGCCAAGAAGATAGCATTCAGAAAGTGGTCGAGTACAAGGAAGATCAAGAGAGCCACTCTCACTTAATCACCATGAACCGAAAGTCGAAAAGTGAACAAGTGCATAACCATGTCTGCAAAGTATTCAAGAAGGGTTCAGGGTTTGCTAAGTGCCAGATAAAGTCTACTAAAAGCACAGAGACTTAGCAAACCCAGATGGTGATGGTGCACAACTGATACCGGAAGAAGATGAGTAGAAAAGAGAAAAGATCACCGCACTAAAGAAGATGTGGTCCTGACTCAAGTCGAAAAGCAAAGAGGATCATACTAAGTCGCTAAGTACAAAAAAAGATGTTCAGAGCTTAATGACATCTTAGCAAAAACCAAAGACCAACAACAACAACAACAACTCAACAACAAGAAGCCAGTGGCTCGAGGGTCCTCGTCCTGAGGGACTAAATGAAGTTCCAAGCCTCATTGGGCTTGAAGAGTTCCTAGGAACTAGAGAGAGTTCCAAGGTCAGCCGGCCTCAAGAGTTCTTAGTGAATCAAGTCCCAAGGTCACCGGGCCTCAAGGAATCTTAGTGATTCTGTGGTGCCGCCTTCCTTAGTGGAAATCTCGCTAGTTGAAAGCGTAAGAGTGGATTAGAGCTTGAGTCTCTCGAACCACTTAAAACCCTCAGTGTCTTTTTACTTTATGTCATTTACATTATGTACATTAACCGCTATAATCAAGCATGTATGTTTTAACTGCTACCACCGAACTAACTCTACTTAACAATGTATGTATGATTATGAATATATCAATGAAGGGGATCTTTTACTTATTCCACATTGTGGTTTGAAAAGATTCTTATGTTTGTCACATGCTAAATTATTAGCAATACAAAATAAACCGTAAAAGTATTTGAAAGTAAAAGGATCTATTCAACCCCCCTTCTAGATCTATCAGGCTCACTGAACTAACAATTGGTATCGAAGCGTGTTCTCATGCTATATTCAAAAAGCTAATCGCTTGAAGTCCCATCCTAGTAACAAACATTGTTCTAAACTTAGTTTAGTAGTAAGTCACTTGTGATATGCGTATGAGCTCACACGTTGGAAATTTTGTGTACAGGTAAATGTGCATATACACCTGAAGTTGCTTTCAGATTGGTCCATGTTCTTGATTGCCATATCAACAAGACCAATCCTTGCTCGCTTTCAATCTTGTAGTCTAGAGACCAAGCTAGAAAGCTCAAGAGACATCAATGTAAAAGATTCAAACATCCACCAAATTTCGAAAAAAGATGAAAAGGCCATACATGCTAAGTAATGCTTATCCAGAGAAGAAAGAAGAACTTCTCAAACATGTGTCCGCCAACTCAAGCAATTGGATGTAAACCTCAGAACTCAAGGATGTCAAAGAATTAGAAATGTCGACACTCTCTTAGCTTGTATCTTCAAGACCACGAATCGATCGATCAAGATCAACCGAGCAACTAGTCATGTCGTAGAAAATGAAAAAAAACATGCACATCAATGCCTAAACTCAAAATATCTAAGATAAATGATTGTTAAGAAACTAACAGCAAAAAGGTACGATTCCTCACTAATATAGATATTAGCATCATATTTGCACCTTACTTATGAACTATAACAGTTTTCCTTCAAGTATTCATAATCTATCTAAAAAGGTGAAGAGAGAAAGTACACTGATAATGGAAACTCAAATGTCTATAAACTTTCTCTCCATCCAAGTTTTAGGTTGAAGATGATAGCTTGAAAGAGACCTGAAATGGTTTTAAGAACCTCATAGATCAATTGAATGTGAAGTAATCTTTGCGATGGGTAAATGTGTCTTCAGACATCCTATGGTCTAAGTGTTTAATGACACACGTAGTATGATCGATCTACAAGAGAATCTTGAAGATTCATAGAAACCGATCACCTCCATGAATCAACCAGATGCTAATAAATCGTAGAGTCGATTCTCACTCGTGAACATTTAAACTCGTGATCATAACTTAGCATATGATGAAACCATCAAGGAAAAGAGTGTTTTATTAAAATAACAAATTTCTCTCACACACTCACCACCACGCATCTCAAAATATATTATCTAAATGAAGTATATGCATAAATACGATCGATGGTGGTCAACATGATGATTATTACAAAAATATGAGGAACAGGGGTTTAGTAAACTAACCTAGCAGACCCATTTAACCACGGGTACCAAAAATTAGAAATGAATAACTCCGCAGTACTTGGTCTATCTGACCACACTAAGGAATGCTAAAGCCAAAGACTTCAGTCAAGAAGAGTCAACCAGCAGAAGGCTTAGGACTGTTCAGAAATAATTCTGACAAACCTCCTACATGTCAAAGCCTGTTCTTGAAGACCTGCTGAGCTAATCTATATAAAGCTCAAATGACTGGAAACCTTTATATGAAAGAATGCCACTCAACCAGAGAGTAAGTCTTAGATGCTCAAGCAAGCAAAACTTGTTCTCAAGGAAGCTCACATCAGAGGACTATCGAGCATCAAACATTAGGAACTCATTACGGAGCGTAACTCCACAAGTACAAATCAGAAAAGAAGACTACGGTCAGAGTAGTCATAAAGATCGTCGAGAATGATCAACCTCAAGATGCCCATTTCTACGATATAAGAAGATTTGGTGATTCCAAATGTAAGGAGATATGCAAGGTCGCTTTCTAATACACATAAAGAAAGGGGAATCACATCTATCCGAGAAGACAATATCAACCATGGGGAGCAAATGATATGTTAAGGAACAACAATAATACGAGATATACTATAAAGCAAAGTACCAAATGCATAGTCCCAAAACTTTGTGGGTCGATGAACCAAATGAAGATCCATAATCAAGAGGAACATTTCAAAATATACTACTGATAACCTTTCAACCACCCAACTCAAAAACCATGGAGAGCCTACGATCATCAAACATCCGATCGTAGTGGAATAGCGTAGAGGACACCACGATTATAAAGAAATGCAATTGTCTAAAGTTGGTAAAGGACCTCACCACCGTAAAAGGTCAAATGAGATATCGCAGTGCAAATCACTTCTAAAGTACTTCATCCGAAAGCGCCTCGTGGACAAACCCTAACCCTTAGCTCACTCTAAGAGGTCAGCCCTTCCCCGAGCTACCTTAACCTGTAAGAATTGCTTAATCAAGTTCATCTCAAGGACCAAGTCACCAACGATCGTAGAGTAGAGGTCAAGAGAACTCCACGATCGTAGGTGCAACCTCAACGATCGTAGAAGTAGAAGCTCGACTCGACGATCGCAATCCTATAAGAGGGCTACTCTTAACTTACGAGGAGTCGAAGAACAAGAAAATTGCTCAATCATTCAAAATGAGGGAAGACAAGCTCGAATGTCGGTTGAAAGATGTCCCATCAAGGAAAGTGCCCAAGGCTTCATAAAAAGCACAACAAAGGATGAGGCGTGGAGGTTCAAAATGAGAAGTAATGTCAAAACCATCCATCGCAACATCTTTCGTAGAATTGATCGTTGAAGTCAACAAAGGAAAACGTAGAGTCAATAGTCATTCTATCATGCTACTCTACGAACTCAAGAGGTCAAAGGTCAATCCACGCCAATCAAACGCCCACTCTTCTAAAAGAGACATATAACTCGACAAGTTATCGGGAGTTACAAATTATTATCGGGTATCGTGGCAACCAATGACCGGGTGACACATCACAAACGCTTATGCAGGATAAAGAAACCGCCATAAAGACAAATTCAAAATCTACAAACAAATATTAAAAACTATCAAAACTTCTTCCTCTCTCATTTTCAAACCCTAAAAGCCCGCTCACTTCTCGAATCCATTAACCCTCCAAATCCTTACCTAAATCACAAATAACTATCTCTCACAAGACTTCCTAAAACCAACACCCATATTCCTCGAACTCCTCAAATGGCAGATCATGAGTAATCAATCACCGCATTCAACTAGAACCAAGACGCTCGAAAATCCGAGAAGAAGTTCGTGGATATTCTTGAACTTGTGAGGAAGGCCGGTTCTCGTAATGTCTTGAGGAAAACACACAAATATATGGTGACTCGTCAAGGAGTTTCATTCAAACGCAACCATAAATTCTCGAATCCTCTCCACCAAGGTTAAGGGTCGATTCTCAAAGCTAAACTCTTCCGACATCAATCAATGCTTAGGCCTTCCTAATCAAATCAAAAAACTTGGAGGAGATCGACACGTAAAAAGCTAAGAAGATTATGCAAATACAAAGAAACCCTAGTCCAAGGACATGAAGAAAAAAGAGTTTCCTAAAGAATTCGAAGTTCCTTGCTAAAATCGTGGGAAATGTATCTTATGCAAAGACACCGCATACGATAATCGTGATCGACCAACAAATGAAGATCATGTCTCGCCATAGTCCTCAAGGAACACATCAACTTTGAGTCATCCCGCTTCGATCATATGTCTCAAGTGGCTAGATAAGGAAGAAAAGAAAAGATTAACCGAAAAACCACTCACAAAGGTTTTTCATGGAGATTCTAAAGCATCATCTTGAAGAAAAAGTCAAGAATAAAATCAAGGATGATGATGGCGAAATTCTTAATGTTCACAAGGTAATGTCTCCACAACTATTCAGAATTGGAAGAAAAACCCCAAAGGAGAATAGGGGTTAACTACAAAGCAGAAGCAAGCAGAAAGATCTCTCGCAGAAGAGAAAGGCAAAGGAGGAAGAAAGCTCTAGTCCGGTGACTCGACATCGCCATCGCCACACCAAAGCAAGCAAGAAGCCTAAGAATATGAAGAATGCTAAGGCTTCACAAGCTATGTCCCCACCGATAAGAAAAAAATACAAGAAGCAGAAGAAAAATCAAAGATCAATCACTGAAAAACCCAAAAAAGAAGAAGAAGCAACAGATCGCTTCAAGAACCACCCAAGAAGAAAGCAAAAAAGGGATGAAGAAATCGGCCCAGCCTCCCCAAGGAAGCACATCTAACAAAGAAGAAAACGTAGAGTCAAAAGAAGAAAGAAAAGGAAACCGATGATCTCAAGATCGAATCCCTCGAGATCGATCCAAAGAATGAAGGTGGAGCTGGATCCATGAAAGAAGATGTAAACTCTAGTGATGAAGAAAAATATTCAAGTCCTATGGCCAATTCTCAGAGTACTCACTTTGAAGTTGAAGAGAAGCTGCAAAATGACCCATTTGGATCTCCAAATGCAAGTGCTCCAACAAGCCCTCATGATGACTCAAAAGATGATGAATTCAAAAAGAATCACCTGCCCCTGTCAATGATGAAAATCAAGGAAGCTCATCGTTAACTCCAAGGCTTCGTAGTCTAAAGAAGAAGAAGAATCTGATTCACCCATAAATTCGAACCTCCAAGGAGGAGGAAGAGCTACGATCATCAAGCAAATTTGCTCTAACGAGAGAAAATGATCACTCTACTCGCAGCTCATCAAGTAAGTGATAATGAATCATAAAGAAAGTGTCAAGATGGAACTAGTGATGAATCCAAGGAAGATATCATCAAAGAAGGTTTCAAAATGAAATTCAACAAGAAGAATTCATCGATGAATCATGATGAAAGAAATCAAAAAAATTCAAGCTCAAAAGGGAAGAGATAGAAAAGATTCCATTCTCGCACATCGTGAATCGAGGAACTAGAATACTATCCTGTTCTCTCTCCCACCGTAATTAGCGTAAGAATTGTAGTGGAAGTCTTTGATGAGCCACCAGCAGAAACCCAAAGAAGAAGATGGATAAATCATGGAAATGAACAACTTCGAGTCAGAAGGATGACTACGTATGAAGTGCTTCATAATCGAAAAAATATGGAGTTAGATCACAAACTATACTCGCATAATTCAAGACCTTCCGATGAGGTGGTTCTTTCCATGGATGCCATGGCTAAAAGCACACAAAGAGAGAGATGAGAGTTACTTCACCGGTGCTACTCTCGCCTTCCAAATTTGGAACCGGTGTCACAAAATTTCCCTGTGGTTAAGAAGTTTGCAACCATGATGATCAACGACAAGCCCCACTATAAGATCTAACCGACATGCCGAAAAATCATTATATTCCTTATGATCGTAGAGTGGACTCGATGGAAAAGGAATACGGCGAAGACATCGATAGTAGAGTCTGCTCACTCTACCACCGATGATGATCAAGTCCAGATTAATGTGTCTCTATCCGCCCAAGCACAACTATCCGACATTCCTACATCCTCCCATGATTGGTACTCAACGATCTTTCAGATTGTCAACACTTTCGAAAACATGTCCAAGGATGAAGATCGTAGAGTCCAATCTGGTGTTCAGCAAGAGACTGCCCAACCAAATGACGAAGTTTCTATGGAGCAAGAGCTAATGAAAACTCGATGAACTCGATTGAGAAGATATCTCTAATCCATGAAGAATCAAAGAGGGTGACAAAGAAAATGGAGATAATTCAGCCAAGATAGACTCTAAAGCAACTATGGTCGATGTATCTCTCAAAATCAAAGATAGAGATCACATCTATCTCAAGGCCTTAAATGATCGTAAGGCGATGCACTACGAGCTCGTAAAGCCAAATGAAGAGCAACTACAAGCCCTCTCCTCGACAAGATTGACAACATGAATCAATCCATTCTCTATGCAACTTGAAAGTTAAGCCAACAAGAACTCAAGATCAAGTCAGTAACGCCTCCTATCCGATGGAGCAACTTATGTCCAATATGGAGCAGCTCTCCCAAATGATTAATGACAAAAGGGGGAGAAAAAGAGGCATAGAAAGAGGCGAGTAAAAGGCATTCAAGAAAAAAAGGCAAGGAGAGCAGGAGCAAAAAGAAAGGAAGATAAAGAAGAAGAAAGCGAATAAGAAGATAGTTCATCATCCGAGGGGGGAGCCAAGGGATGATGAGCCTAAGGTCTAAGGCCGAGGGGGGAGAGCTGTAACCGTAACCGTAAAAAAGAAGAAAGGAATAGCCCACATCCTGTGAGGAGCAGGAGCAATGGAATCAAATAGATGAATAAATGATCAATGTACATCCCGAAAACATACATGGAGCCAAAGAGGTACATCTCTAACTAGTTAGGTATGTTCTGGATCCGTGATGTAAATTGTCATAGTGTATTAAATTCCATATTATTATAAATGACATTCATGATTATCTATTTTAGAAATACAACAACTCAACTATATATAAGATTCATTCATAATATGCATATGCACTTATTATTTTTGTCATAATCAAATAGGGGAGATTGTCGAATAATAAGCATGTGATGAATGATATTCCTATTTATATATGATTTGATTATGATATATATATATATATATATGAATGAATATATATAAGTATGCTTGCATTAAGAAAAGTCAGAAAGTCCTTTGATAGATAATAAAAATATGTACAAGGACTTAGAATGAATCGATCAAATGTGTTAGTCGATCCTACATAAGCAAAATAGCCTTGTAGAAAGTCCTTAAAAAGAAATGATGTACAAGGACTATAAATATAGTAAGATCAAGCATGTTAGGTTGATCTTATGATGTAATAGATAGGCTTGTCTCGATCGCCGAAAGCACCGCACTGTAAATCGTAGTCTGCCAGAGAGTCAAGGAAAACTCGAGAGCTATCGAGGCGTAATCGTAGTCTCGCAAGATAGTAGATCTCGAGTTCGTAGACTTCCAGAGAGACGAGGAAGGATCAGAGTGTGTCGAGGAGAACTTCCTCGTACGTAGTCCGCCGAGAAGAAGTCATGTTCGTAATCGTAGAGACAAATTCGCCACGAGCCGACCGAGCATCTCTCGCCAAAGCTAAGTCAAGAATCGTAGATCACACTCGTGAGTCGTAGAGTCTACTAATGTCAAAGCCAATTCAAGAATCGTAGATCGCACTCGAAATCGTAGAGTCATCGATCGATCAAAGGCAGTAGATCGAGTCGAGCAAGATCGATGAAGAGATCACAACGAAGATAAATCAGTAGATCAAGATCTCGATCTCAAAGTCGTAGTGTCTCGCATGTACCAAAGTCAATCATAGAATGCGAGCTAAGACCTTAACAGATGTGCTCACAAGGCCACAAGAGAATCGTAGAGCAAAACACGATTCTCAACAATCGAGCACTCCTGCATATCCAAAGGAATGAAGCCTCGTCAGTAATGCAAAGATACATCTCACTTGAAGGAAGCCGAGAGAGCACTCAACGAATGGCATGCAAGCTAATAGAAGATCTAAGCATCAACTCAATCAAAGATCCGTGATTGAGTTGAGAAGCTATTCAAGGTAAAGTCTTCCACAAGATGATCATAAGAAGACTTCAGTAGCTGACTAAGGAAAGTCAGCATATGCAGTAGCTGTCAAGAAGAAAGATGACAACGATCCTGAAAGTAATCAGAATCGTAGTGTTTGCCAAACAAAGAAGAAACTGATGGAGTATACACAAAGATATCGGTCACCTCCTCAATAACAAGGCTAAAGTGATTAAGCATCGGGTCACCCATCATGATAAGTGAACGGAGATCACAAGGAGAAAGCGAGCCGACACGCCACAAATCAAGTGTCTTATTATTCGGAAGGGCCGAGCAAGAAGTCAAGCCATCAAGATCTCGAGAACAAATGAGGCAAATGTAAGTGTTAAAGCAATCGCACTAGAGAACAAAGAGGTGTTCTACACTAAAGATCAAGTGAACACCTCAAGATCGTAGTGTTGCTTCTACCACAACAAGACACTACGATCAGTCCATGAAGATATGCATCGTAAACGTAGAGTTCGAATAATCAAGACCAAGCATCGGCAACGGTTCAATCTGAAGGGTAATATTCTTGACAAAAGCTTATCGAGAGCATCGATGTAAAAGGACAACCTCTCGATCGAGAAATCGGAAGGGTGAAATAAAGTCTTCGACCTACCCAAGATATCAAAGTGACATTTCTGACAGTAGTAGGTGAAACAAGAGACCGCAGCAGGTCGAAGTCGTAAAAGATGTCATGTCACATCCGCAATTCGCACTAAATAACTCGAGATCTCGCTAAGCAATTTGAATAACCTTTAAACTGCTACTTTCCAACGGAAGATTGGGAAGTAGTATAAATAAACAAAGCTTCAAAGATCAAGAGTCATTGATGATTGTGAAGTTACAGAATCGCTGAGTTGGTGAATGCTATTGTTGACTCTACGAAGTTCCACCAAAGATCAATGTAAAGTCTCAAAGATGTGAGAGACTACCAAGGTGGAAGTGAAGCACCTTTGAAGAAGGACTCAAATGATCAAAGCTTCACTCAACAAAGATGAGAATGCCACTAAAGATGGCAGCCAAGCTAAGAGCCGAGAAGGCCAAGAAGATAGCATTCAGGAAAGTGGTTGAGTACAAGGAAGATCAAGAGAGCCACTCCACGAATCGCCATAAACCCAAAGCTGAAAGTGAACAAGTGCAGAACCATGTCTGCAAAATATTCAAGAAGGGTTCAGGGTTTGCTAAGTGCCAGACAAAGTCTACTAAAAGCACAGAGACTTAGCAAACCCATATGGTGATGGTGCACAACTGATACCATATGAAGATGAGCAGAAAAGAGAAAAGATCAGCTGCACCAAAGAAGATGTGGTCCGGACTCGAAGCTGAAAGCAAAGAGGATCATACTAAGCTGCTAAGTACAAAAGATGTTCAGAGCTTAATGACATCTTAGCAAAATTTCAAAGACCAACAACACCAACAACAACAACAACAACCTCAACAACAAGAAGCTGTATTCGAGGGTCCTCGTCCGAGGGGACTAAATGAAGTTCCAAGCCTCATTGGGCTCAAAGAGTTCCTAGAAACTAGAGAAGTTCCAAGGTCACCGGCCTCAAGAGTTCTTAGTGAATCAAGTCCCAAGGTCACCGCCTCAAGGAATCTTAGTGATTCGTGGTGCCGCCTTCCTTAGTGGAAATCCTGCTAGTTGAAAGCAGTAAGAGTGGATTAGAGCTTGAGTCTCTCGAACCACTTAAAACCCTCAGTCTTTTACTTTTATGTCATTTACATTATGTACATTAACTCGTTATAATCTACATTGTTTTAACCGCTATATCTAACTAACTTCAAACAATGTATGTATGATTATAATATATATATATATATATATAAACTTCTCATGATTTCCTGATTCCTCCCCCATTTTTTCTTTCATGGGCCCCACATATGGGCACACCTTTTAAGAAATTTCTACCATTATTTTGAAAAATGGGTAAATGGGGGTCCATAAAATAAGCAAAAACTTCATAAAATTACCTTAATAATTTTAACAACATTTATCACCTTTATTATAATTCACAATATTAATCGACCAATTCGCTCTTCCTGAAAGAGGGGGCTTTCCAATAAGGATTTCTCCCAATTGGTGCAAGCAATTAATTGAGACCAAACCTCTTCTTGATGTAACTTCTAGACATCGCTAATATTGCAAATAATAACATTAATAACTTTGTTGTCTCAATTATTGATTTAATAATATATAAAATATTGACAATAATTGAATCAAATAACGTGAGATATTATGCAAGAATTCATCGAAGTAATAATTGAACAAAACTGAGTGACTTCTCACGTAAGCATCAATAATCAATATCGTGTGCTACTATGCAACCACGCATATTACTATACTTTTAACACCGAGTGTTTCAACAGTTAACGGTAAAACTTCCGCCGTTATTTTCATAAAATATTTTTGTCGTTTTCTCAATCCGACAATAATTCTATTTGTGGGGTCCACCAATGATTGTACCGTCGTATAGATATTTCCCGACAAAAAGAATATTCTCCGACCAATCGAATATTATATAACAACTTGCATACTTTTCAAAATTTATAAATATTACCCACAACTATAACATTATATCAAATTCATTCCATAATATTCAAAAAAATATTTCGAGAAATTTAAATCTTTATTCATAAAATTTAGGGTCTCATAGTCTATATAGCCCATTGGGGGAAGAATGATTTCAGAAACTCACCGATCGCGAGACGGAGGAACAATTTTTGGCGAAGGTCAGTGGGGGTGAGTTTGAGATAGAGACAGACCAATTTTCGACATAAGCCAATTTTTGACGGAGAAAAGTTGGTTTACTGAATGACATTTTTTGATTTGTTTAGAGTTTGGTTTGAATAAATTTTAGAGTTTGGTTCGAATGAAATTTGATTTTGTTTCTATCCTCTGATCTGGTTTTGGAATGAAACTTTGAAGTTCTTTGATTTCTTTTCATTAACAAATAATTTGATATATTTAAGTGTTTAAATCTTTTCTAAAATCTATTTATCTTATAATTAAGCCTTGATCCAATTGATTTTATCATATAAATAATAATAATTTTAATTTTTAAATTTGTAAATCATAATTAATTTTTAATTTTTTTTATATATTTGAAATTTAAATTATTTTTTTGCACAATAATAAGTTTTTTGTATTTTAATTCTAATTTGTATATTTTAATACTGATAATATTTGATTTTGATTTTGTATGTTAATTTTTATAAAGTGTTTTGACATATTTACCCTCAAATATATAATAAATATATAAAAGATATAGAGTTGCACAAATGGCCTACGGCTTGTAACCTGGCCTTGGTCCGACTTGGGCCTCTACTGGTCAAAGCTTCGACCTAGTCAAGGCTCGACCCTTAAGCCCGACTGCAGTCGCTAATGACCTCACTTTTGACCCCATATCCAGCCTGGCCTGACCTTCTAAAAAGCCTGAATTGGCCTGGCCTGAGGCCTGATCTGGCCTGAAGCCTGAATCAGCCTAAGGCCAGGCATGAGGCCTACTGAAAGTGGGCAAGACTGCAAGTTTCAATTAGGCCATAGGCCAAGTGGCCAACGCCAAGTCGCCAATCCACTAAGTTAAAGTTATTAGCTTGAATTATTTTTTAGGTGACTTAGTCATCTGACTCACGAGCTGACCAGCTCACTTTAATGCCTTAATGGTTTGAATTCTAGCCCATTATCTCCCACTCTACTGTGTCCAGTCATTCAAGCCATCATTAAGTGGTTGCTTTATTTAACTCACACTAATTTAGAACCAGGAAACTACATAACTAAATAATTTTAAAAAATATGTATTGTTAAATAGTAGTATATATTTCTATTTAAAGAATAAGTATATAGCTTAACAATTAACATGACACTTAATTGGAACTGAAGAACCTGTGATTGTGAATGCATAGGATGATAAGCATAGCATAGGCATAACATATATTACAAAGAGAGACAGAGAGAGAGAAAAAAACTTATTTCTGACCCGGTGACCCCACACTTCCAATTAATAATGTCTTGGTGTGGGAAGAAACTTATTTGTTATAATTATTTTTATAGTTGAAGAGGTACAAACTCCAGTGCACCAAAAAGTTTACTTATTAGAAACTCAAAATTATAATTATGTAAACGGGTTGCACCAAAAGTCAAGTCAGAAACAGTTCATTTATTACATGTTGTCATTCATTGTTTGAAACTTTTAATACAAAAGTGAGGAAATTGAAAAGCAACAGTCAAAACTCAAAAAGTAAAAAAAGTTGAGTTGTCTTATCATTTGTTCATTTGTTGCCTGCTGAAGCTGCTCCACTGACAAAGTAGAAAAAACAAATTGCTTTTTTTTTTTTGCTTCTAAACAAAGTAACAAACAGATAGTGTGCAGTATTTTTTTTAAACAAACGGTTATATTTTGTTTCTATAAAATTCATTTCATTAATCGCACAAATATTCACATATCTATATGACTATATCCTCCGATCTTCTTTCTCTCCCAACTTTCGTTCTTGATCAATATTCTCTTTATTCACAATTTTCACATTTCTCTATTTAGTATTTTGATATTCTCTGATAATTACAAACTTCAATTGTTATTATTATTATTATTTTTAATTTTTATTATTATTACATTTTTATTATTACAATACAATGGATCCCTCTGAATCCAACACTCCACAAATACCGCAATTTATTCAAAACGATCCAAATATCATTATGCCTAAAAGTGTCGTTGCAGGTTCGAGTACTTTATTTCCACGTCCTACCGGTGAACAAAGCAAACGTACAATGACTATTTGGGAACATTTCATCGAAGTGTGGGTTGCTGAAGGTGTTAAAAAAGCCCAATGCAAAATATGTAACGCCTTATTTGGTACTAAAGACAATAACACATTACAACGGCACTACCATTTGTGTTCGCAAAAGCATAAACTAACCGATGAAAGCTCTCAAGCACAAATTGATCATTCCGGTCACAATTGGAGTTATGATCAAATACTACAGAAAGAGTGGCAGACCAAACTAATGATCGAGAAGGAGCTCCCGTTCAATTTTTTTTTGACGATGCGATGTACCAATTACATTCAAGGCGCATTGCAACCAAATATAAACAAGTAAGTAGAATGACTACTAAACGTGATTCAATTAAATTATATAATAAAGCTAAAAGGGAACTAATTGAATATTTTGAAAATTTTGACTGTAAAATTTGTTTAACTAGTGATGTTTGGTCTGCCGATCATCAAACCGGAGTTAGCTATATTTGTATTACTGCTCATTGGATAGATTCTGAAATGCAAATGCAAAAAAGAATTATAGGATTTGAATTTTTTGAATAACCTCATAATGGTCAAACAATATATACTCAAATTATGTCTCTTATTTGTACTTTTAAAATTAAAGATAAAATCATGAGTATTAGTTTAGATAATGCAAGCAATAACACTAGTGTTATTAACATGATAAAAAATGATTTAATGCCTGTAGTAAATGGTGCATTTTTTCATGTTCGATGCGTATGTCATATAATAAATTTAATTGTTCAATCCGGATTCAATTACTTACAAGCTTCAATATGTAAAATTCGTGTTATGATTAATTATGCTTATGGTTCAAATAGAATAATTCAAAATTTTAGAAATTTTTGTCATGCAAGAGGAGAAAAATTTAAAAGAGCAAAATTGATAATAACACTAGGTGGAATAGTACATATGATTTGTTTAAAGATGTCTATAAACGTAAAAATATACTTATGGAGTTTTATAATACATGTTGATCATGAATTAACAAATCAAGATTGGGATCTACTTGATCAACTTTTAAATATTCTTAAAGTTTTTAAAAAACACACAAAAATATTAAGTGGTGTTTATTATCCTACAATTCATCATGTTTTGTTTGCATGTTTAGAAATAACAAATATGTTTAAAGATTTTAAGTATGATCCTTTTTGGGCTAACCTTATTTTGTCAATGGAGAAAAAATTTTAAAAATACTTTGAAGACATGCCAACAATTATTACTTGTGCGGCTGCATTAAACCCAGTTATAAAATTACAAGGTGTAGAAAGTATTTTAGAAGATATTGTAGAAAATATGGGTAGTACTAATATTGATTATATTAAAAGAAATTTTAATAATACATTTACTGAATTTTATAAATAATATGAATCTATATATTCTACATCTATACATGCACCACCCCCTGCTCCTTCATCTTCTAAATATGCATCATTATTAAAATCACTATCCAAGAAACCAAGAACTTCAACACACACAAGTAGTTTAAACGAACTTGGTTTATATTGTAGTACTGATTTTAAGAGTTTTATGACTGATCAATAATTTGAAAAATTTAATATACTCGTTTTCTAGGAAAAACATAAGCGACAATTTCCTACTTTGGCTATAATGGCCCGTGATCTACTAACTATCCAAGCAAGTACCGTAGCTTCGGAATCTTGTTTTTCTTTATCTGGCAGGGTATTGGATGAAAAAAGAAGCAGATTTAGTCCGGAATCGTTGGAAATATGCATTTGCTATCGAGATTATCTTGCCTCGCAAAGAAGAGTACAAAACGTAATAGACGAGCAAGATAGCTCAGTCGATCTCGAAGTCGGAGCAGAAACTGCCGAAAGTGCAAATATATAAATGGTGAAGTTATATTTTATAAAGATTCAAAGACAAATATTTTTGAAGATTTGAAGACAAATATTTGTAATATACTAATTCTTGATTATTGTTTAAGTTATGCTTTTAAGTTATAAACTTATACTTATTTATCAAATTATTAATTCAATAAATTAATTTTTTTACTTATTCATTATTATAATTTGTAAGTTGTAACTTATAAGTTGTAAAATATTAATTTTAATTAATACATCAATCAAGTTTGAAGTTTTAATTTTTCATTCTTAATTTTTTGTAAGTATACTTAATTAATTAATATACAAAAGAAATAAAGCAAGTTTTTCTTTCTTTCTAGATTATTGGGCAAAATCTATTTTTTTTTAATTGTAAGGTCATGGACTTGCCGACTTGGAAAACTCATTTTAATTATAAGGTCATTTTTTAATTATAACTTATACTGAGAGAGAGAAAAAGAATAGGACTTAATTAGTAACCTAGCCTAGTAGGCTAGTAGCCTGTCAAGTGTCAACTTTGTTTTTGTCCCGTATAAATTGTAATCTTTAAATTTTGGATAGATGATTGATTGGACATTTGGATTTTGAACCCTTAAAATTTTAAATGGATAATGGATTATGCAATGGTGGGTTGGAGTTTGGACTAAAAGAAAAAAAGGCTTGAGCTAAGCTGCTATAACTGTGTAGTAGGTTTGGACCACTATAACTGCTATAAGTAATAAGGCTTGAGCTAAGTCGCTAAGCGATAAGGCTTTAAGGGCGCGTTAGGCCCAAGGCCCCGTCATTGGCCAGTTCGAACCCAAGTGCAAAATCAAGTCTTGAGGACTGACCCAGACCAGCTGGGCTTGGGCTCACTGTGCCTTAACATGTCAGATTTTTTTCGATGAAGTCTGATTTGGCTTGGCTCAAGAAAAGTCAAAAGTCGCTGGCTCAGCTGGTCAATCGGCCAAGGCTGGCAGCCCGCGCCGAAGCCAATTAGTAAGCAGTAGGCACTGTTATGCAACTCTAAAAAGATATGCATGTATTAATTTTTTTAATGGTAAAATACAATAAAATACGCTAAAAATTATAAAAATACGAATTTTATTTTCGGTGACACGTGAGCATTTTTTTAGCCGAATTTTTTTTGTCACTTTTATTTTCTTAAATATAATTGGAGTATGTTAATATAAAATTTTAAATATTAAAGTCACAAGTATAAAAGGAGTTAATATAAAATTTTAAATATTAAAGTCACAAGTATAAAAGGATCCCACTTTGAAATAAATAAATGTATTTAACCCATCAAAATAAACAATTACTCTCAAGTTGTCTCGCTATATATTAGCATAGATTCAAATTTAAAAATATAAAATCATCACTAAAAGTCAGCGTTTTAAAATTTCAAATGAGTTTATAATATAACCTCCGATCACCATTTCGTAATGAGTGACATCTAGTCATTTTATATCAATCAATACAAATATTTAACAATCAAGAGGAAAAAATTAATTTAATTAGTCATTAATTTATAATTTTAAAATACAATAATAATAATAATAATAATAATAATAATAATAATTTATTGAAATCCAATAATTTTCCAACATTAATTGATTGAAAATCAATAGTTCATTAATAATAATTTGCTTATCTTTTAATATTTTATTATTAGAATAAATTATATACTTTAAATTAATTTAATATATAATTTATTCTTTGAATAATTTAATAACTAAGCCTAAAGTGTTCTTGTGTTCTAATGGTAAAAATCTCAAACTTAATGTTTTAACAAATATAGAGAACATTGTTGGCCGATAAATATTAAATAGATACGAATATTTATGTATTCGTATTATTTATAAATATCTTGAATATGAATAATATAGTCCAATATAAATAATATCCACTTAAACAAATAAGAACACGGAGGAATATATTTTCCGGTTACCGTCTAGCTAAACCCCATTAGAATTAGAAGGCCAAAGGTTCACACGTGTTACATCATGTCAGCAAATGGTCCCTGGTGTGCCCATTGTGTCGTTCTTGGAGTCCTTTAGCTAATCAATTACTTTATATAGCTAAGAATTTCAATCAAATGGAGTAAACATCAGTGAAACAGAGGACTCAAAATCTGAACCAAACGATGTATTTGTCCACGTTACTATTTATAAGTATTGTTGTTTTGCTACCTTTATCTTCATTATCATCATCTTTTGAAGCAATTGAGGCTTTGAACAGCAATTTGGATGCCCAGCGGTCATCTTCATATGTACAAGAACTTGCAGCAAAAGCTGTTCTTCAGAGATTGCTTCCTACCCATTTGTCCAGTTTTGAATTCAAGATTGTCCCAAAGGTACTCTCAGAATATTTATTTATTTATTACTTTTTGGCAAACAAAATTCTTGGGTTTTGTAATTCTAGGTCAGTCTCATGTATGTGCTTTTTGATTACTAATTTTACTATATTTGTACCTTATAATTCTTGGGTTTTTTCATTTCTTCTCCAAGTTTGGTTCTGGGAGAAGGAAAATGAAAGGAATATATAAGTAAAGAAAATAAATTACATTTCATATAGGCTGCTTAGTTGAGTGGGAAGTTTGTGCATTTGGTAATTTATATGGTTAATTGTTTCTTTTGATTTAATTGTTTGAATGGTTGGAACTTCTATGCCCAAATTTCCAAATTTATTGATTAATTTGTATAAGTTAAGTTGTATTTATATAGTTAACTGTTTATTTTGATGGTTATAATGTTATTTGGACTGCTGCTTTTTCTTTTCCTTTCATAATTCACATTTTGTTATTGAAATGATGTAGGTAGTGTTTGGTTGTTCGATCACTTAATTTAGATCTTTTAGCCTATATTTTGGAGGATGGGTGAAAAAAGGAAAAGAAGAGAAAATTTGAGTGCGCAGAATAAGAAATAGGAGAGAAAAAGAATTTCTTTCTTATTGTTTTAAGAGTCTTCTACAGAGAGAATAGAGTATTTTTCTCCCGTCTTGTTATTTGGGAGTTGAGAACAAGAGAAAACAAACTAGGTTACATTACATTGCCTATTATTATTTGTTTAATAGAAGTGATAAACGGTGACTTCGAAATTAAGTGGATTACAAAGATCTTTGATATAAAAAAGCTACGAGGAAGGTGGATTTTATCTCTCTAGTTATCTACATATTACTCATTCCATCCACCCAAAAATAGCTTATGTACAATTTTCATGTAAAGTAAGAATGTCAAATTAGAGGAGAGACTAGACAATTAGTTCCAACTTTACCCTTATATTTGACTTGAATTTGAATACAATTATAGTTAATCCATATAATTATAACACTAGTTCAGGGTACTACAGTCTTTTTATAACATTTTAGCTTTGACTTGCGTCATTTTTGGTGGAAAAATTGTGTACTTTTGCCATTCTTTGGTGGTTAGGGGAGTATTTGCTACTCATAAATATAACACCTGTTTTTTTTTTCTTTGACATGTACTTTTGGCGCCTAAGCCTTTCTTTGGTGGAAGAAGGGAATATTTGCACTCAAATATCACCCGGTCTTGTAGCTTCTTAAATTTCCCTAATAAAATTACTAGGGCATGCTGCTTAGAAAGCAAAATCATTGGTGTGTTTGTGTAAATTTAATATCCAAAAAGTCTTGGAGATGAGGTCTGTCTATAAAGAAGAGTGAATAATTGGAGTTGAAAAAGATAAAAAAAAACACCACAAACAAACAGTATATTTTAACACTCTTCTGTAAATAACTGTTGATAGATACACATGATAGTCATTTCTTCTAAGTTGTGTTACATGGACATGGGTTTGAGTACTACTGGATACTCCAAAATAGTGAAAAATAGTGAAAATATTCTAAAAATAGGAGAGTCCAGTTTCAGACTGAGTCCATGTAACATAACTTCTAAGCATTGAATCTATTTTTCAATGGCCAGTAACTCCTATCACTTTAAGTTCTTAACTAGTGTTCTAAAAAATTGTTAGGTAGACCTAGGCGGTGGAGGGGTTGCCTCGCGCCTAGGCCGCTAGGCACTGCCTATGCGTTTTCCTAGGTGGACTAGGCGTTTTTTTAGAGGATTTCGTTAATTTATTTTTATATTGTATTTACTTGTTATACTATACAAAACATATATATGTAATTTTTTAAAAATTTTACATGAAACATTACCAAAAAATATAGTCTTCTAAGACTTAACAAATTTATGCAAGTATTTTAGAGTTTCAAAGTACAGGTTTGGTTCAGGCGGGGGCCTAGCCTAGGCGCCTAGTTGGGGGCCTAGGCGCTTAGCCAAATCAAGGCGATAAGAGGACCGCCTAACGCTTAGGCGGGGATTAATCGAACCTAGACGGGATTTTTAGAACACTGTTCTTAATTATGGAATTATTATCATATCTTAGTTTTGTTATTATATTTCTGGAGTGATGGAATTGATGTTTCTTTTCTTTTCTTCTGAGTATCATGACTGAACTTTTGATTTAAAATAATAGGTTGTTTGTGGTGGACGCAGTTGCTTCTGGATTACAAACTACAAGAATTCAAGCAAGAATTCTCCAGCTATAATGTATGGATACTTTGATTATTTTAATAAGTAAATCACATTTTTTCTTTAGGTCTTGTGAGGATGACAGAATGACCACGAGTATGAAATCCCCATACTGATATTCTTATTAAGTTTCTATAGAGAAAAAAATAATAAATAATGAAATAAAGAAATCTTATCCAGTAATAAATTTGCCGCCTCAGTTACTAAAAGTATTTGAACCACTAAGAACTAAGGAGTAACATCCAGGAAACAATCTTTGTTCTCTTTTTAATGTAGTTATGTAGTAAAAAGTTAGCTCTTAATGTGAACAATGGATTTTATTTGTTGAATTATTTGAATAGAACAAGTAACTTTTTAGTATTTACAACAAGTTGAAACTTAATATGAGTGTGACATAAATAAAGCTTAATTAAGATTTCTGTACATCCTCTTTTTTTATTTTCAGGTAATAATATGTATAATGTACATACACTGCCTTCAACTAAGACCTACTCCAAATATCTAAATTGAATTGACAAAATTCTAACTTTATGACGTTTCATAGAATTAAAATCTGAATTTCTTTCAAAATATTGGAAATTTAACTAGCTAGACACACAACATGCAAGTATCTATATAAAATTAGAATGATCCTTTTCAATTCACAAGAATTTTTACTTTTTAATGTAAGGTATTTATTTTATGACTTCTATATATGTTCTCTTAATTAATTATTGGTGGCTTTGAGAACAGGCCATATGGAGGTGCTTTTACCACCAATCTAGATTGAGATTGAGATGCAACATGAGCCTCCACTAGGAATACAGTGCAGCAGACTGCGGAAGTTAGATAACTTAGGGATGGGAGTCGCTATCTAGTTTCCAGTTCCTACAATAAAAACGTGGCCTCAACCTATGATTTGTCAGATACTTTTCAAATATTTGTCAGATATTTTTAGATTTTGATATGTAATCACTATTATCAATGTTGTTATTAGTTTTGCTACAACTCAATATGAATGATTGTTGAGAATCTGTTTATACAAAACATGAACTTGGAGAAATTGATTTTCATAACTTTGTTCTGCTTTTGATTTGCATGGCGTATGAATTGGAATAGCCCTCATTGAGAATGTAGCACATCTGAATTATGTACATATTATATTCATAATATCAAACATTTCCATATTATGACCATAGTAAATATGCTGCCACATAATATTAATATAATTACACTAAGTTTATTTATAGTTATTTCCTTAGCGGGAAAGGTCCTGTAGTTGAGAACAAATCTTTTTTTACTACTATCTTAAGAAAGAACAGAGAAAAAGACAATTATTCATGGTTTTAAATTTTTTAGATATTATTTTGTGCAGTATTAAAGGAACTACAGCTGTTGAAATCACATCTGGCCTCCATTGGTATTTGAAATATTGGTGCGGTGCGCATGTTTCTTGGGACAAGACCGGTGGAACTCAAATAGTTTCCATCCCAAATCCAGGATCTTTGCCTCTTGTAAAAGATGATGAGGGAGTAATAATTCGACGCCCAGTCCCGTGGAACTATTACCAAAATGTTGTCACTTCCAGTTGTAAGTACTAGATTTCGCCCTTCCACTTTCCTTTTTGTTGGTTATGTCTGTCCTGGCTGCAAGCAATTATGCCATTCTAGATTAGCAAAAACAAAAAAGTTATAAATGATAAGTATACCATTCTTATATCTATGTGGTGTCAATTCTACCCTCACTGTGTGTACCAAAAGGGAAAACAAAAGTATGATGTATGTACCCATAGTTACTCTTTCCTTTTGAGATTGTTTCCTTTAGATTGGATCTTTATTCCTTTTTGTTTTATCTGTTTTTACCCTTCTAGCGGGTTGGCACATTTTTGACTTTCTGTTTTTGCATTCACTTTCCCAAAAAAACAAAATGTCTTACTATTCAAGCCATATCTTGTTCAGAAGAAGAAATATGGCACACCAGTGATGCCGGTCATCTACAGAATATAATATGATAATATCAAATGATAAAACATTTTGAGATTCACTATAGGCATAGAGTCTATAAGCAACGGGTTGGACAATCTTCTGATTTAGGATGGTCATCAGAAGAATCAAAAGAACTGTTTGTCTGGCATACAGTCCTCACACCTAAATGTTTTATCCTTATATATAAGATTTTAGAACCTGTTCTTAAAAAAATATATATATATAAAATAAACTTTCACGTTAGTCATAAATCATAATAGAAAAGCTACAGATGAGCCAGATTGGTTACTTGTTAACTAAATACAGCATAGTTTTATTTGGCTATGCTTTTTCAGAATACTATAAACATAAACCAAATCTTATATTCTCATTTCTCTGTGCCTACCATACTGATATGTCAAAGCTTCTAGTTTTGCTGCATCTTTTTTCTGAAGTTGTGATTCTGTAAAGTCCTTCAAGTATCATACATATGTTTCATCAAATTTTAATGTTAGTTATTATTCTATTATATTGAGAAGGGAAATAAATACCCAAAACACTATATAGTAGATTAAATAATTAGAAACTAAAGTAAGCTGGCCTACTCTTTCAGAAAGACTGAGATTTCAGAGCTTGTTTTATTCAATTAACTGATGTTCTAATTTTCCGACATTTGGTTGAAGCTGCTGTTGAGTACAATTATAACTTCTATTACTTATCTACAGATTCTTATGTTTGGTGGGATTGGGAAAGATGGGAGAAAGAGATTGATTGGATGGCACTACAAGGAGTTAATCTGCCTTTAGCATTTACTGCGCAAGAAACAATCTGGCAAAAAGTTTTAATGGTGAACATTATTACAGTTTGTAGTAATTTTAAGAGTAATTGTGAGGTCAAGCTTAGTGAGCTCACTATCTCACAGTTGTCCAAATTGCTGTGTATCTCCTCACATGCCACAAATGTGAGGTTGCGAACGCACTTTGCTCAACCTCATGATAATTTTTTCCTTATTCTAATACGTCCATCAGTTTGTTAATCTGATTCTTTTTTTTAATTTTATGTCCTGGTTTCTTTTGAGGATGTTAGTCACTGATAGCTCAAGTCCGAGCACATCTTTAATAGCATATCTACCTAAAGCCTCAGATCTGAAGACTACCATTGTCTTTCCTTTTCCCCACTTACACTTCAGTTTGTTATTCAGTTCCAGTATGTTAGGGTTTAAGGTTACAGAACTTATAGTTTCTGCCTTGAGTGGATGCGTGTGCGCACATATATATATATAAATATAGTGTGTAACCACTTTCTGCTACTTGTTCAGGACTTTAATATCAGTATGCTAGAGTTAAATGATTTCTTTGGTGGACCAGCCTATCTTGCATGGGCTCGCATGGGAAACTTACATGGGTAGGCATATGTCATTCATACATCTTTTAGATTTCTTTATATTCTTTGTCAAATAAGATTTTTTAATAATTTTAACTTGCTCATAATTTGGTTGTCAACGATACCCCTATTGAGAATATAAGCTTCAAAGTTTCAAAATTTCCCAATTTTTATACCACATTGTTATTTTATTGCTGAAAAAGTTAAGTGAATACGTTTCTTAAAGTCTGCATCATTTTCATATATTGTTGAAAACAAAATTAAAATTTGAATCTGTTATGATGTCCATTAGTGAGATCATGACAGAATCCCACATCCATCTGTCCATCTTTATCACATCAAAACTATGGTAAGACAGCCTTTAGCCTTCACTATTTATTTGGTTGTCTTTCACAACTCAATATTTAATATATCACAGGTGGGGTGGGCCTTTATCACAAAACTGGTTGGATAAACAGTTGGTGCTTCAAAAACAGATATTATCTCGGATGCTAGAGTTAGGCATGACTCCAGGTAGATTTTCAATTTGAAATGGAGATGGAGGTGATTTTCTGTTGCAAACATCCCCTTTTTCTTTTTATTTAATTTTATTTAATCACATGTTGTAAACTACAAGAATTCTTATTCAAATTATGACTCCGAATATTAACTATTCGGATTGGCTGAAAACTGTTATATATTCAAGCAACATCTTAGAGATTGTTTAGTATATTCAAAATTTGTAGATGAGTCATTTTATTTTGCTGAAAAATTTATAACACTTTCCCTTATAATTTTATGATGAGTTCCTTTATTCTAGTTTTCTTCCATTGTGCAGTCCTCCCATCATTTTCCGGAAATGTTCCCGCAGCATTGAAGGATATTTTTCCCTCTGCAAATATAACAAGACTTGGGGAATGGTACTCAATTCTCTTGATCTTTGATTTGACATTATTTTTTTTACCTACTTCTCTTTTCTTTTTGTGTGGTTTGGTCAAGTACTTCTGGTTTTAAGTTCAACATGCTTAATCCATAAAGTTGAGTCCTATTAGCAACCAATTTGTATTAACCATATCTTGCAACCAGTTTTTCTCCCCCCCACCTCGAAGAAAAAAAATAAAAACCTTATATTGATAATGGTTTGTAGAAAGGAGATTTCCTTTCTTTTTGATTATTTTGGTCTTGCCCGAGAATTTATTTTCGTAAACATATATCTTCGGGACTGCTGGACATCAAATAGGCCAATAATTGACTTCGGCGTACTTTCCGAAGTCATGGCCTTAATCCCTAAGCTTTTTTGGCTGAATTTATGTTGGCTGACCGTTCTTTTACGCCTTCCGGTGTGAATCCCTATGTTGGTTTCAGTGGTGGTTCTTTGTGATGTCAGGTCGTCCATAAGGGATATTTATATGAAAATAAAATCCTAGGGTGAGGCCAACAATATGAAAAACAACCACCACTCAAACCAGCTTTAGGATCAGAACCTGCAATTGAAAAGAAGTTTGGTAAGTCCAACATGCTCCAAAGACTTGCTACCCCACTTCTATCGCCATGAAATATTGATAGACTCCACGGCACGCTTGCGTGAGGTGGTCGTCGTCCGGATCGTTTCTAGTGGGTGAATTGCTTGCAACACCTTAACCCCTCGTCTATACTTTAGACGGTAATCTTGGTACAATTGCTCGCGTTCGGAATCTGCGTTGAAGGGACACCAACGACACTTTGACCCCTCGCTTATAATGAAGCGGTAATCTCGGCACAATCGACGATTGATGCGGTAGAAGACGCCACACACAACTATGAATTGTTGTATGTTAAGTCAAATTGAATCTCAAAGAAATAACTAAGAAACTACTAATTTCTTAGGAATTCTTCAAAGAACCAAAAGTAGATAATAACTTCACAAGTTTATTGAATAATGAATAATGTGTTTGATTACATCAACTTAGACCTCTATTCTATTTATACTACTCAAAACAATCCAAATCCTAATAGGAATTTATAAACTATAACCCTAATTTCTATAAGGAAATAGAAGTCAATTTAGAAAAGAAATTCTAATTAAAAAGAAATTTTAATTACAATAGAATTTAAAATTAAGAATCCAAATAAAAAAATAAAATCCTTCGCCACGTGAACTTGCCGTGTATAAGCAATCCATTGCCGCGTGAAGGCTGTTATAGCAGTATGTGAATTGATTTGCAAAGCCTTGCATGATTTCATGTAATTATTGAATATAATATATCAAGTGACTCCTTTAATTTGCATGCTATATCTGTTGTCCACGTGTGAATATAGGATGCCCATATTAGTCTCCATGCTATTTCCATGCTAGCAGTATGTTTAGAAGGCAAGTGGCCCACGTGATTATAATAAATTTACTCCTTCTTTGAATATGTAATTTGTGGCTTTACTAGAATGATCGAATTGGGCTTGTATCAAATCGACCCAAATTTGTGTCTCATCGGACTTCCTTGCGTTCTTCAAACTTCAAACATCTTGAATCAATCCATTGAGACCTTGTTTGAACCTCTTAGTTCTAGCCTTGAGACCTTGTTTGAACCTCTTAGTTCTAGCCTTGCTTGATCCCCACGTCCCTTTAGTCTTATTTGAGTCCACGCATGCTATGTCCTCATCATTCCTCTCCTCTTGAAAAGGATTTGTCCTCAAATCGTCACCTACATTAAACGGACTTAGATCAGTAACGTTAAATGTGACACTAACATTATACTCACCTGGCAAATCCAATTATAGGCATTGTCATTGATACGCTCGAAAACTTGAAATGGACCATCTCCCCTCGGAAGCAATTTCGACCGTCTTTGAACTGGGAATCTTTCTTTCCGTATATGTAACCACACCCAATCTCCAGGCTCAAAGATCACTTGATGTCGTCCCTTGTTCGCGTGCTTAATGTACTGTTCCGTCCTCCGTTCAATGTTTAGTCTGGCTTTTTCATGAATTTGCTTAACAAGATCAGCCTTTTTCTTTCCATCCATGTTAGTATATTCAGAAACAGGTAATGGTGATAAATCCAACGGTGTCAAGGGATTAAAACCATATACAATTTCAAATGGAGAAAAATTAGTAGCAGAATGAATCGGAATTCAAGATATGCAAACTCAATATATGGTAAACATTCTTCCCATTGCTTGATATTCTTTTTAATGATAGCCAGAATAATGCCGAATAAAAGTCCTATTTACTACTTCAGTTTGACCGTCAGTTTGTGGATGACAAGTAGTAGAAAATAACAGTTTAGTACCCAATTTACACCACAAGGTCTTCCAAAAGTAACTTAAGAACTTTGTATCTCTATCAGAAACAATAGTTTTAGGCATATGATGCAAACGCACAATCTCCTTAAAGAATAAATCAACAACATGAGATGCATCATCAGTTTTATGACATGGAATAAAATGTGCCATTTTTGAAAATCTATCTACGACCACAAATATCGAATCGTGACCATGCTTAGACCTAGGTAAACCCAACACAAAGTCCATAGAAAGATCAATCCAAGGTTCATTATGGGGTTGAACACGAGATTTAGCTTGGCGACAAGTAATACATCTATCACATATTCTATCCACATCTCGTTTCATATGAGGCCAATAAAAATGTTCTTCAAGATAGCAAAAGTTTTATCAACGCCAAAATGTCCCATTAAACCACCCCCATGTGATTCCCTAACCAACAACTCACGCAAAGAACATGCAGGAATACATAATTTATTTTCACGAAACAAGAATCCATCAATTCTAAAGTATTTACCCACAGCATTCTTTTCACAAGTTTTAAACTCTTCACCGAAATCAAGGTCATTATCATATAACTCTTTAATTCGTTCAAACCCAAGCAATTTCGTATCAAGAGTATTTAACAAAACATACCATGCGAGATAAAGCATCCGCAACGACGTTCTCCTTACCTTGCTTATATCGAATAACATATGGAAATGTCTTGATAAATTCCATCCATCGTGCGTGGCTTTTGTTCAACTTGTGGTTGACCTTTCAAATATTTCAATGATTCACGATCGGTGTGGATCACAAACTCCTTAGGCCACAAGTAATGTTGCCATGTCTCCAAAGGTCTAACCAAAGCGTACATCTCTTTGTCATCATATGTAGGATAGTTCAAAGTCGTCCCCACTCAACTTTTCGCTAAAATACGCCATCGGTTTCCTTCTTGCATCAACACAGCTCCAATCCCTAAACCTGAAGCATCACACTCAATCTCAAAAGTTTTAGCAAAGTTAGGCAAAATAAGTAAAGGAGCATTTGTCAATTTATCCTTAATCAAATTAAATGCTTTTTCCTGTTCATCACCCCACTTAAAGCCCACACTTTTCTTGATGACCTCGATTCAATGGTGTTGTAATCTCACTAAAATTCGAACAAAGCGTCGGTGAAACTTGCGAGTCCATGAAAACTTCAGATTGACTCACATCGGTTGGACTCCTACCAATCCGGATCGCACGTATTTTCTCCTCATCAACTTGGACTCCTGTGAACTTACAACAAAGCCAAGAAAAACAATTATATCCTAACAAAACGCGTGCATTTTCCATGTTAGCAAATAACTTTTCTTTCCTAAGTACATCTAAAACAGATTTTAAATGCAATGCATGATCTTCCAAGTTTTTTACTATAAATCAAAATATCATCAAAATAAACTACAACAAATTTTCCAATGAATGGACGCAAAAACATGGTTTATTAATCTCATGAAAGTCTTTGGGTGCATTAGTTAACCCAAAAGGTAATACCAACCACTCATAAAGACCATATTTAGTTTTAAACGCATTGTTTTCCATTCATCACCCTCTTGCATTCTAATTTGATGATAACCACTTTTAAATCAATTTTGAAAATATGCAAGATCCATGTAATTCATCTAACGTATCATCTAAACGAGGAATGGGATGTCGATATTTTACCGTAATGTTATTTACCGCTCGACAATCGATGCACATCCTCCATTTTCCATCCTTTTTCGGCACTAGAATCACCGGAATCGCACACGAACTCGACTTTCTCTCACGAAATCCTTTCCCATCACCGTCGAACTCCGCCTTTGTAACTCCTTCGTCTCCTCGGGATTACTCTGATAAGATGGACGGTTTGGAATCGTCGCACCGGGAACAATTTGATGCTCAATTCCCCGAATAGGTGGTAGTCCATGAGGAAGCTCCTCGGGAAATACATCTTTGAATTCCTGTAAGAGAGAAGAAACAACAGTAGGCAAAGAATCATTAGCGTTAGTATTCAAAAGCGCCTCTTTATACCGAAGTAAAATCATAGGCTGTTTAGAAATCAAAGCTCTTCTCACATCACTCTTTTTTGTTAGTATATTTGTTTTTCTCTCATCTTTCTTTTTCTCTCTTTTTTTCTTCTTGATTTTTCTTTTCTTCACTCTCTTTTCTTTGTACATAATCTTTCTGCAAATGAATTTGATCTTCATGTACTTGTTGTGGTGACAAAGGACACAAAGAGATCTTGTCGTGAAAAAATGAATATACGTTGGTAAACTCGTCATGTATTGACCCTCTCTATCAAACCGCCATGGTCTACCCAACAATATATGTCCCGCTGCACGGGCACCACATCACACAATACCTCATCAATATACCGACCAATAGCAAATGGAACTAACACTGTTTGGTTACTTTAATGTCTCGCATTATCATTGAGCCATCGCAAACGATACTTACGGCCGTGGATGTTTGGTAAAGAGATAACCCCAATTTCTCCACCATCGTAGTGCTTACCACATTTGTACAACTGCCTCCATCTATGATTACACAACATATTTTCCCATTCACAAGACATCGAGTATGGAATAGATTTTCCCGGCATTGCTCACCGCTTCTCCTCCTTAACTCGCGCATTTAAAGTGCTCTTCTTGTAACCATAATTTCACCATGTATCGCATCCTCACCTATCTCCTCTAATGGTGGCATAGAATCGGTGTCACTATCTTCCCCTCGGTCTCCACATCTCCATTATCAAGCAACAACATTTTCCTCTGATTTGGACATTGGCTAGAAATATGTCCCCTGCCTTGACACTTGAAGCATACAATATCCCGATTACGCCCAAAAGAAGGTTGTTCAGTTTTACCTTGATCTCTCGGCTTAGTCGATCCTTGCTTTGGCCCACCTTTGTTTTGATCGCGCAATGCCTTTTTTCCTCTCGCCTTGCCAAATTAGGTCTCCATGATGAACTAGCATTAGATTGTCCTCGTTGTCCTCCTCGCCTCTTGAGTTGTTTCTCTATCTTAGTAGCCATATGGACCAGTTCTTCTAATTCTAAATAATGTTGTCGTTCAACCAAGTCTGCAGTCTCCCAGTTCAATCCTGCCGAGAACCTAGCCATCGATGTTTCATTGTCCTCAATCAAGTTAGCCCGATCCTTCAACATCTCCATCTCCCTATAATATTCAACCACACTCCGACTTCCCCCTGTTTAAGAGTTTGTAAACTACGAATAATCTCCCGTTGATAGTATGCTGGTACAAACCTCTTTTTCATGATAGCTTTTATCTCCACCCAAGTTGTAATCGGCCGTTCTTTACACCTTCTCCGATTGGCTGTCAACTGATCCCACCATATCAATGCATATCCAGAAAACTTCGTAACGGCCAGTTTGACTTTCTTAAGGTTTGAATAGTTGTGACAGTCAAAGATTCGCTCCATCTTGGTTACCCAATCTAAATAAGCCTCAGGATCACCCGTGCCTTGGAAAGCTGGAATCTTCATTTTTATGCTATCTAAATTGCCATCTTCTCTGTACTGACCTCTTCTTTCCCTAGTACCTCCGTGTCTTTGATGTCGAAAATTAGATTCACGATCTTCCGCCGCACTACTGTCCTCACCGTAAGGGTTTCCTTTCTTGCGTCAGTTTGTTGTGTCCTCGTCTTGTTTTGCATCCATGAGTGTTTTGGGATAGCTCAGCCATAGACACCTTCATCTCTTCTAATTGTTCTTGCATTTGTTCCATAGTCTTTTACTTCCATCTGGAATTTCAATTCAGCTGTTGAGGGTTGTTCCTCATAAGTTCCTTTATCCTTCGAGTTAGACATATTTCCTGCAAAATAAGGGTTAGTAGAAAATAGTTTCCTCACCATTCCTTTACGTGTTTCGCTCGAATCAATGGTTCACTCGTGTATACTCTCAATAAATTGACTTTTACTCTCGATTAATCTCACCACTAAGCCTTTTACCTCAAATATTCTCTAGCAAAATTCTTGGTTTTACTAATCAATTCAAAATTACTTATTACGAAACAAAAATATAGATGGTGTAACTATCAGAATACCACAAAATCACCGATCGATTGCCTTGTACTCCTGTTGTAAGCTTCAGATTTGTAAATTGTAGCTCCGTTTCAGAATTGATGATGATGGAACGGTATGAAATCTTTGTTGGAATTTGATGATTTGATGGTGTGCTACACGTTTGGTTAGCACAATGAAAATAGAATATGCATTTTTCTTTCTTTCTTTTTTTTTTTTCATTTTTTTTTTCATTTTTGTCTTTTTTTTACAATATATATTTCGACAGAAAATTAAAGATAAGTAACTTGCTAGAAAGGCTTAGCTTTGATACCAAATGATAGACTTCACGGCACGTTTGCGTGAGGTGGTCGTCGTCTGGATCGTTTCTAGCACAGTTGTTGGGTGAATTACTTGCAACACCTTAACCCCTCGTCTATACTTTAGACGGTAATCTTGGTACAATTGCTCGCGTTCGGAATCTGCGTTGAAGGGACACCGACACCTTGACCCCTCGCTTATAATGAAGCGGTAATCTCGGCACAATCGACGATTGATGCGGTAGAAGACGCCACACACAACTATGAATTGTTGTATGATAAGTCAAATTGAATCTCAAAGAAATAACTAAGAAACTACTAATTTCTTAGGAATTCTTCAAAGAACCAAAAGTAGAGAATAACTTCACAAGTTTATTGAATAATGAATAATGTGTTTGATTACATCAACTTAGACCTCTATTTATACTACTCAAAACAATCCAAATCCTAATAGGAATTTATAAACTATAACCCTAATTTCTATAAGGAAATAGAAGTCAATTTAGAAAAGAAATTCTAATTAAAAAGAAATTCTAATTACAATAGAATTTAAAATTAAGAATCCAAATAAAAAAATAAAATCCTTCGCCACGTGAACTTGCCGTGTATAAGCAATCCATTGCTGCGTGAAGGCTGTTATAACAATCCATTGCCACGTGAAGGCTGTTATAGCAGTATGTGAATTGATTTGCAAAGCCTTGCATGATTTCATGTAATTATTGAATATAATATATCAAGTGACTCCTTTAATTTGCATGCTATATTTGTTGTCCACGTGTGCATATAGGATGCCCATATTAGTCTCCATGCTATTTCCATGCTAGCAGTATGTTTAGAAGGCAAGTGGCCCACGTGATTATAATAAATTTACTCCTTGCTGAATATGTAATTTGTGGCTTTACTAGAATGATCAGAATTGGGCTTGTATCAAATTGACCCAAGTTTGTGTCTCATCGGGCTTCCTTGCGTTATTTTCAGCCCAAACATTTTGAATCAATCCATTGAGACCTTGTTTGAACCTCTTAGTTCTAGCCTTGCTTGATCCCCATGTCCCTTTAGTCTTATTTGAGTCTACGCATACCATGTCCTCATCAAATATGCTGAATTTTTAGAGAGGGGAAGTGTGTATTTTTTTTCTCCTTTTTTTAGCCCTTTCGGAGTTGGATTTTTTTTCCCCAATTTGGAACTCTTTCCTTTTCCTTGGATCTGTTGCTGTTTGGAATGGATTGGTGGGTGTGGATTGAACCTGTGGAACAAAGAAAAGTACCAGAGCTTGGTGGGAAGTGCCATGTGGGGTCACACTGATGCCTAAGTCAGTATATGAGTTTACAATGCAATCAATAGTTGAGGGTTTTTAGGGTTTAGAGAACTTAACCTTTCCTTGCGAGAATGTCCCCTTTATATATTGTGAGTCTAACCTTAGAGCTCTCTTTGGGACAATGGGCTTGGTTGAGGTGAAGTCACCTTAATCCCTTGATTCATGCTTTATTTATTGTGCACTTTTAGGGCTAGGTCCTAGGATTAGTATCCTTATGCGTATCTCAAATAGATAGCCTTCGCGTACCCTTGAAGGCATCAGATGGGGTATGGATCCAGAAACTCCTGAAGATGGTATATCCAAATAAAGAGAGTGATATATTTTACTTCCATAGTGTAGTTTAAGTGGAGCCAGGGATGAAGCTATAAAATGTTTAGGGAGGCCAACAAAAAAATCCGGAGGATTATTCGATATTTCAAGTTTAGTTGCTATTAAGATAAGAGATTGCATAATTTTGGTATAAGCTTTTTATAAATTTATAAAACATTAAAGAAATCTAATTAAATTATAACTCATAATTGACTACCAAATCACAATTTTGTGGACAAGAAATGCACGGAGGCTATTATATAAAGATAAAAGGTACGACGATGAACCTTTAAATTTTATGGGGTTCTATTGTGAATACATTTTATGGGGTTCTATTGTGAATACAAATAACTAAGGGAGCTCGTAATTTTCTGGGGCTCGTGGCCCCAATGTTCTCCCCTCTGAGAATGTCCCCTCTCTGCTGTCCACATAAAAAATACATGTAGTCATGTAGATAAAGCAACAGCTTTCCAAATACCCTTTTATGAAAGATTATGATTGTCGCCCAACAGAATATTGTAGGACGACCTCACTGAGAAAGATGACTCCCATTTAATCTACAGTTTGTAAGTATACATTATTTGAGCTGTTTATTTCCCTGTTGAAAATAAATCATATTTGGATGTGTGAATTTTTTTAATAATCTATATTATCCATAATTTGACATGTTATATTTTTATTCCTTAACCGTAGGAATACCGTTGATGGTGATCCCCGATGGTGTTGTACATTCCTTCTTGATCCATCTGATCCTTTATTTATAGAAATAGGGGAGGCATTTATTCGGCAGCAAATAAAAGGTTGGCTATACATGCTTGTAGTCATTTGATGCATGCTATTATATGAATAGAGTTCTATATATTCTCCATTTATCCTTGGAATGTGGTTTGGGGCTTCACGAGATCTCTGTTTCTTTGAATAACATATTGAAAAAATAGCAGTTTAAAATATTAAATAGTTGTAAAGGCATCGTTGCATATCTTCAAATTGATTCTTTTGCTGCTACATGGGACCAGAAATTTAGCATGCTATCACACCCATATGTATTTGTGTATTGACTGCCAAAATATTTTATCTGCAAGTAAATGAACATGGCTTCATATACCAATAGACATATACATAGTTTTTTTTAAATAAATCTGTTAGTATGATATTGCTTTGGTCCAGAGTTGGCAAGATGTATTAATAGAGAAACAGAGGAGAGAACAATGAACGTCAGCAAATAATTCGGAAGGAGGTTTTACGGTCAGAGCAGTCCAACACCCCCCCAACCTGGTGGAAATCTTTCTGGATCTATGTCCTTGTGTATGCCAATGATGTTGAGTCTTCTTTCTTTGGTTTCATTCCTATTCCCCTCCTACTTTATTTTTTTTGTGGGCAAACAGTAACCAACAGAAAAAAACGTAAAATATCTTTAAGATATCGTTATAATAGCCCCATTTCCTTGTATATATTTACATTTTGTGGATCTTCCTTTAGATGAATTCATTACCTTTTTTATAGTGAAGTAACGAGTTTAAGTATGTTTGAGCTACTCATGTGGTATTGAAGCTGAAGTCGTTTCAATTTTTCCCTTTTCTGATTGCAGGTTATTTCTTTATTAGAAAAGAGTTTACATTGAAGAATCATGATTCAGTGCCTCCAGATCTATGTAATTCACTGACTAGTTTTGTTGGTTCATCTTTGTTGTGTTCATTGCAGAATATGGAGACGTGACAGACATCTACAACTGGTATTTTTTATTCTTATTTTTTTATTTTGCCTTGATTAATTTATATATTTCCAATTGTCTTCTTTGTCAGGGCCTTAGGATTGGTATTGTTTATTTTAAGTATCTTACATGTTGTGTTACATTGTACTTATGATATTGATTTAAAGTTTGAATTGTTCTACACATGGATGTCGAGATCAATATTAGGTTAACTGGAAGGATGATGATGAAATTCACGATGAGCAAAAACTAGCATAGATAAGAGAGTTGAGGTCTAAAAAACAAGCATTTGGGTTGGAGGGTTCAGGACCTCGGGTTAGCCATAAATTCGACGGTTCAACGAATATAAACAATTGGAATTTGAGGATTCGACACATTTACATATTAACTAGTTTTTTATATACATACATACATTAAAATTTCAATACTTAAAAATAGTAATAATTCATGATAAGCAAAAGATTTATATACTTGTACCATCTAGGAACTTGGGAAAATAACTAAATTCTTCTGCTAATTTTGTTGATAGTATTAGTATATAAAACATTATATTGATTAGTATAATAAGTATATTATATAGTATTAGTGATATTTTCAATTCTTATCAATGAAAAAATTACTGAAGAATTCCCTAGTCTTATCTAGAAGAATCTGTTGTTCTGAATTCAGGGATTCGTTGTGACTCGAGATTCGCCTACCTACAAAAGAATATATGAAGATTCTTTGCTTTTTAAGGTTGAAGTTTATGCTTCGAGCATGGCCATATATATGAAAAACGAACACTAGAAACTATTGACATGGTAACACAAAAAATCCTTAATAAGGAAATAATCAAATAAATAAATCGCTAAGAAAGAAATTTGTTTATATTTTAAATATGCCAATGAAGAAATTTGCTATTTTGAATATAAAATTTTGCACTAGTGGAGGTTGTTACTTAGTATGATCCCTCCTGTGCAGGATGCTTGGAGGGACTTGGTATAACCTTCCATTCTGCATATTTACTTTTGATTGAATATGAATATATAGAGATCAGAAGAGAGAAATTTAGGTGTTATTTCTTAACCCACATCAGATTAGTGAGAGAATTGTGAATGTCGGGAATGACTTCAATCTTCTTTCATATACTATGGGGTACAGCATGTTTTCTTGTGTCACTTTTACACTTTGTTTTGGATTTTTCTTTCAGAGATGACTGTCTATGATATTTATAAGGAGTGTAGGGTAGTCCTCTCCTTCAGAACATTTTGTAGTTTTTCTATATTTTTCTGTCTCTTGTACTTTTCTCACTGATAACTTTTGTTAATTAATTAAGAAATACACCGCCTTTTTTTATCTTCACGCACATGCGCGCACACACACATCATAATTGTCACGGCGCCAAGGCGGGACACGGCGGTAGTTGACCGCTAAGACGCCTAGGCTATAAGGCGTCCTCCATGGCGTCCGTATGGTGACAAGTTGTTAACTGTTAGCAGATGTATGTAAATGTTAGTAATGTTAGTAACATAACATGCAACATTCTTTTAGGCTTAAACATTTTCATGTTTCCTAGTTTAATCCCTAGAATGTGGGCTATCTTAATTCTATAAATGAAGCTACTTGTTATAAGAAAATATACAGAAAATACATTTTTTACATGGTATGCCCATAACAGACCTGTGTTTTTTTTTCCATCTAGTTTCTTGCTCTGTTTCTTGCTGCCGATCATCTCTTCTAGTAGAAACCTTGCAAGATTAGTTTGTTTTGAGAAATTGAACCCATATTAAGGTTCTACAGTGCCAAGCGACCTGATCGGAGTTTTCAATTTTTCGACCCACTGTCGCACTAGCCCCCACGCGCTTGACCTCAGACGCTACGTTGAACCTTTCGGCGACTTTTTCCGGCGCGGTCTCTTCCAGTTTGGTCGTTTCTCTCTCCTCTTTCCATCTACAGTGGTCGTATTGAGCAAAATTCAGGTTTGTCTGGTGTTAGGCTTCCTGTTAGCTCTGTTAGTTCCTTAAAAACTTATTGTTGCAACTGGTACTTACTGTGCCTACAGTTTCTTAAAGGATTCTATTACTGCTATTTAAGTGGGCTAATATAAGAGTGAATCCTAAAAGAACAAATTAACTGCATTAATTTTATTTTTTTTGAATAATTCCCTATTTTTTGAGCCTAAAAATTATCCTTGTTATTTCCTCGGATAATTCTTGTTGCTCCTATTACCTCACCATGGCCGAATCTGATTCCATTCATAGTGATGGTTCTATTGAAACCAATAAAGGGCAATTGATTAGAAATCATCATCTGAAGAACTTGGGCTAGACTTTGGTTGGGCAATGGTAAGCTGATTCGCTTCTGGGATGATGTTTGGCCGTGCCACTCTCCTCTTTTGGTCGTTTCCAAGTCATGTGACTGTCAGTTACTCAGAAAGGAAAGTAAGCCCACGGAATCCCTTAAGGATAGAGACAGGGGGGAATTAAGGTCTGCTCTGGTTCTTAGTCCATTTAAGTTGGATGGAAACAATTATCTAGCTTGGTCACAAGCATGCCGCATGTCAATTGAAGCTAACCGGATGCAACACTTTATCACTGATACAACAACCATGCCTATTCAAGCAGGTGTGGCCCAAGAAGAATGGAAATCTGTTAACGCTATGGTAAAAACATGGATTTTTAACTCAATGGAACCCAATATGAGGAGTAGTTACATGTTCTTAGACACGACATATGAACTTTGAGAGGTTATCTCTCAAACCTTCTCTGTTTCTGGTGATATGTCTAAGGCATCTGACATCTGTAAACGAATCCGAGAGCTGGGTCAAGGGGAGAAGCCACAATATTTTGCAGAGATTAATGCACTTTGGCAGGAACTCGATCATTACCTGGTTTTTTCAACCAAATGTCTAGAAGATACAACAACTTATCAAAAGTTTGTCAATGAGGATTGAGTTGTTGATTTCTTGGTTGGTTTAAACACTGAGTTTGATCAAGTTCGAGCACAGTTGATCGATCATACCATCACTGCGAGAGGCTCATGCTAGAGTCCAATAAGAGAAACGTAGACATCGGGTGATGGTTTTAAACTTAAATCCTGTTGACCGATCATCCCTGGTTGCTTCATAGTCTAAGTCTGGCTTACCCATTCAATCGCTTGTTGAGAAGGGGTCCCGCAAATGTGATTATTGCGGGGGAAAGAATCATACCAGGGATCGATGCTTTAAACTTCATGGGCATCCTAAAGGGCGTGGAGGTCGGTCAAGTTGTGGTCGTGGACGTGGATCCTAGGCCTACATGTCTTCTCCACCACTTCCTGTTGATGCACTCAGTACTTCAGAAACTACTACTTCACTTACTCCTGAGGAAATTTCAGATTTTCAAAATTTTTGTTCCAAATCTACTTCTTCTCATTATGCCCAGCCAGGTATCCATTCTTGTGCCTTTTTTGTTACATCAACTTGCACTAGTTGGATTATAGACACAGGTGCCTCCGAACATATGACTGGGTTCTCAAACATCTTTACTTCATACACACCTTGCTCTGGAAAAGACAAGGTTCGAGTAGCTGAGGGTTTCATGTCTTCTATCTCCGGGCGTGGTTATGTATTTTGTACTCCTTCATTAACATTATCACCTGTTCTTCATATTCCTTCGTTTACTACGAATTTATTATCTGTCCAACGTCTTTCTGAGTCTCTACACTCTTCAATAACCTTTTTTTTCAAATCATTGTGTTTTTCAGGACTTGGTGATGGGGCAAACGATTGGGAGTGGTAGTGCAGTTGATGGTCTTTATTACCTAGACGTTCCCTAGTCTGACATGTCCTCCACTGAGGCTCTTCACTCTACTTTTGACTCTAGTCTGACCTCTCTTCATCAATGGCATCGACGCTTGGGAAATCCTTATTTTTCAGTATTGGAGTCTTTATTTCCATCTTTAGTTAAGCAATGTAACAAAACTAAGTTTTTGTGTGAACCATGTGAATTCGGTAAACACAAACGTTCGACCTATTCTGCTCATAGTTGTTAAGGTGTCGCCTAGGCGACGCCTAGGCGTCCAGGCGATGAAAAACTGATACGGCGATGGGCTCCTTGAGGTGGAGCTGCTAAGGCGGGCGCCTTGAGACGCCTTGGGACGCCTTAGCAGCTCTGGCCCAATCAAAGTATTTTACAATTCTGATCTATTAACTAATGATCCACCTATTAAAAACCCATGACCCATCGATTAAAAACCAGGGAGAAATGAAATAAAACGCTAAAAAACTTATCAGTAATCGGATTCGACACATCTTTATCAGACTACATATTTGTGATGGTTGCAACTTTATTTTCGATGTGGTGTTTGTTGAATTCTTTATTTCTTTTACTAATTTTTAATATCAAGTGTTTTGTTTTTGGATTGTTATTGCTAAGTATTTACATAATTATGCCTTTAATGTTATTCCATAATGTTATGTTTTGAGTTTTAATGTATATGAAATTTTATTGCCAATATACTTGTTAAGTAAAATAAATAATATATAAATTGCACGTTGTAAATGACTTGTCGCCATACGGACGCCATGGCGGTCGCCTTGTCGCTTAAAGCGTCCAGCGATGATTATCACGCCATGACTTCACGCCAAGTACCGTGGACAACTATGATTCTGCTATGAACAGTCGGCATTTTGAGCCTTTTCCTATTATCCATACTGATGTGTGGGGACCCTCTCGGGTTGTTTCCTCTTCTGGTTTTAGATGGTTTATTATATTGATTGTCATTCTCGTGTCACTTGGATTTATCTTTTACGTTTCAAATTTGAGGTATGACATCATTCTTCAAACCTCTTGTGTCAAAACTCTAGAACAAAATGGAGTGGCGGAAAGAAAAAATTGCCACGTACTAGAGGTTGCCCGCTATGTTCACCATGACAACCCCTAAGTTTCTGCGGGGAGATACCGTTTTGACTGCTGCATTTCTTATTAACCACATTCTTGAATCCTTGGGAACAAAAGTCCTCTCTTTTCTCGAACACACGACCAATCCTTCTCCTTCACCTCGAGTTTTTGGGTGTGTGTGCTACATGACAAATCTTCTACTTGGGGCAAATTAGATCCCAAGGCTCTTCGATGGTTATTCTCCAACCCAAAAAAGTTATAAATGTTATCATCCTCCTTTTATCAAAGTTTTTGTCACTCGAGATGTAACTTTTTGGGAATTGGAACCTTTTTATTCTTCTTCCTCTTCTCCTCAGGGGGGAGGATGTTACTAATAAGGAGGAGAAGCTCCCTTCTGAGGTTGGTATTACAAGCCCTGTTCCTATTATCCTTATGAGGCTGGTATTACAAGCCATGTTGCTATTGTTGTTTCTGATAATTCTACACAAGGGGAGTTACATGCGTCTGAGCCTGAGTTGAGGACCTATGTTCGAAAAGGCAAGAATAAGGTCACCATTTCTGCACCACTACACCAACCTTGCTCCGCATCTATTCTTGATAATGCTAATGGTGAGAATCCTAACCTTGTTCTTCTGATGATACAGACATTCCTATTGCTCTAAAAAAGAGAGTTAAATTTTGTACTCAACATCTTATCTCTAATTTCTTAGCCTATAATAAATTTTCTGTTTCCTACCACTCTTTTGTTTCTTCCTTGTATTTAATATCTGTTCCTCAGGGGTGGAGAGAAACAATCAGTGATGAGAATCGGAAACAAGCTATGATTGAGGAGATGAATAAGAATGATACATGAGAACTAGTTACTCTTCCTTATGGGAAAAAACCAGTTGGTAGCAAATGGGTATATACAGTCAAGCAAAAGCCAGGTGGGACAGTTGAGAGACTTAAAACTAGGCTAGTTGCAAAAGGGTATACTCAAACTCGTGGAATTGATTACCAGTAGATATTTGCTCCTGTGGCGAAGATGAACTCTGTTCGTACCATAAGCTCATGTGCAACTAACTTTGGCTGGGATATTCAACAATTGGATGTGAAAAATGCATTCATTCATGGTGATTTGGAAGAAGTATACATGGAAATATCCTCTGGTTTTGTTTCATCTGTCACCAAGGGTATGGTTTGTAAACTGCGAAAGGCTTTATATGGTCTAAAGCAATCTCCTAGAGCCTGGTTCGATAGATTCCACAAGGCAATGATCTGATTTGGGTACAAGTAGATTCGAGCAGATCACACTCTATTTGTCAAACAGATAAATGGGAAGACTGTCATTCGTATTGTTTATGTTGATGACATTGTGATGACAAGTGATAATAAAGGAGATAGCTAATCTCAAAGTGAGTCTGGCCAAAGAATTTGAGATCAAAGATCTTGGACCTTTGAAATATTTCCTTGGTATTGAAGTTGTAAGATCTTCCAGCGGGATTTTTTTATCTCAACGGAAGTATGTTCTTGACCTCTTAACAGAAACTGACATGTTAGTAAGCCTGTTGATTCTCCTATTGAAGTTAATCATCATCTAGTAGGAGGCACAGGACCTACGGTTGATAGAGATAAATATCAACATTTTGTGGGACAATTGATATACCTTTCTCATACTAGACCCGATATATCCTATGTTGTGGGAATAGTGAGTCAGTATATGCATGATCCTCGACAATGTCACGTGGAAACTGTTTACAGAATTCTTAGGTATCTCAAGTCTGCTCCTGGAAAGGGTTTATTCTTAGGATCTATAGAGGATCGTCGGTCTACTTCAAGCACTGTTCATTTGTTGGAAGTAATCTTGTTACTTGGCGTAGTAAACAACAGTCCGTGGTGGCAAGATCTAGTGCTGAGGCTAAATATCGAGTTATCGCCTTGGGTATATGTGAACTAATGTAGCTTCGAACCTTGTTAGAAGATTTGGGTGTTACAACTAAAGGGCCTATGCAGTTATTTTGTGAGAATATGGCAGCCATTAGTATTGCAAATGACCCAGTACAACACGATAGAACGAAGCACATTGAGATTGACACACTTCATCAAAGAAAAATTAATCGGTTGTCTTATCTGCTTACCTTTTGTAAAAACAGATCATCAGCTAGCTGATATCCTGACTAAAGGCCTTAGTAGTAAGATGTTTCATCCATTATGTTTCAAATTGGGTATGCGAGACATCTATAAACCAACTTGAGGGGGAGTGTTAGCAGATGTATGTAAATGTTAGTAATGTTAGTAGCATAACATGCAACATTCTTTTAAGCTTAAAATATTTCCATGTTTCCTAGTTTAATCCCTAGAATGTGAATGTGGGCTATCCTAATCTATAAATGTAGCTACTAGTTATATGAAAATATACAGAAAATACATTCTTTACATTAACAATTTGCAATTTATATATTATTTATTTTATTTCAAAAGTATATTGCACAATAACATTTTATATACACTAAAACCCAAAATATAATAACGAACACTTTGAAAAAGTCTTCACTCTCTACTCTGTTTCTAGTCATAGTTCAAGCAAAGTCATCTCTTGAGTTGAGTTACTTGGGTAGTCGAAAAAGTCCATGGATTATGATGGGTCAGGGTAAAAATGACTTAATTCATTAACTTGGGCCTGCTACTAATGCGTTAGCATTGGCAGCTCGGCGTTTAAGGTGTTGCCTTGACCTTCTCCAACGCAGTCGTCGCCTAGGCGACGTCATGGCGACATCATGACAACTATGACACACATACATATACATATACATTGTTGGAAGAAAATAATGGTTAAGCTCTCTGACGAATACATATAAACATTTCATAGTTTTTTTTTGGTTTCGTTTCCATGTTATGTTTCTTAGCTATGTTTGTTAGTAGAAATATTTTGTACTTCTTACCCTTTGGGGATGTTCATTTGCACACTAATCTATTATAAAAAATTTGAAGATTCTATACCATGTTTAATGTAGTGATACATTCAATGAGAACACCCCACCTACAAGTGATCCAGAGTATATTTCTTCTCTTGGTTCTGCCGTCTATAAGGCAATGTCAAAAGCAGATAAAAATGCAGTTTGGCTTATGCAAGTAAGTTCCTTAGCGTGCTACTTTGACCCTCTTTGCAGCCCCTACCCATGCCTCTTCAAGATGTTAATCTTAATCTGCTTATCTTTGCATTTAACCTTATCTGTTAAGAACTTAAATTTATTTTCACCATTTCATTTATCTCTGACTTGGTCATAATGAGAACAGTTGTCAATAATATTTGTACCGGAGACTATATAGTCATATTCAGTCATCTTTTGTAGGTCTAAAGATGGAAAGTGGGAGAATGTAGAATTGGTTTAGATATAGCTTGAATCGTAAAGATGTTACTGAGAATTTTTTGATAGGAAAACCAATTAGGGTTGGGATGATAAATGAGTATTGAAGTATAGAGATATATAGGTTTGTGAACCATTCTCTGAATCCATCTTAAGATGCTCAAGATGGATTTTTCTTTAAATTGACTGTGCAGAGGGTGTGGATTTGGCTTGATTTATGACCAACATAAAAACAGCCATAGATCTGTAATTGTGTTCATGCATTCAATCAATCAACCTTACAAGTTATAGGGTTATTTTCTTCTTGCAATGTGTTTTCAAACCTCGTCTTCCTGCTACCATTTTGCTTTGTCGTGTGGTTACCTTGTCTTCAGGATTACATTGTGGCTATGAGAATTAACAAAATAGTAAAAAGTAAATAACAGATATGATAATTGTAGCCACTGAAGAACCTTTCTACAGTAAAACCTCTATTTAGGAATAGATTTGGGACCAAGCTATTTGTATTCTAATTGAGAGGTTATTACTAAACAGAGGTATTGGTACAAAATATTTTTCGAACACCAAAAAATATTCACTTTAACGAAAATATAGATTTTATAACAAAAATTAAAGAAAACATAAATTATTTAGATTTTCAAACTAGGAAAATGTAGTCTTTTATAGGAAATGTAGTCTTTTATAGGAAAATGTGGTCTTTTATAGGAAATGTAGTCTTTTATAGGAAAATGTAGTTCTTTATAGGAAATGTAGTCTTTTATAGAAAATGTAGTCTTTTATAGAAAATGTAGTCTTTTAAAATTAATATTGTCTATCTCTCATATATATATATATGTATATATAAAATTATTACTATATAGAGGTATAGTTTCTTAATACGGGACTTAAAAAATATATAACATATTACAATTTAGAGGTTATTCCTATTTATAACTGGCCCAAATTGGGACCAAATTTTTTTATAATATTGTAGAGGTTATTCTTATATAGAGTATTCCTAAATAGGGGTTTTACTGTATTCATAATTGTTTGTGAGGGATGTGGACTTTTTGGCTTTTACTTTGTGATGCATGAACTGATAAACATTTCTACCTATTTGCAGGGTTGGTTATTTTATTCAGACTCGTCATTCTGGAAACCACCACAAATGAAAGTATGCATTTTGTGAGACTCCTTTCATTTACTCTATGTTACTCCCTTTAAACATTGTTTTATATGTTATGGTAACTATGAGAGGAATATATTTAGGGATACGTTCATACGTTAAAAGTAGAATTATGATGAGTGTGATATATCTCAGGTTATTCAAATGAAGTTGTTTGTTATCCTTTTTCTTGCCTTTCCTCCTTGGATTAGTGATTAGTTATATTGTGGATTTCATTCGTTGATTAAGATTCTATTTATTTTTAGCCTAAAGTCTCTTTTAGGGACATTGCCTACATTTCATCAGCATTGATGGTTAAAATATATTTTTTTGGTTAGTTATGAACACAGCTTACATTGGACAGGCACTTCTGCATTCTGTTCCATTTGGGAAGATGATAGTTCTTGATCTATTTGCTGATGTCACACCCATATGGAAATCGTCCTCCCAATTTTATGGCACTCCTTATGTCTGGTAGTGAGCTCATTTAAACTCTCTTTTTTTCTCTGAAATGTTTTAGTTTCAAAATCTCTTTCTTAGTTTATAAATGAAATTAAGGGATGTGAGTGACTGTGCACGAACTTGGTGCCAAATCCCTGAAACGACGTAGTTTTAATTAATGAAAGGGTGAAATGACTAATTCATTAGTGACAGTTTTGTTATTGCACTTCATTAATCTAAATATGTCCGTATTAGGGACTTAACATCAACTAAGTTGGTTCTTAGTCTCTCACCTCCCGTTTTCTCCTTAATACTTCATCAATTCCATTAAGGTTTAGTATTATGTCATGGTGTGCTTATTGTTGTATAACCTAAAATATACATCAGGTGTATGCTGCACAACTTTGGTGGAAACATTGAAATGTATGGCACACTGGATGCAGTTGCTTCAGGTCCAGTTGATGCCCGCCTCAGTGAAAATTTATGCAATAAATTTCTGTTGTATTGTTATATTATGATTTGGGTAGACTTTCTTTATTTGTTTTCCCACTCTGCACTTTAAATTGCTGAAGCTTTGTCTCTTCAAAATCTGTTAACTCAATCATCAGCTTTTAGGACTTTTCAGCTGATGGTGGACTTGTTTGTTTATGAATATCTTTAAATAAGTGACATGTTATTGTTGTTTCATGTTAATTATCTTAATAACTTATTTTTCGACTTATTTGAATTAGTCAGACAAAATTATTGTCTGGGTAAGCAAGAACATTGCTTTTCTATATCTAATCCATGAAAAATGATACTCCCTTCATCCCACGTCATTTGCTACACATTCGCTTTTTTTATGTCCCACAATTTTTGCTACATATCCCTTTCTAGAAACTCTTACTGAGTTAAGTGACCAAATGAACCTTATATTATTTCCACTTAACGTAATCAACAATATTTAAAATACTAGTGGCCTCACAATACCATGACAACATTAGAGTTCGAAATCAAATTGTTTTAATTCAAAGATTTACTTCAAATTGTTCACGGACCCATGATTGATCGCATTGCCTTCACAGAGCATAAGAATTTTATTTTTCTAAAGGTGGCATGTATGTCTTGCTTCACGTACTTTAAACAGATTTTCTTCTTGTTGTTTATGTTCCAAACAGGTTGGTGTTGGCATGTGCATGGAAGGAATAGAACAAAATCCAGTCGTCTATGAGCTGATGTCTGAAATGGCATTCCGTAGTGATAAAGTCGAACTTGAGGTGATTGGAGTTCACTAATTGATTGTTAATACATGACTAAGAGCTTCAACGTGCATGTGGCGTCAAAATTGGTTTATCGCTCTAGGTATTTAGAATAATTGCTTCTATGCTTAGGGTGTCGCAAAAGAACACAGCCATAGCCCATAAGTTCTATTTCTAAAATGAGTATATATTCTCCATCAAAAAATAAAAATAAAAATAAAAATAAAACTTCACACATTCCCGGAAGTATGATGATGTCCATTGCTTGATTGATTATTTGTGGAAAAACATTACTTTGGTTTAGCATTCAAATAAGGACAATTGCTAGAGTCCCCTGCAGTAGACTCTATGCAGGGTTAAACTCTCGACTACACCCCATAAGAAGGGCCAAGTGAACAATTTGAATACCTATGGATTCTAACAACTGATTGTGTTAGTGTTACACAATCATACTGCCTCCCACAATAAGAAAAAAAGATTCTGTGTGTGAGCTGTTTGATACTTTTTTCTTTGGAATTCCAAGAATCTTTAAAATCTCTTGATTTTGGGGTAAAAAATTGAACTCAATTTATGCTTTGTAGGACTGGTTGAAAACCTACTCTCGTAGACGTTATGGTAAAGCAGTTAAGCAGATTGAGGCGGCTTGGGAAATTCTTCATCACACAGTTTACAATTGTACAGATAGAATTGCTGTATGTTTCTTTAAACTCAATTGTTTGAATGTAGTAGCTCTCATTTATTTTCATAGCAAGTTCTTAGAAACCGAGTCTTGTAATGGTATTGCATTTCATATGTACACTTGTGTCTTTTCGTTTTAGTAGTTGTATCAAAGTAAATGAATAAAAACAGCAGAACAAACATATTTTTATATAAATATATGCTTAATATTACCTACCAAAAATAAAAAGATTCCTTTTGCATTTTTTGTATTGCATCCGCTCATATTTAAGACCAATATAAACCGTAATGATTATCCTGCTTGATGGCGACCGGTGTGGAATTGGTAATGTGTATATAAGATGGATATTTGAGTGTATCAACAACTTGCAACTATATATGATCTGTTTAATGAACAAGAATTGTAATGTTGAGGTTGCCTTCTGTCATCTGTATTGAAATTTATTGATTTCAGTAATTTTAATTTATGATAGTCTTGAAACTTTATTGTTGTTAAGCAGTTACTATGGAAATCATTAATATTCTTAGCTTAGCTACAATAAAATCACATGATATTAAATGTTATAATGTTAGTTCGAGTATAAGGAATCCACATCGGAATATATATCTGTATATAAGCCCTAAGTGCAAAGTGCAAACTAACTAGCTCAAGTTTTGCTTCTGAAGGTTGGGCCTATATAGGTTGCTGCAGTTTGTATTTGACTGTTCCCTCTAAAACTATACCGACTTTCAAAAGAATATTTCTAACTGAGCTGAGAAGAAAGAAATTCACTAGTTACTAAATAACTTAATTAAACAAATAGTCAGACTTGAGACCTGCTGGGTGGAAAGGCATATCTACTTAATTTCCTTTTCATGCTTATAATAAAAAGATTTTGGCGGATGAATATGTTGATTACCACTCTATCATTATCACCCGTTCCATTTATTAGGCTCACTTGAAATTTATGAGTGCTTATAAGTATTCAGTATTACTAGCGCTTTAATTCATCTGAAGTTACAACATTTTCAACATATGTGGTACATTTACATTTTACTTCTCAGTCCTTTTATTTCTTTTACCCAATCAATTTTTTCAGGACCATAACATTGATTTCATTGTTAAATTTCCTGATTGGGATCCATCGTTGAAAATCAATTCTGACAAGACTCAGTACCAGATGCAAAAGCTAACCATGCTACACAGAAGAAGATTCTCTTTCCATGAAACAAGTTCTCCCTTACCACAGTCACATCTATGGTATTCTACTCGGGATGTCATGAAGGCGTTAAGGCTGTTTCTTGACGCAGAACAAGCTCTTGCTGGAAGCCTCACATATAGGTATATCTTTAACCTTAGTTGAATATTCAAAACCAGAGTTCCATGTGCTTCCTGACAGAAAATACAGCTACACCCTGCTTGAAATGCATTTGTCTTTGTATAAGGTAAGAAAACATTTCTTTTAAAAAAACTTATTATAGAAAGTGGGATAGAGAATTTTCACATTAGAGTTGGTGTACTATGAACTCAAACTCATTATAGATAAAAGATTTTAGAAGATTTTCTAGTAATGTTGGTCTTGTGGCTAGGATACATCCCTCTCCATCGCTTTGTCTGACAGTAGTGTTGTTTGTCCTTTTGTGTTTGGCATGGATTTCAAGACGTGCCGAAAATATATTTAGTCCTTTACATAGTGCCTAATTTTTGCAAGGTCTAAATACTAGAAGAAAGATTTATTTTTCTTGTGCTTGGTACGGAAGAAAATTTAATTGACAGATCAGATTTGAAACATTGTAAAAAATTCTTCAATTTTGCACTGTAAGATGACTGTGTGAAAGGGTGTGTAATTTGCTTTAGGATGAAACTGTATAATAAGATTCTTGAATCAGGCATAGAAAATTAGTATAATTGTAAAACATAACTTTTAAAAGTACAATAACTGAAAGGTCAGATCTATATGATAGAACAATATAAGGGGCAAAATTTGCGTCAATCTTGTATGGACATCTAATACTGAAAAACCTAGGGGATTGAAGTATTTAATTGTCATCTGTATCATGTTAACCTAGAATTTTAAGTCCTCAGGTTTTCTAAGTGTTAGAAGAGAATCATGATTTTATTATTATTATTATTATTATTATTATTAGAACTTGGTCACCAAGTATGCTTGGTGCCCACACATACTTGGTCACTACTCAACTAGTAGCCTATATTCAAGGCTTTAGTACACTTTGTAATAACATAATAACAATATTCAATACATCTACTTTATCTCTAACATTGTATCAGAGCTAGTTTGATCTTGGGAGGCTAACTAGAAGTCTTGCTTCTGTTGCCGGCTACACATAGCCGGCGGCGGGTATCTTTTCTTCTTACAGATTTTTTTAGAGAAAACAAAATAAAAATTGTTTGTTTTTGTGGTGAAACAAAAATAGTTTGTTCTTAGTAGTTATTTCTCTGGTTGAATATGTAAATGGATGGTTGATTGGAAAGTAAGGATTGCATGGGGCCGAGATTTCAAGAAGGAATGTGTTCTTCAATTTGTTGGGAGGTTTGAGAGTCCACCTTGTTAAGGAAGGCAAGGAGTCCTTCGTAGTTGTTAGTGAAGGATAGAAAACCCTTGACATTTGTTGTGGGACATGAGTGTTCTCCGTTATTGTTGGCGCATGACATTCTTGGAAAGTGGATGTGTGAAGTTATATATCAAGGATTATAAATCTAACTTTGGATGATTTTTTTTAAAAATTTTTAAAAATCTAACTTTGGATGAATTTTTTTTTAAAATTGAACTTTTTTTCTCGTGCAAATTGAAGAGGGCCTCAATTTGAGTGAGAGTGTTGAAGATAAAATAATTCGGCGCTATGATTGGTTTGAGTCTTTTATTTTTAACATCATGTTATGTAACAAGTTGTAAGTCGTGATATAAGACTTCCAACTTGAGGGGGAGTCTTTTATTTTTAATATTTTTTGATACTTTAATGAGCTCAATCTTGTTAGATTAATCGGAAGGTTTTCATAGCATTCGACTTTTAATTCGCATGTGCCTTATTTAAATTAGCGTGTTCTCGCTTTTGGTTCTGATGTTAAATTTATAGCTAAGGTTTTTTTTTTTTTTTGTTCTTTTGCATTTGTTTTGCAATTTTTGTCTTTCTTCTAGACGAATACAATATTTAGATTTTTCCCCGGAACGCGATTTTTTTGTTTTTTTATTTTATTTTATTTTTAGTTCGAAACTTCTATTTCCGATGAACGATGACTATTTGATCGATCTTGCTGCACCATTATTTATTTACTATCCTTTTATTGCAAGTCCCCCCATCCGTTACATTTTAGTTCTCCCCCATTTTTGGGGTTTTGTGTGACAAGGATTTTATGGCAGTTCCAATAACGCCGTAATATTTCCACCATGAAATTTTCCATGTAGCATAGTTATTTGGTGATCTGTTAGAGTTATCTGATCAAAGAAGGTGTTTGCAATGTGGATTAAAGAAGATTGATATTTTGTTGTTACTAACACAAAAGGTGAACTAAAACTTCCATTGCTAGACAAAATCTGCTTAAAACATAGCAGTCCTTACCATTCATCACTTTTTGTTTGTACTTTTTACTAGCTTCCAAGATTCTTATGAAGCAACTGAATATATTAAATCTTGTAACTAAAAATAAATAAAATTGAAACAAGCAACATAATTTATAGGCAAAAGAAAATTTTAAAAATAAATTAAAATTAAAAAATTCACAAAAAAAACTAACAATGTATGGCCTTTTTGACAGGTATGACTTGGTTGACTTAACTAGACAAGTACTTTCAAAGTTTGCAAACCAGGTGTATTTGAATGCTATTACTGCTTTCCAAGATAAGGATGCAAAATCTTTCAGTTACGAAAGCCAAAAATTCCTTCAACTCATTACGGACATAGATGAGCTTCTGTCTGCTGATGACAATTTTCTACTTGGAACTTGGCTAGAGAGTGCGAAAAAGCTAGCCTTAACTCCTAAGGAGAGGAGGCAGGTAAGAATGATATTATTTTTCCGTTTTCTATGGGAAGGGGGGAAAAAGTAAATGAATCCCGACAGACCTTTGTACTAGCTTAATAAGCTCTTCAAAATAGCAAGTTCACGTTTACTTTTGTTTTGTTACCTTGTTTTTCCACTATTGAATTTATTACGTCCTCTCAGTTGTGATTGTATTGATGAAATTGATATTCTGGTGGTCAAATAAATACATAAAATCAATGGATAGGCTCCAAATTAGATGGTTAATAGAATGGAGATTAGGTAAGTAGTGGCACTTTACCATTATCGACTATGAAAGAATAACTTTTGTTCAATATTTACTTTCTGGTAAAAAAATTTAATCTCTACTCCAGCTTACATAGAGAATGTGGAAATAAGATGAGAAGCATTGGTCTAAGGAGGCGAGGCCTTTGTGACAAAATTCCTTTTTTTTTTTTTCTTTTATTATGGTGTATAATGTGCAGGATTTAGTGCACCTTTTTTCTAATTTCTTTTTGATGCTAAATACATGGAATTATTCTTTATTATGACCTCATTTAAATTTGCTCCTATATATCTCAATATTAGTCAATTTGTATATAAATATACTCGTATGGTGTAATAACTTTTACACGTTAGTTTTTATCTACACACCCATTACCATATTATTAGCTTATTGACTATTTTCCTCCAACTCCTCCAGTACGAGTGGAATGCCAGAACACAGGTGACAATGTGGTTTGATAACACGCAGTCCATTCAGAGCCAACTTCATGATTATGGTAAACTTTCCTTCCTCAGCAAAACCCGATAATTTTATTCTTCATATATTAATGAATTTAGCACTGCATTACGATGTTCACTTGTGTTGTATGATCAGCAAACAAGTTTTGGAGTGGACTACTTGAAGAATACTATCTGCCACGAGCCAAGTTATATTTTAATCTTCTGTCAAAAAGCCTGAGAGAAAGCAAGGACTTCAAGTTGAAAGAATGGAGGAGAGAATGGATAGCATATTCAAACAAATGGCAATCAAGTACTGAGCTTTACCCTGTGAAGGCCGAAGGAGATGCTCTCACTATCTCGAGTGCATTATATGAGAAATATTTCAGTTGAAACTTGAGTGAATCAATGATATAGAAACAAACACAAGTTGTTTTAGTTTCGATAAAATGAGTTAATTTTAGTTTTAGTTTTGAATGTCTTTCTTTACTTGATGCCAAGTTTGGATTGCAAGAATGAAATGAAATGGCTCATTCCTGATTTGTTGTTGAATAATCAACCATTTTCTCAAATTTGTGAATCTTAATCATTAGGAAAGTGTATAGATTGATTTATTACTGTAGTCTAGTCGGGAATGGAATGAATTATTTAACTCTCTATTTCATTTATTCACTCATTAATTTTATTTATTCAATCTAAACGTAGCATAACAACTCTTTGTTTGTGACAAAATACACTCTAAATTCCGAAAGTTGATGTGAAAACCCCTCCAGATGGAAGTCTAATGATTGTCGAGTATTGATGTTCAAATATTTCTTTCATGTAGTAAGTGAACGTGGAAATCGCGAGGGAAAGGAAGGAGAAAATAATAATACTTTCTTCCTTTTTCAATTACAAAATTATTATTGACTTTTAAACTTCAATTTCACATATTTTTAAATTTAAAATTTAGATGATAGATTAAAATTTTCAAATAAAAAATATTAAAATAAATAGTACGATAGTTTACGAATCCAACAAGTATTGTAAAAATTTGGCTTTTCATTAGAATTGATTACTACACCTGGATAGATGAATGAATGAATGAATATATTGTAACAGTCATAGTACTATCTAACCCAGCCCCTTATCGCTTAGAATAAGTCTGGGCAGACAAGTGAATGGTACACGGAAATGGGACCGGTGCAATATTTTTTTTTAATTTTTATTGTGACTCAAAAAATATATAGTATTTATTTCAACAGGAATTTTTATAAAATATAGTGTTTTAGTTGTAATTTGGATACATATACAAAAACAGGGTTATACATTGTAAAAATTCCTGTTGGAATAAATACTATATATTTTTTGAGTCGCAATAAAAAAAAAAAAAAATTGCACGGGTCCCATTTCCCTGTCCAATTCCCCTATCTGTGTAAAACTACTCACAAGACAGAAAAAAAATAGTACTATCTCCGGATGAACTTGGATTATCAACAAATTTTTCTCAGATTGCAATTTATTTATTTTTATTTTTTTGATCAGCAAAAAAATATTTTATATAATGACATTAGAACCCGTACAAAACTGGGAATGACCAAAAAAAATACTTGATCAATCCATCCCCATTACCAGTGGTACATTGATATCCCTAATTATATCACCAATATTGCAATTAGACCTACTATTGAAATCTATTCATACCTCAACATCCAACCAAGAGAATTTCCCCAACTTATATAAAGATCCAAAGCTTTCTTACACATGTAATTTGTCTCTGTACGGGCCAACATACATAACCAAATACTCCCTTCGTCCTCAAAAGAATAGACTAAAAGTACACTTTTTTTGTCCACAATTGCGTATATTTAAATAAGTATTAAAACAAATCCGAATTTATAGCTACGATTTGAGAAGAAATAACAACGAAATGAAGAGAACCATTGTTGAGGAAGAGCTTTGTTGTTGTGATTCCCAAATGCGTGATTCGTGGAGAGTGCAAAAATTAGACAGATTACCTTCATATCCAACTCAAAAAAGCTGCAAGAGGATAGCAAACCATAAATAAGTGGCAGTAAAAAAGAAAGCAAAATTCAATAATTAATATTGTTGCATGCACATCATCCTGAACACAAAAAATGTACTAAAATCTTTAAATAAGAAATGGACGTAATATTGTAACAGCAAGTGATACATTTGAACCATTTCAGAGAATAGACTGAGTACGACTGAAATGCAAACCTTGATATAAGTTTATTTTATAAAAAAACTTATAGTTTTAGCACGAGGGTGAATCGTATACACCACCATATTCTTGCATTATTAAGTACATATTCAACATGGTAATTTCAGATGAGAAAATAAAAGGTAATTCTTCTCCATTAATAAATGCCTGTGCAAAAAACAAAGTTGGGGGCATGCAGTATCACATTGCTATATGTTGCACTTCAATTAGTTAAAGGATATTATACAATATTAGAATCAAGTTGTTCAAACCCAATTCTCCTCTGTTGCCAGCAACGGTTTGCCCTTTTTAACAGCTTACGAAAGTACTTCTGCAGATGGGAATCCATTGTTTCTTTCGCCCTTCGGCATAAGTTTCAGAAAGTTATCAAGCAAAGTGGCAACTTGTCCGTTATCTGGGAGTTGGTCTAGCAACAAGGAAAAAGTAGATGGATTAGGTAAGAAACCCCTCCCAATCATTTCGTCCAGAAGTATTACTGCCTTGTCATAAGCATTCCTCTTCAGAAAGCCTAGAAAAACAATGTTGTAAGTGACAATATCAGGCACGCAACCATTCTCTTCCATTTTCATAAGCAACGTTTTTGCTTCCTCCAATAGCCCTTCACGGCAAAGCCCGTCTATCATTACGGTATATGTATAAACATCAGGTTGCAAACCTTTGGAAGAAAGGTTATTGAAAAGATCCTTGGCAATATCAAACCTTCCATCCTTGCTGGTTCCATCAATAAGAATATTGTAATAATGAATATTAGACTTTAATCCACGGTTTTCCATAATATGAAACAAAGACAGCGCCTTAGCATTATGCATATTTTTGCATAGCCCGTCAAACAAGATACTATAGGTGAAAAGGTCTGGAGTCTGGCCTTGCCTTTCCATCTTGAGAAAGAGTTCCTGAGCGGCCAAATGATTTCCTTCTTGAAATAATCCTTGTAACAAAGAGCTGTAAGTAACTATGTCTGGTTTCAACCCCTTAGAAGACATTTCTCTAAAGAGATGCATGGCCTCATTAACTTTCATCAGCTTGCAATAACCATTGATTAAACTGTTATAGCTAACAACGCTGGGCAGTAATCCATTCACTACCATAGAATTGAACACTTCTGTAGCATTGTTTATTTGCCCTCGTAAACAGTACCCATTGATTAGTGCAGTGTATGTGACAACATCAGGATCGATGCCACTTTCTCTCATGATTTGAATGACATTCTTTGCATCTTCAATCCTCCCCTCCTTACAAATTGTATCCACCAATATATTGAAGGTAAACACACTCGGGTCACAAACTTTAGTTATCATCAACTTCTTGAACAATTCAATTGCCTCAGGAGTCCTATCTTCTCCAACAAGGCCTTTTAAAAGAGTGTTAAAGGTAACCACATATGGTATAAAACCACACTTGATGAAGGTGCATAAGATAGCAAAACCATAGTTGACTTGTTTCAAGTGGCAAAGACTGTTAATTACTATATTCATAGTATATTCATCAACTGGAATACCCGATATACCCATTTTCTTGAACAATTCAACTGCCTCAGGAGTCCTATCTTCTCCAACAAGACCTTTTAAAAGAGTGGGGAAGGTAACCACATGCATCTGGTATAAAACCACACTTGAAGAAGGTGCCTAAGATAGCAAAACCATAGTTGACTTGTTTCCAGTGGAAAAGAGTACTGTTAATTACTATATTCATAGTATATTCATCAACTGGAATACCCAATATACCCATTGTCGACGTCGGAATTTTTATTTATCCCCTTTCTGTGTTTGTCTTTTGGTGTTCTCATTTTAGATGAATTTTATTTGAAAAAACAAGTTTGAAAAGGTCCGACATGTATATGTCGACGATTTGACTTTTAGAGTCGTCAGTTGGTAATTTTGAAATGGTTGTACCAATTCAACCAAAAAAGGTTTGCACAAAGACCCAATGATTTGACATTGTTTAACTGGTCTAGGAAACCGAGATTCGTTAGGATTTGGGGGCTTAATTAAGCGGAGGGAAGGTGTTAGGCACCCCCCGACTTCCGTGAAAACACGGTTACCGCCACTTTTCATTTAACTTTTATCTGCGTATGTGTGTGTGTGTGTGTATGTGAGTTGGGCCTATATGCAGTTATCTGGAAGTAGTGCTATGCCTCGTTTGCACCTATATACAAAGGGTTTGACTTTTGTATAAAAGTTCAATTTTAACAAGATATAGTAGTGAAGTTTTGTAAAATAGATTTTCAAACCCTTATGATCAATAGTAATTAAGGCCTTTAATACTTTCATTTTATTATGTTCATCATGATTGCTTTTATTTTCGAGATGCGAGGCATCTTTGAGAAAATAAGATACATAGCAGTGCCGAACTCTTTGTGAGCATGAGAGCCATCTAAGGATATTCAAACACCATATATAATTTACAAACTGACATCAGCTGAGAAATGTCCATCTCGGGAACGAATCTAGATTCAGAGGCTGAATCTGTGATCACATGATTCCTAGGCTCACATGAAAAAGTAATATGTACAAAAGCTAAAAAAGAACTAGATTTGAATAAATCTAAACCATCCTAGCTTCAACGGTTCCAGTTTAGTCACTTTTAAACAGGTCAAATTTATAAATAGGCAGATTTAGGCAAATCTAGCCCGCAGGCTGAAAGATTAAATATCTATATTAGGCTGAAATGGACATAGTTTTCTCTATTTTCTTCCTTTTTCTTACATTTTATGGCTGATGGGGGGTCTATTTATAGACCAAAAGTGTCGCGGGTTAACCCGCGGTTGCCACGGGCTATGCGGGTCCCATCGTCTCGAAGTACGTGCAGTACTCAGACGACGCGTTGTTCACTCGAACCTTCATAACTTTCAATCCGAGAGTCCGATGGAAGCGTGTCATACCATTCCGAAAAGCTCTTTCTGAGAGCTACGCAATGACATAGGGCTTGCCTTTTTCTAAATATGGGAAGATGGGTCCATGACTGAAATGGCATCTCTGGGTCTCCGCAGGCAGTCCGTTGGGCTGTTTTGCGTAGTTTGCACTCAGAAGTTAAGCTATGGTTCTTGTGGGACTTCTTTTAAAGCATTTTGAGTTGAAATGAGTTGATTTGATTTGAGTTGAGGTTGAGTTGGCAAAATGACCATTTTTCCCCTCTCGGGGTTATCTCTGGTTTTGGCGCAGTTGTAGCAGTCTTTTTCCCGGGGTTATCTCTGAGATTGGCCTGCTGTTTACTCTAAATGTCCTCAAGGTTATCTCTTAGGTTGGCTTGACCTCCCGGGGTTGACTCCGGGCTTTGAACTTAATCTCCCGGGGTTATTTTCGGGGTTGGAAACTGGATTTCCTAGGGTTATCTCCAGAGTTTGAAACTGATTTCCTAGGGTTATCTCTGGAGTTGGAAACTGGATCTCCCTGGGTTATCTCCGAGGTTGGAAACTGATTATCTTTAGAGTGTGAAAAAGATGTTTTTGTCCTCCTGCATAGTTAGTAACAGGAAAACGAAATTTTGAGTGTTTACAGATGTCCCTCTTTATCATGTTCATGCAATGCAATGGAATGAACATGATAAAGATTACTAGACACTTAAAATATGACAAAGTATATTTAATGATGCAAATCGCAATGTAATGAATGCTATGATGAATGTTTAAAATGCTTTCACAAATCGTAGTTCACAAATTGCACATCATATTTCGCACTTCGCACTTTGCTTTTGGCCAATCGCACTTTGCAACTCGCACATCGCATTTCGTAAATCGCACTTCGCACATCGCAAATCGCTTTACCATTACCGGTTATTGCTGTTGTCTATGCTGGTGTTGACTCCAACGGTTTGGCTTTTTATCGGTGTTGTCGATGCTTGTTTGATGAAGATAAATTGAGATGTTTTCTACATCTCTGCTAGGGATGACGTTCTAAAATCATCTGATGGTAGTTTGACAACGGTGCCTACCCTTCTGGTAGTTTGACAACGAATCCTACCCTGCTGGTAGTTGACTGTGCTGACATCACCAAACTATTTCGATTCCCACTCGAACGGTGGTATACAAAGATTTCATTGCTGAACTGTCTTGATGTTACGCTGAATTATTGCCAATGGTTTAGAATACCGGATCTTCCGATACCTTCGCTAAAGTAATATTCAATGACTTACTTCACCAGACTCCGCCTGATGTTACGTTAGATTGATGCTAACGGCTTATAATACCAAATGATGTCTGTGACGAAATTTTTCTCTAATCTAGGCATTTAATGTGCACGCATATTGAAATCTACTGGAGATGCATGCTAAACCTTGATGGAGATGTACGCTGATGTAGCACATTTGTACGTGTGCAGATCATTCAAGATGTGCTGATCTAGATTTATCCTTAGGAGTCTATTGTCCTAGGTTGATGCACATTTTAAATTTTTTGGAGTAGAAACTTACCTCACCCTTTCTGAGGCGATTTGGAGTTTCTTTTCGCTGTTGGGTGTTTGTGCCCCATTTCCTTGTGCTTTTGATTCGCAACCCGGATGAACTGATGACCTGAGTGCCGCTAACATACCTGGAGGGTACAGTCCATTCTTTCACTGCCCAGATTTAAACTTCGGTGTAGAGGCCTCGACTTGTGAGGACTTGATGCAGGTTGATGCATTTGATGAAGAGGATTTCATTCGCTAGACCTTTTGTCATTGGGCTTCTACTTTTGAGTTAATGACTCTCTTAAGAATTTTTCCCTTCTTTTGTAGGGGCAAGCTTATGTTGCCATGATTTCTTTCAGGAGTTCTCCCCTTTCTTTTGATGAGAGGTTTGATCTCGCCTTAAACTCCTTCCCTTTCCTGGGATCGAAAAATGTCCCAGTCTGTTCGCAAGTTATTGTCGAGGATTCATATAAGAAACTCTCTTTGTTGACCAAATCGCCAGTGAGCAATATCCTGCATATCAAAAGGATAAAATGCACTAAAAGCTTGACGGCTTGGCCGTCAGGATTAGTACACTCTGGCGAATAAGGCATTTGAAGTAGAAGTTATGCAATTGAATGAGTTATAAAATCGCAAGGAAATTTTGAAGCATCCAAGGTCATTGTTCATGGGTATGATAAGATTCAAGAGATTTATCTCCCTATATCAGAGATACTTTATCTTTGCTCTAGACGTTCTTCTTCACAGACTTGATTTCATATGACACGTGCACTATGAGTGATGCAACTCTTAGCAAGGGTTTCATTTCTATTCCTTCGCAAATTTTTCTTGATTCTCATTCTTCTTTTCTCTCGCCTAACTTGTCTTATTTTCCTAGGCTATTCAGAATTACCTGTGTAATGAGTTTTGGACCAATAACTCCCAAACTGGAGGGCTTTAGGGCACTAGGTTTTAAGACACCCCTTAGGGTTTACTAGCTCGAGTAATAAAGGTCACGCTTCAAGATGAGTCAGGTGATCACTCTATTTTCTTCTTTTGCCTGAGCTTGACATGTCTGTTTTCTTAGGCTCTAAGTTACCCATGTAGGGAGCGTTGGGCCGGTAACTCCCAAACCAGATGGCTTTAGGGCACCAGGTGTAAAGACACCCCCCGGGCTTAATTACTCGAATAACCTATGCCACGATTCGGATCTGCTCAGGTTTTGCCTTTTCTTTTTCAATGCTCATTTTCTTAGGCGCTAAGTTACCCATGTAAGGAGCGTTGGGCCAATGACTCCCAAACCAGATGACTTTAGGGCACCAGGTGTAAAGACACCCCTCGGGCTTAATTACTCAAATAACCTATGCCACTATTCAGATCTGCTCAGTTTTACCTTTTCTTTTTCAATGCTCATTTTCTTAGGCGCTAAGTTACCCATGTAAGGAGCGTTGGACCGATGACTCCCAAACCAGATGGCTTTAGGACACCAGGTGTAAAGACACCCCTCAGGCTTAATAACTCGAGCAACCTAGGCCACGATTTGAGACATTAGGCCGGCGACTTATCTTTTATCTTTTCATTTATTTCCATTATTTTTGCCATAGCTTCATACCCCACAACTAAGAGTTAGGGCAATCGCAAAGTGTAGACATGCATATGAGGTCAAGTTAGTTCCAAAAAGTGTTTTAAACTAGGATGTCGTGCCTAATCTAAAGGTTTGAATAGTCTTAATTCTCTAATCGTTCCCGCGATTCTTGCCCCACGAACGCTTATCAGAATTAATCTCATTCATAACAAGTTAAGCAAAAACCTCTTTCTTAACATGTATATTATCGCAAATTCATGTAAATGGAGACTGAAAGCTCATAAGGAGATGAAAGAGTCATACCTCACATGTGGATTATTAATTCTGAGAATAGTATGATTGGAAAAGACCAAATGATCATATCGAATCGCCAGTGAGATGATATGAGGGAAGCTCTGATGGTGATAACTGGTGCATTTTTCTCTTTAGGATGGTTGATAAATGCCCTAGTGTTGAGTTATCGTTGTTTTCGAGATTGCCCCAGTCTTGTTGTAAGGGTTCCAATATTGAGTTGTCGCCAATTTTGAAATTGCCCCAGCTTTGCTTGTTGTCTGGGATAGTTGCTTTGACAGATGGGCTGATAAGATACCGAGATCTTAAGAGGCTTTTACCTCTATACCATATGGTGAACATGTAGTGGACTTAGGCTTTGATGCTCTCAATTATTGTTCTTGAATTATTTGTGCAATTGGCCTTGATGATTTTCTTCTGATTTGATGAAGACTTGTGATTGAGGGTGTCGGTTCTTTGAAGGTCCTTGTTCCTGGTCATGCTTGATATATATCGCTGTGTTTTTACAATTTTGATGATTGATGTCGAGAGGCCTTCGGACTCCCCTAAATTGGTCCTAAGATCTGAGCATGGTTGGTGATGACTTCACCCGAGTTTGATTTGATCTGCAAGGATTGATTTGTTATCTTAATCCAGGGGAATAGGTCATCAAGTATGAGATAGATTTTGCCACGACGGTTGCCCATGTACTGCTGGAGGTTAAAAGAGATCAAGTCTTCTTGCACTTCAGGAGCGATAAGTTGCTGACGAGTTGCGTCTTGTGATGATGGCCATTTCATCTTTGTTGCGGGTTGTCTTGATGTATCGTTGTTTCTTCCTTTCCGGGACTTGTGCCAGATTTGATAGAATGACATTGAAGATCTTATTGGGTCTGCTCAATAAGGGTTGCAGACTTTGAGGGTTTTTTCTTGGGCATAAACTTTTCAGGTTTGATTTTGGTGTCTTGGGATTATTTTTTGGGTTTGGATGTTTCTTTTGAGGGTCAGACCGCACTACTAATGGTTTCCTACGTACTCCCATTGATGAATGGAGATCAGGTCTACGTAGTTACTGTTTGATGAGCTGAACTGTTTAAGAAGTGTTTTTTTTGGGTTTTTATTTGGTTTGATCGCACTATAAATGGCTGCCTACGTACTCCTATTGATGAGGGGAGATCAGGTCTTTCATAGTTCATGCCTTTGGCTGAGACCTAACTGACTTGATTTTTTTAATTTTGACTTTTTGATTTTTTTTTTTATTTTTCGCTTTTTTTTAAATATTTATATGCATGGAAAATAAAATGCATACTGCGAAGAAAGTGATACCATCCCAACATCTCTTGGAACTCACAACTTTTGTCCTCTAGATCTACATCTTCTTGGCTAGATGAGGCCTGATAGTCCAGTTGTCAGTGGTTATGTTGCCTTCAAGGCTCGCGATAGAGGTTACCCCTTGGTCCTGAATATCTTCATTCATGGCCATAACTTGATCACCTCCTGATTCAGCACATCCCTCGGGGATGCTCATATTGGACCCATCGCAAAAAAGGATGATCTCTTGATTCTTCAATGGGTTGTCTTCCCCGACAACCTCACCACCATTTTCTTCATCTGTTCCTTCACCTTTTTCATAGGTTTGAGAGGATTTAACTATGAAATCTCCCTCGAACCGTTGTTGTATTTTTCGCAAGGAATTTTCTTTTTTGGTTTTTTCTTCCTTGGAAAGGATCAGTATTTCCTCCTCATCATCCAAGATGATAAAATCAGGAACGTGGTCGCTATCTTTTGGCCACAGGATGTTTGATGTTGGCAGAGGAATCTCCTTTGGGGATTCCCTTGTCTCCTCTGGCATTCCCTGCATTAGGATCAGTTCACCTTGTGTTCTACCAGGATTAGTGCTCATAGCCTTCACCTCTTTTGAACTGCATATCTCGAGTAGATATCTTAAGCTTTTTATTTCCTTTTTGCCTTCTCTGTTCATGGGGGATTCTATCTTTAGCTCTCCATTTTCAATGAGATCCTGGATTTTATGTCGCATAGAAAAGCATTCCTCAATCGTATGTCCAAGTGAGTTAGAATGGTAGAGACATATCTTGGTGGGATCATAGCTCTTTATCTTGGGATTTATAGGAGGCAACAACTCAGTAATCCTTCCTTCGCTTATCAGAAAGTGTAACATTTCTTCATTTGATTTGCTAAGAGGGGTGAATTTTTGATCTTTTGGAGGTTGTTTGATCTTTCTTCTTCTAGAATTTGCATTCCCCGGAGCAATTTTTTCGCTGGTGAGATCATCTAGTAATTTTATCATTCCACTTTTCTTGTCCTTCCAGCCTGCTTTGATCTTCTTCATTTAGCTGGCTCATCCTAGAGAGATATGGGCTTGCATTATGGTTAACCTCTTTTTTCTCTTGGCTTTCTGATAGTTGAGTGAAAAACTGCCTCGTATCCTGATGTTGGCGCACTATTAGCTTAGCTAACAGATTTACTTAATTCTGGATCGTATCTAATTTTTGCATTACTGTCATACCTTCCTCTGAGTTTTCCCACTCTAGAACATTTGTTATGTGCCTTTGGGGGTATTCCTCCATCCTTCGTATGTACTTATGATTTGGATACATTTCAGCGCTTCCTGACCTAATCATGTTTACTCCCTCTGTATCATGCTGCAACTGGAGGTTGGTGTTGACATTTTGCTGGTCAGGTTGTTGGACCACAATACTGCCACTTTCGATCCGATTTTGAATTTTATGCTTTAAGGACCAACAATCTTGTGTATCGTGTCCCGGAGACCCTGATTGGTAAGCAAATCTATGGCTTGGATTATATCTTTTGCTCACTGGTTCCAGAGGTGGAGGCAATTTGGTAATTTTCTTGTGATCCATTAACATTGCCAATACATTTTCAAGGGAATCACCCAATGGAGTGAACACCCAATTTTCTATTCTTTCAAATTTTCTCTTCCTGTCCTGGCATTGGTTGAATGTAGCCTGTTGTTGAAATGGCAGATTGTCTTGCTTTTTCCAAATGGGGGGACTATAGGTTGGTCTCCTATCTTGCCCCTGTAAAACGAGGGATACATCTTCATTTCCTTTATCGGGTACCCTATTGGGATCGCTCACATATTTGCTAGTCTGTATATGCTTGACGACTATTTCCAAGGCAGTGAAGTCTTTAATCTTGCCTGCCTTCAAGCCCATCTCAGTCATTTCACCATGTTTGATCATTTCTGAGAATGGTTTTCCAATTCCAGCTTGGATTCTCTCATACTGCCTTTTGGATATAAATAAATGTCATTACCATCTCAGTTTCTATCACTGATGGAATGACTTAAGCTGCCAGACATCTCCACCTTTGGGCATATTCTCGAAAAGACTCAGTACTCTGCTTTTTGACTTTAGTCACTTGGTATCGATTCAGTGCCATTTGTGATTGAAAATTGTACTAATTTAGAAAGGCGTGGGCCAATTCTTCCCAGTTGTGGATTTTGGCATTGTTAAGTCGGGCATACCAGGCTTTAGCCTCTCCAGTGAGACTCTTTTGGAAATGCTACATTCTGAGTCTTTTATCTTCAGCATAAGACCCTAGCTCGCCAATTTATACTTTTAGGTACGTATAGGGATCTCCTGCCCCATTGAACTTTTCAAACTCTGGGACTTGGAATTTGTCAGGATATCGAGCCCCTGGGAATATGCCGAGATTTGAATAGGTGACACTTCCATAGTTTCCAGTCCTTTTGATTGACTGGATGGTTTCCTCCATTTGTTGGACTTTCTTTCTTATATCCCCAGTTTCTCGATCGTCCCTGATATTTATAATTTCAGGGGTTTTGTTGGTTCCTTTATTGGAATGAGGTTTAGGTATCTGGGTTTCCATCTTTCTGTGAATACCCTGACTGCCCCCTCGAGTGAATAACTCTGGTTGAGTAGGCATTGTTTGGCCCCGAGTATTTTTACTTTGTTCTTTTAGAAAGACAACCAATTCTGCTATCTGATTTCTTAGTCCCTCGAACTCCTCTCGGGAAATAGGTGTAGGTTCAGGCTGGGCACTTGTAGCCATGTTTGGAAGTGGGCTTAATGCCTTTTTGGACTTTGAATGGGTAACAGGACCAATCGTTTCCCTGCAAAAAGAGTACGCAGTTTAGTTTGGGTAAACATGAAGATGTTGCATTCTATGTAATGTGTCTATTTTAGGAGTGTTTTAATGTTCTCCTGCAAAACAGATGTCAGTTGTTTTTGATGACAAGATAGCATGACAGGTCTTGATAGGTTGAATGCATATTTACATCTTCCTTTATTTTTTTCATTACATTGAGATTTAAATGGAATGGAAATTACATGGAATTTATAGGGGAAGGTGTAAGACCCCGACTTTTATGAATAAAGATGATTTTTCTATAAATATCATTTTTGAATATTAAAGTGTGAATTTGAAATAATGTTATAGTTGTGGGTAATATTTATAAATTTTGTAAAGTACGCAAGTTGTTATATTATATTCGATTGGTTGGGGAATATTAATACGACGACAAATCATCATTGGACCCACCCTAGCGGAATTATTGTTGGATTGAAAAAATGACAAAAATATTTTTATGAAAATAACTATTAAGTTTTACCGTTAATCTGTTGAAACATCCGGTGTTAAAAAAAGAAGATGAATACTGCGTGGTTGCATAGTAGCACACGGTATTGATTATTGATGCTTACGTGAGAAGTCACTCGGTTTTGTTCAATTATTTCTACAAGAATTCTTTGCATAGTATCTCACGTTATTTGATTTAATTATTGTCGATATTTTATATATTATTAAATCAATAATTGAGACAACAAAGTTATTAATATTATTATTTGCAATATTAACGATGTCCAGAAGTTCTGTCAAGGAGAGGTTTGGTCACCTAATTGCGTGTCAATAGGGAGAAATCCTTATTGGAAAGCCCCCTATTTCCTGGGAACGACCTGATCAATTAATATTGTGAACTATAATAATGATGATAAATGTTGTTAAGAATATTGAGGTGATTTTTATGAAGTATTTATTGGACCCCCGGTTATCCAATTTTCAAAATAATCGGTAGAAAATTTTTAAGTATTTTTGGTGGGCCCACATGTGGGGGCCACATGTGACTTTGGAAACTTAATTGAAAATGGGGTGGGTGGAAGTTTACGTATATAAGAGGGAATGATATATATATATATATATATATATATATATATATATATATATATATATATATATATATATATTACATGTGTTGCAAATGAAAGAAAAAAAAAAGGAGGAAGAAGAAGGTATGCCTTTGCCGTAAGGCAGAGGTTACTATATATATATATATTTTATAAGTCTTTTTTTATTTGATTTTAAATAGAATATATTATATTTTATTTAAAATTTTTGTTTTATTAGAATATTTTATTGCACATTAATGAATAGTAAAATAAAAAAATTTCAAAAATTCGGCCGAAAGTTGCGCCCGTGAGTTTTAACAACTGTGCACCTGTGATTTTATTCAAATAGTATCCTTTCCATTCTCTTATAAATATGATTCTTATTTAGAATTGAAAATCACACCAGAATCAGAGAATTCTTCTTCTATAAACTTGGGCGTATTTCTTTAGAATTTTAGAAAGCTTTGAGCGTAGAAAACAGTGAAAGTTTTCTTCAAGAATATCGCCGCTATACCAGTTGGAATACTCTTCTTTTCAAGGTAAGGGATGTTATTTTTGTTCAATATTCGCTTGAAATAATATTTTCTTTCATACTCTGTAGTATGTCAGTAATATTATTTCGTTTCAGATTTCGAATTCTATACTTATTTGATTAAAGTTTTGACTTCTATACTCCATAAAATTTGCAGAATATCCTTGATATTTGTGTTTCATCCAGTATCTTTTCATGAAAATATTATTCTGAGCATTTTTGATAAGTTTTAACTTTTTCATGCCGGAATATTAATCATGGGTTACTATTCCCGAATTACTATTCACGGGATACTATTCACTCGAGTACTATTCACCCAGGGTACTATTCATGATAAAAATTGATTCGTTATCGGTCTAAATTTTTTTTGGTACAATATTATTCTTGAATTTTACTCTACAAAACAGTATCATTTTGACAATTTGGACGTTATTAAATTCTGGATAAATTAAATTATAAATCTTTAGAATTTATCCTTGAACTTGTTTTATTGAATTCATATATCATTGTCATCATCCTCATGTTTATATTATGTTGAAAGTCATCTATGGCCTGTAGTGCATGGATGGACTTAGTATGATTATGACCAGGGATTATTCGGTATAATCATGACCGTAATGTTACAAATGATGTGGTAAAAGTCTTCATTGGAATATCCTTGGCCCGTAGTGCATGGATAATTTGTGGTCATGATACTAATGAATATCCTTGGCCGTAGTGCAGGGATGATGTGGATTGTTTATTAAGCTGAGTCTCAGCAATAAAAGTGATGAAAAATCTTTTAAATCATAGAAGATAGTAGATTTTATTCTCTACTTGACTCTTCTAATGGATTATTTGTTCCGCTGCAGTTAAACTAGATGTTTGTTATATTTTATCAGTTTAACACTTTTGAAGGCTAACGATAAATTATTCTACATTATCTTAGTCATAGTGTTTCTTATTGGGCTAGTTGAGCTCACCCTTTTGCTTTCATTGTTCTCTTCAGGAAATGAGAACGTAGCCGGGACTAGTCGGGGAACGGGGTGACGGTCCAGATGATAGCATTAGTAGTCCTCACTATTCTATGAAATAGTGTCATAATAAATGTAATGAGGACTCCATTGAGTGTGGATATTGTCTAGATGACAATATTCATTTTAAAACTCTCAGTTTATATTTTGTCGTATATTACACGACAATTGTATTATTATGTTGTATTTGAATTTTGTACCATGTATTTGGTGACTCAAGATGGTTGATGTATACCTATTTTGGGGGCGTCACAGTTGGTATCAGAGCTTAGGGATATGATCCTTGGCTGAGATGTGAGATAAGAACTAGGAGGGGAGAAACAGGAAATTCCTTCGCTAGTATGACCTACCTAAGTTTATTTGGTATTTAATTGGTTGGTCAGAGTATAGGGATAATATGTGATATGTTAATTAACCCTTGTTTTGTGGCAGTATTTGAAAATGACATCTGAGAATGTTGAGAATAGCAATGGAGCACAGGAGACCGTTGAGTCTCCATAGATCAATAATCAGGATAATATGCATCAGGAAGGCGACAATCCTCATGCAAATAACAACATTGAACAAATGATGAATGATGGAATGTTCAGAGACTTTATGCAATTCATGCAACATCAGGCAAGAGCGGCTCCTGTCCAAAATGCAGGTGAAAACACTGGCAACTCTCGGACGGTCACTGCTAAGCAGTTCAAGGAACTGGGACCAACGGAGTTTTTTGGAGATCCAAAACCACTTAAGGCAGAGACATGGATAAAGCAAATCTGCAAGATATTTGATGTCTTAGGTTGCTCCGAGGAGCAAAAGGTTTCCTTTGCCACCTTCATGTTGCGAGCAGAGGCAGATTACTAGTGGGAATTTGTAAAGCTTACTCAACCTGCCGCACTGAAGATGACTTGGGAGAAGTTCCAAGAATTGTTCAACGACAAGTACTTTCCCGAAAGTATTCGTCACATGAAAGAGGTAGAGTTCATCAAGCTGGAGCAAAACAACATGACCGTGTCGCAGTACGAAGCCAAGTTTGCCGAGTTATCCCGGTTTGCGTCCCATTTGGTTGATAATGAAAAGAGATTGACGCAAATGTTTCTAAGAGGTTTGAAACCTGAGATACGTCAATATCTTATCTCTCATAAACTGTGTTTGTATTCAGATGTTGTTAATAGGGCTCAGTTATTGGAGCGTGATAATAAGTCAACCCAACCAAAAGGGAGCAGCCGGCAAAATGATAATACCAGTGATAGCAGTCATCGAAGCGGTGACAACAAGCGTGGAGGGAATCAATATAACAGAAATGGTAACCACTTTGGTGGTAATCATGGCCAAAACAATAAGAGTGGACATTTCAAGAAGAGGAGATTCAATAATGATGGAAAGACGTCAGCATTAGCACCCGTTGTTAAGGAAGGAAAACGACCACCTATCATATGCTTCAAATGCGAAGGGGAGGGACATATCTGTCCAAACTGCGCGATGCAGTCCAAAGCGTGTTATAATTATGGAAGAGAAGGTCACCTAACCCGATTTTGTCGTGCATCGAAGACAAGTCCAGCTGGGATGGAGGCACCAAAGGTCATCCCAGAAAAGTCAAAGCTGGTAGTTCAAGGGAGAGCATTTGTCGTAACCTTCCAGAAAGCAAGGAACCCGAACGAGGTCATTACGGGTAAGCTTATCATAAACTCTAGTGAAGTCTATACCTTATTTCATACCGGTTCTACCCATTCTTTTATTTCTCCTATTTGCGCTCAACGTTTAAATTTGACTCCGGAGAAATTATACTTTGACTTATCTGTTGAAACTCCGTTGGGAGAAACCTTCATTACCTCCACTGTTTATAAGTCTTGTTTGGTTCAAATCGGTACCCTCACGTTACCTGTTGATCTTATTTCATTGAAAATAATTGCATTTGACGTAATTCTAGGGATTGATTGGTTAACTACTAATCATGCAAAAATTGATTATTTTCGTAAGGTTGCTAACTTTCATATTCCTAACCAACCTATTATGCGAATTCAAGCAACCAAACCATTAAAATCAATCACTGTAATCTCAAGCCATAAAGCTATTCGTTTATTGAAAAACGGATGTCAAGCTTTCTTAGCTCATGTCACAGATTTAAACAAAAATACATCAGTTTTGAATGATATTTCAATTGTTAATACATTTCCTGACGTATTCTCTAAAGAACTTCCTGGCCTACCCCCAGAGCGTGAAATTGAATTTTGTATCGACCTTGAACCTGGTACAAAATGTAAGACCCCAGCTTTTATAAATAAAGATGAATTTTCTATAAATATTATTTTTGAATATTATGGAATAAATTTGATATAATGTTATAGTTGTGGGTAATATTTATAAATTTTGCAAAGTAAGCAAGTTGTTATAAAATATTCATTTGGTCGGGAATATTCTTTTTGTCGGGGAATATTCGTATGCGATGACTACTCAATCATTGGTGGACCCCATAGCGGAAGTATTATTGTCGTAGTTAAAAGCGACAAAATTATCTTTCTATAAAAATAACTATGGAGGTGTTACCGTTAAAACCGTTGAACTACCCGGTGGTAAAAGTACGATGTCTGGCGTGGTTGCATAAGTAGCTACGATATTAATTATTGATGCTTACGTGAGAAGTCACTTAGCTATACTCAATTATTACTACAAATTCTTTGCATCATATCTCTTATATTATTGATTCAATTATTGTCACGATTATCATCCGTATAATATGTTATATTATTAATTGAGACGACAAGTTATAAATGATTAATAATTGTTGAAAGATTAAAAATGTGTTGATTAAAAATAAAATGATTTGTGGTAATATCTATTCAATCCTTGATGTATATAAAGAGTCTGTTATGAAACGTTTGTGGTAAGTTTGATTATTTTATGGGGGGCCCATATGTCATCATCTAAGAGTCTCTTCGTCAATAGTAATTACCTTGTGAATAGTAATTACCTTTGTGAATAGTAATTACCTTCGTCAATAGTATTTACCTTCGTCAATAGTAATTACCTTTGTGAATAGTAATTACCTTCGTCAATAGTAATTACCTTTATGAATAGTAATTACCTTTGTGAATAGTAATTACCTTCGTCAATAGTATTTACCTTCGTCAATAGTAATTACCTTCTTCAATAGTATTTACCTTCGTCAATAGTAATTACCTTCGTCAATAGTAATTACTCCTTCGCAAATAGTAGTTGTCCCTTCATATTTACCAAGAGTTAACGCCTCTTTCTTGTTCCAAAGGTTAATTACCCTTCATGAAATAGTAGTTGTCTCTTGATATTACCAAGAGTCATTTTGACCCTTCATTAAGACTCAAGAGCCACCCTCGGTTTTTCTATAAATAGAAAGCTCATTCCTTCATTATTTCTTACGAATTCATTGAAACTCTGAGAGAGAAACTATAGAGAGAAAGAAGAAAAGTATTCTCGCTACTTCACTTTTCCAATATTCATTCTTCTAAGGTAGGAAATATTATTTATTGTGCCCGTAAGGAGGGTGTTATTCTTTCTTATTCATGAAGAGAACATGTTGTTATTCCATTGCTTATTATTATTCATTGGAATAACTTTGTATCGTGGTTTACCCTATACTTGGTGACATTCTTCTATTATTCTCATTGGAACATCATGTACATGTGTTTTTTACAATTTGACTGGTTCCGCCTTTATTATTATTCATTTGGAATATCACATGCGTGTGTTTTACACCGCACTGGTTCCATTTTTATTATTCCGCCTTTATTATTACGCCGGAATATCACATGCTGTCTTATCTGTGGGACTGGTTCCATCATTTATTATTCCGCATTTATTATTCTGGTTGGAACATCCCAGTGCTTGTGAATTTCACGACTTCGGTTCCGTTATTATTTTTCTGTTGGAATAACTCGCTGCTGTGCGGTCTATCGCATGCATGGTGATTTCTTTTGTTATTCCATTCTTTATTATACCCAGTTGGTTAAAACTTTGACTTCTATACTCCATGAAATTAGTAGAATATCCTTGATATTTGCTTTTCATCCAGTATCTTTTCATGGAAATATTCTTCTGATCATTCTTGAATTTTACTCTACAAAACAGTATCATGTTGACAATTTGGACGTTAATAATTCCTGGATAAAATAATTCTTGAACTTGTTTTATTGAATTCTTATATCATTGCCATCATCCTCATGTTTATATTATGTTGAAAGTCATCTGTGGCCTGTAGTGCATAGATGGACTTGGTATGATTATGACCAGAGACTATTTGGTGTAATCATGACCGTAATGTTACAAATGATGTGATGAAAGTCATCTGTGCCCTGTAGTGCATAGATGGACTTGGTATGATTATGACCAGAGACTATTCGGTGTAATCATGACCGTAATGTTACAAATGATGTGATAAAAATCCTCAGTGGCCGTAGTGCATTGATGGGCAGTTGTTGGCATGATCATGACCATTAATGAATACACAACTATTCTTGTCCCGTAGTGCATGAATAATTGTGGTCGTGATACTAAAGAATATCCTTGGCCGTAGTGTGTGGGATGATTCGATGATGTGGAATATTTATTAAAGTTTGAGTCTCAAACTATAATGTTGATGATGAAAAACCTTTTAAAATCATAAAAGATAGTAGATTTTATTTTCTACTTGACTCTTTTAATGGATTGCTTATTCCGCTGCAGTTAAACTTGATGTCTATTGTATTTTATCAGTTTAACATTGTTGAAGACTAATGATAATTTATTCTGCATTATCTTAGTCATAATATTTCTTACTGAGCTAGTTGAGCTCACCCTTTCTTTCACTGTTCTCTTCAGGAAATGAGAATATAGCTGGGACGAGTCGGGGAACGGAGTAATGGTCCAGAGGATAGCATTAGTAGTCCTCACTATTCTGTGAAATAGTGTGATAATAATTGTAATGAGGACTCCTTTTGAGTTTGTATAATATCTAGTAGACAATATTTGTATTCAAACTCACAGTTTATGTCATTGATTATACCTGACATGCTTATATTAGTAAGTTGTATTTAAATTCTGTACCATGTATCTGACTACCCAAGATGGGTGATGTATACCTAATTTTGGGGGCGTCACACAAAACCCATTTTCAAAGGCCCATATCGAATGACTCCTATTGAACTTCTGGAGTTAAAGACCCAACTGCAGGAATTGTTAGACATCGGTTTCATTCGTCCTAGTACTTCTCCTTGGGGTGCTCCTGTTTTATTCGTGAATAAGAAAGATGGGAGTATGCGACTTTGTATTGATTATTGAGAGTTGAACCATGTTACCATCAAAAATAGGTACCCATTGCCACGTATTGATGACTTGTTTGACCAGTTGCAAGGCGCCAAATTCTTTTCAAAGATCGATCTTCGTTTCGAATATCACCAATTGAAGATTAGAACCGATGACATTCCAAAGACGGCTTTCAGAACTCGGTACGGACATTATGAATTCCTAGTCATGTCTTTTGGATTGACTAATGCTCCTTCTTCCTTCATGGATATGATGAACCGAGTATTCAAGGAATATTTGGATCACTTTGTGTTCGTCTTTATTGATGACATCCTTATATATTCCAAAAGCTGTGAAGATCATGAGCAACACTTGAGGCTAATACTCCAAAAGCTTCGTTAAAACAAGCTTTATGCCAAGTTGAAAAAATACGAGTTTTGGCTTGAGGAAGTAGCATTCCTTGGGCACGTAGTATCAGGTCATGGAATATCTGTTGACCCGACAAAGATTGAAGCAATTCAAAGTTGGGAGCAACCTAAATCAGTGACCGAAGTACGTAGCTTTCTCGGTTTAGCTGGTTATTATCGGAGATTCGTGGAAGGATTTTCTTGAATCGCTACTCCACTAACTCAGTTGACTCGAAAAGATACAAAATTCGGTTGGAGCGAGGAATATGAGAAGAGTTTTCAAGAACTCAAGAGGAGACTCATTTCAGCACCTGTTCTAACAATACCATCTGGCTCGGAGGGATTTTTCATCTACAGTAATGTTTTGGGCAAAGGGTTAGGATATGTTCTTAAGCAACATGGGAAAGTCATAGCCTATGCCTCTCGGCAACTCAAAGAATATGAGAGGAATTATCCTACTCATGATCTAGAGTTGGCAGCTGTTGTCATCGCACTTAAAATTTGGAGGCATTACTTGTATGGGGAGAAAGTGGAGATCTTTACGGATCATAAAAGCCTCAAATATTTCTTCACTCAAAAAGAACTCAACATGCGACAACGACGTTGGATTGAACTATTGAAAGATTATGATTATACCATTCAATACCATCCTAAAAAAGCGAACGTGGTAGCTGACGCATTGAGTAGAAGATCATATGCGGGTATGAGTGCGATATTGTCAACGCAAAGGCCCATTTTGTGTGACTTGTAAAGGATGGAGATAGAGTTAAAAACTCCAGGGACCCATGTGATGATGGCGAATATACGAGTAGAACCGACTTTAATCGATAAAGTTAAAGCTGCTCAAGCTACAGACCAGGAGCTGATGCGTATGAGGAAGAAAGTGCAAGAAGGTGCTATGCCAGAAACAAGAATCGATGAAGAAGGAATACTTCGAGTCAACACCAGACTTTGTGTTCCTAACGACCTTAATTTAAAGTATAAAATCATGATGGAGGTGCACAACACACCATTTGTAATCCATCCTGGGAGTACCAAAATGTATCATGATCTTCGACATACATTTTGGTGGAGCAATATGAAGAGAGAGATAGCGGAGTTTATCTCAAGGTGTTTAACTTGTCAATAAGTCAAGGCAGAGCATCAAGTACCAAAAGGTCCATTGCAAGCACTTGAAATTCTAGAATGGAAGTGGGAACACATTACCATGGATTTTGTTACTGGTCTTCCCAAGGTTTCTCAAGGCATAGATGTAATTTGGGTCATTGTTGATAGATTGACCAAGTCAGCTCATTTCTTACCTATACGAGAAACTTATACACTTGAACGTCTTGCTCGTATGTACATAAACGAGGTTGTAAGATTGCATGGTATGCCAGTATCCATAATTTTTGATCGAGACCCAAGATTCACTTCAAGATTTTGGGTTAGTTTGAAAAAAGCTATGGGTACGGATTTACGATTTAGCTCAGCATATCATCCTCAAACGGATGGGCAGTCAGAAAGGACTATTCAAACTCTTGAAGATTTATTAAGTCTCTGTGTCCTTGACTTCAAGGGAAGTTAGGACAAGTTCTTACCATTGGTGGAGTTTTCCTACAACAACAGTTATCAAGCAAGTATTGGCATGGCTCCATTTTAGGCGTTGTATGGAAGAAAGTGTCGTTCTCCAGTATGTTGGGATGAGGTGGGTGAAGCAACGTTGTTGGAACCGGAATTGGTACGTATGACTACGGAAAAGATTCAAACGATCCGACAACAAATAAAAACCTCACAAGATCAACAAAAGAGTTATGATGATCTTCATCGAAAGGACGTGGAATTCGATATTGGAGATCATGTGTTGTTACGTGTTGCTCCATGGAAAGGAGTTACGAGATTTGGAAAGAGAGGAAAGCTCAATTCTCGATTCATTGGCCCATTTTTAATCCTCGATCGAATAGGAACTGTGGCCTATAAACTCGCTTTACCGCCAAGTATGTCTCGTGTTCATAATATTTTTCACATATCCATATTACGTAAATATGTGGAAGACCCGAACCACTTTATTGAGTTAGAACCGGACGAAATAGCGGAAGATTTAATGTATGAAGAGGTTCATGTTAAAATCTTGGATAAGAAAGAACATATTCTACGCTCCAAGGTTATACCTCAAGTGAAAGTTCTGTGGAGAAACCCCGATGTTGAGGAAATGACCTGGGAGTTAGAATTTGAAATGAAATCAAGGTATCCTTACCTCTTCGACATACCAGGTACGTACCCTAATTTCGAGGGCGAAATTTCATAAGAAGGGGAGGTTGTAAGACCCCAACTTTTATGAATAAAGATGAATTTTCTATAAATATCATTTTTGAATATTAAGGTGTGAATTTGAAATAATGTTATAGTTGTGGCTAATATTTATAAATTTTACAAAGTACGCAAGTTGTTATATTATATTCGATTGGTCGGAGAATATTCGTTTTAACAGGAAATATTCGTACGGCGGCACAATCATTGGTGGACCCCATAACAGAATTATTGTCGGATTGAGAAAATGACAAAAATATTTTTATAAAAATAACGGGGGAAGTTTTACCGTTAACTGTTGAAACATCTGGTGTTAAAAATACAGTAATATGCGTGGTTGCATAGTAGCACACGGTATGCATAGTATCTCACGTTATTTGATTCAATTATTGTCGATATTTTATATATTATTAAATCAATAATTGAGACGACAAAGTTATTAATATTATTATTTGCAATACTAACGATGTCTAGAAGTTCTGTCAAGGAGAGGTTTGGTCACCTAATTGCGCGCCAATAGGGAGAAATCCTTATTAGAAAGGCCCCTCTTTCAAGAGAATGACCTGGTCGATTAATATTGTGAACTATAATAATGATGATAAATATTGTTAAGAATATTGAGGTGATTTTTATGAAGTATTTATTGGACCCTCGGTTATCCATTTTTCAAAATAATCGGTAGAAAATTTTTCAGTATTTTTGGTGGGCCCACATGTGGGGCGCACAAGTGACTTTGGAAACTGAATTGAAAATTGGGTGGGGGGAAGTTTACGTATATAAGAGGGAATGATATATATATGTTTGAATTTGTTTTATATATATACACATGTGTTGCAAATGAAAGAAAAAAAAGGAGGAAGAAGAAGGTCTACCTTTGCTGTAAGGCAAAGGTTATTATTATTATTATTATTATTATTATTATTATTATTATTATTATTATTATTGTGAGACCCCAAATTTTATGAATAAAGATTTAAATTTCTCGAAATATTTTTTTTTTCAAATTATGGTGTGGATTTGATATAATGTTATAGTTGTGGGTAATATTTATAAATTTTGCAAAGTATGCAAGTTGTTATATAATATTCGATTGGTCGGGGAATATTCGTTTTAATAGGGAATATTCGTACGATGGCACAATCATTGGTGGACCCCACAACGAAATTATTGTCGAATTGAGAAAACGATAAAAATATTTTTATGAAAATAATGGCGGAAGTTTTACCGTTAAAACTGTTGAACTACTCGGTAGTAAAAGTACAGTAATACGCATGGTTGCATAGTAGCACACGGTATTGATTATTGATGTTTACGTGAGAAGTCACTCAGTTTTATTCAATTATTGCTTTAGTAATTATTGCATAGTATCTCATGTTATGTGATTCAATTATTGTCGATATTTTATATATTATTAAATCAATAATTGAGATGACAATAGTTTATTAATATTATTATTTACAATATTAACGATGTCTCAGTAAGTTCTCGCCAAGGAGATGTTTGGTCACCTAATTATGCTGCTAATAGGGAGAAATCCTTATTGAAAGCCCCCTCTTCCACGGGAATGAATCGGTCGATTAATATTGTGAATTATAATAATAATGATAAATGTTGTTAAATATATTGAGGTATCTTTTTATGAAGTCACTAAGTTTATATATATATATTATATATATAAATTTTGTTTTATTAGATTATTAATGTAATAAAATGTAAAAGTTTTTATATAAAAATGTAATACTTTTATAAAGTTATTTGTTTTATTAGACAATAATTAGAATATATTATATTTTATTATGATAAGGTTTTGCATAAGTAAAATCTTTTTATATAAAATGTAATACTTTTATAAAGTTATTTATTTTATTAGACAATAATTAGAATATATTATATTTTATTATGCATAATGTTTGCATAGTGGCTCGCTGCAGTGTTTTGCAGTAGTAAAATCTTTTTATATAAAATGAATACTTTTATAAAATTATTTGTTTTATTAGACAATAATTAGAATATATTATATTTTATTATGCATAGTATTTGATAAATAGTAGATAAGGTAGTAAAAAATTTTTTATATAAAACAAAATACTTTTATAAAATTATTCATTTTATTTGATTATAAATAGAATATATTATATTTTATTTAAAAGATTTTGTTTTATTAGAATATTTTATTTATACTGCATAGTAAATCAATATGGACTGTCCATTCAAAAGTAAATCAATCTGGACTGTTCATAAATTAGTTATTATTCAATCCATTCTCCTATAAATAAAAGCTCATTCCTTCATTATTTCTTACGAATTCACTGAAACTCTAGAGAGAGAAACTATAGAGAGAAAGAAGAAAAGTATTCTGCTACTTCACTACTCCTATATCCAGTTTCTTCTAAGGTAAGGGATATTATTTGTTGTACTCGTAAGGGATATTATTTCTTTCGTATTCATAAAGAGAACTTCTGTTTTTCCATTCTTTATTATTCTGTTGGAATAACCTGTATACGCGGGCTACCCTATACTTGGTGAAATTCTTCTGTTATTTCATTCTTTATCATTATGTTGGAATAACCTGTCTATGCGAAGTACCGCATACATGGTGAAATTCTTCTGTTATTCTATTCTTTATTATTCTGTTGAAACATCCTGTCTGTACGTTTACGCATGACCTGGTTCCGTTATTTATTATTCTGTTAGAATATCCTGTCGGTGCGTATTACGCCTGACCTGGTTCCATTAATTATTATTCTATTGGAATAACCTGTCTGTGCGGTCTATCGCATGCATGGTGATTTCTGTTGTTATTCCATTCTTTATTATTCTCATTGAATATCATGCGCTCATAAGCAATTTCACTTTGACACCGTTCCGTTATTTATTATTCTCGTTGAATAACTCATCTGCATGCGATTTATCGCATACCGGTGATTTCTTTTGTTATTCCATTCTTTATTATACTCACCGGTTAAAGTTTTAACTTCTATACTCCATGAAATTAGTGGAATATCCTCGATATTTCAAGCGCTTCATCCAAAGATCTTTTCATGGAAATATTCTTCCGAGCATTCTTGAATTTTACTCTACAAAGCAAGATCATGTTGACAATTTGGACGTTATTGAATTATGGATAAATTAATTCTTGAACTTGTTATATTGGATTCTTATATCATTGTCATCATCCTCATGCTTATATTATGTTGAAAGTCATCTCATATTCAGTAGTGCATAGATGGACTTGGTATGATTATGACCAGAGAGATTAATCGGTATAATCATGACCGTAATGTTACAAATGATGTGGTAAAAGTCCTCATTGGCCGTAGTGTGCATTGATGGATGCTTGTTGGCATGATCATGACCATTAATGAATACACAAATATCCTCGCCAGTAGTGCATGGATAATTTGTGGTTGTGAGACTAATGAATATCCTCGGTCAGTAATGCGTGGATGATGTGGATTATTTATTAAGTCGAGTTACAAATGATAAAAGTGATGAAAACCTTTTAAAACATAAAAGATAGTAGATTTTATTCACTACTTGACTTTTTTTAATGAATTTCTTGTTCATACGCAGCTTAAACTTAATGTCTTTTGTATTTTATCAGTTTAACATTGTTGAAGGCTAATGATAATTTATTCTGCATTATCTTAGTCATAATATTTCTTACTGGGCTAGTTGAGCTCACCCTTTCTTTCAATGTTCTCTTCAGAAATGAGAATATAGTTGGGGACGAGTCGGGAACGGAGTGATTATCCGTATGATAGCATTAGTAGTCCTCACTATTCTGTTAAATAGTGTGACAATAAATGTAATAAGGACTCCTTTGAGTATGGATATTGTCTAGATGACAATATTCTTATTAAAACTCTCAATTTATGTTTTGTCGTATTTTACACGACAATTGTATTATTAAGTTGTATTTGAATTTGTACCATGTATCTGGCGACTCAAGATAGGTGATGTATACCCGTTTTGGGGCGTCAAAGTTGGTATCAAAGCTTAGGGATATGATCCTTGGCTGAGATGTGAGACAAGAACTAGGAGGGGAGAGACGAGAATTCCTTCGTTAGTATGACCTACCTAAGTTTATTTGATATTTAATTTGGTCGGTCAGAGTATAGGGATAATATGTGATATGTTAATTAACCCTTGTTTTGTGACAGTGTTTGAAAGTGGCATCTGAAAATGTTGAGATAAGCAATGGAGCAAAATAATATGACCATATCGCAGTACGAGGCTAAGTTTGAGGAGTTATCCCGGTTTGCATCCCATTTGGTCGATAATGAGGAGTGAATGACGCGAATGTTTCTAAGAGGTTTGAAACCCGATATACGTCAATACCTCATTTCTCATAAACTTTGTTTGTATTCAGATGTTGTGAATAGGGCTCAGTTATTGGAGCGCGAAAATGAGTTAGCACAACCAAAAGGTAACGACCAACAACACGATAATAATCAATCACCCGTGGCAACGCGCATCTAACAATGATGACCATTGTGGGGGAAATTATCATGCCAAGAATGGTAACCACTTCGATGGTAATCATGGCCAAGATAATAGAAGTGGAAAATTCAAGAAGAGAAGATTTAACGGTGATGGGAAGACGTCGGCAACAACAACAAATTCTAGGGGAGGAGAACGACCGCCAGTTAGATGTTATAGATGCGGAGATGAGGGACACATAAGTCCAAACTGTTCACAACCTTCCAAGGTATGTTTTAGTTGTGGAAAAGATGGTCACATAGCTCGATTTTGTCCTGTAGCGAAATCAAGTCCAACAGGGACGGTGGCACCAAAGGCGGATACGAACAAAACAAAGTCGGTGGTTTCAGGAAGAGCGTTTTTCGTGACTTCTCAAAAAGCGAGTAACCCGAACGAAGTTAGCACGGGTTAGTTAATTATAAATTCTTGCGAAGTCTATACCTTATTTGATACCGGTTCTACCCATTCTTTTATCTCTCTTGCTTGCGCTCAACGTTTAAATTTGACCCCAAAGAAATTAGACTTTGACTTTTTGGTTGAAACTTCGATAGTAGAAACCTTCGTTACATCCACAATTTTTAAAGCTTGTTGATTCAAATCGACACTTTCACGTTACATGTCGATCTTATCTCTTTGAAAATACTTGCCTTTGATGTGATTTTAGGAATCGATTGGTTAACTACTCATTAAGCTTTTTGTAAGGTTGTTAGCTTTTATATTCCTAACCAACCTGTTATGCGAATTCAAGCAACCAAACCACTAAAGTCAATCATTGTCATATCAAGCCATAAGTAAAGAGCCCCGAACCTTTCATTGTTAACTTCCTTGTGTGGAATGCACAGAAGTCAGACTTTCTATAGGAGACGTCGTGAATGACGATGGCAAGTTGATAGGTATCAATGTGACGTGCTATCCAAGTCTTGGATGAGAGTCACAGTTTTGAATGATATTTCTATTGTTAATAAATTTCCTGACGTATTCTTGAAGACTTCTTAGCCTACCCCTAGAGCGTAAAATTGAATTTTGTATTGACCCCAGTACAAAACCCATTTCTAAAACCCTCAAGTATTTCTTCACCCAAAAAGAACGTATAATGCGCCAAAGATGATGACTCGAGCTGTTGAAGGTTACGACCATTCAATACCATCGTGGAAAAGCGAACGTGATAGCTGACGTGTTGAGTAGAAGATCGTATGCGTTTACGAGTACGAATATACGAACCTACGAGAAGATAATGAATATATGATTAGAACCGACTTTAGTCGATAATGTTAAAGCTGTTAAAGCTACAGACTCGGAGCTGATGAATACGAAGAAGAAGGTTTAAGAGGGCGTTATTCTAGAAGCAAGAATCGATGAAGAGAGGAAATCTCAACCCTCAATTTTATTGGCCCATTTGAAATCCTCGATCGAGTAGGAACTATGGCCTATAGACTCATTTTACTACCAAGTATGTCGCGTGTTCATAATGTTTTTCACGTATCGATGTTACGTAAATTTGTGGACGACCCAAACCACATTATTAATTTAGAACAAGACGAGAAAGTAGAAGATTTAACGTATGAGGAGATATGTGTTACAATCTTGGATAAGAAGGATCGTATTCGACACTCAAAGGTTATACCTCAAGAGTTAAAATCTGAAATGAAGTCAAGGTATCCTCACCTCTTCGGCATACCAGGTACGTACGTAAATTTCGAGGGAGAAATTTTATAAGGAGGGGAGATTGTGAGACCCCAAATTTTATGAATAAAGATTTAAATTTCTCGAAATATTTTTTTTTTCAAATTATTGTGTGGATTTGATATAATGTTATAGTTGTGGGTAATATTTATAAATTTTTCAAAGTATGCAAGTTGTTATATAATATTCGATTGGTCGAGAAATATTCGTTTTAATAGGGGATATTCGTACGATGGCATAATCATTGGTGGACCCCACAACGGAATTATTGTCGGATTGAGAAAACGACAAAAATATTTTTATAAAAATAACGGCGGAAGTTTTATCGTTAAAATTGTTGAACTACTCGGTAGTAAAAATACAGTAATACGCGTGGTTAGTAGCACACGGTATTGATTATTGATGCTTACGTGAGAAGTCACTCAATTTTATTCAATTATTGCTTTAGTAATTGTTGCATAATATCTTACGTTATTTGATTCAATTATTGTCGATATTTTTTATATTATTAAATCAATAATTAAGATGACAGAGTTATTAATATTATTATTTGCAATTTTAACGATGTCTAGAAGTTCTGCCAAGGAGATGTTTGGTCACCTAATTGCGCGCCAATAAGGAGAAATTCTTATTGGAAAGCCCCCTCTTTCCTGGGAACGACCTGGTCGATTAATATTGTGAATTATAATAATGATGATAAATGTTGTTAAATATATTGAGGTATCTTTTTATGAAGTCACAGAAGTTTATATATATATATTATATAAATTTTTTTTTATTGTATTATTAATGTAATAAAATAGAAAAGCTTTTTATATAAAATAGAATACTTTTATAAAGTTATTTGTTTTATTAGACAATAATTAGAATATATTATATTTTATTATGCATAGTATTTTGCATAGTAAAATCTTTTTATATAAAATAGAATACTTTTATAAAGTTATTTGTAGTATGTCAGTAATATTATTTCGTTTCAGATTTTGAATTCTATACTTATTTGATTAAAGTTTTGACTTCTATACTCTATGAAATTAGTAGAATATCCTTGATATTTGCGTTTCATCCAGTATCTTTTCATGGAAATATTATTCTGAGTATTTTTGATAAGTTTTAACTTTTTTATGCTGGAATACTATTCCCGAATTACTATTCATGGGGTACTATTCACTCAAGTACTATTCACCCGGGGTACTATTCATGATAAAAATTGATTCGTTATCGGTCCAAATTTTTTTTTGGTACAATATTATTCTTGAATTTTACTCTAAAGCAGTATCATGTTGACAATTTGGACGTTATTGAATTCTGGATAAATTAAATTATAAATCTTTAAAATTTATCCTTGAACTTGTTTTATTGAATTCATATATCATTGTCATCATCCTCATGTTTATATTATGTTGAAAGTCATCTGTGACCTGTAGTGCATGGATGGACTTGGTATGATTATGACCAGGGATTATTCGGTATAATCATGACCGTAATGTTACAAATGATGTGGTAAAAGTCCTCATTGGCCCGTAGTGCATCGATGCACAGTTGTTGGCATGATCATGACCATTGATGAAAACACGAATATCCTTGGCCCGTAGTGCATGGATAATTTATGGTCGTGATACTAATGAATATCATTAGTCAGTAGTGTGGATGATATGGATTATTTATTGTCGAGTCTCAAATGATAAAATGATGAAAAATCTTTTAAATCATAGAAGCTAGTAGATTTTATTCTCTACTTGACTCTTCTAATGGATTATTTGTTCCGCTACAGTTAAACTTGATGTTTGTTATATTTTATCAGTTTAACACTGTTGAAGTCTAACGATAAATTATTCTACATTATCTTAGTCATAGTATTTCTTACTGGGCTAGTTGAGCTAACCCTTTCGCTTTCATTGTTCTCTTCAGGAAATGAGAACGTAGGCGAGACTAGTCGGGGAACGAAGTGACGGTCCAGATGATAGCATTAGTAGTCCTCACTATTCTATGAAATAGTGTGATAATAAATGTAATGAGGACTCCATTGAGTGTGGATATTGTCTAGATGACAATATTAGTTTTAAAACTCTCAGTTTATATTTTGTCGTATATTACACGACAGTTGTATTATTATGTTGTATTTGAATTTTGTACCATGTATTTGGCGACTCAAGATGGGTGATGTACACCTATTTTGGGAACGTCACATCCCTTACCAGATTATATGCGATGTATAGGTATATCTCTATCCTAGACATAAATTATGAATTCCAACGCCATTCAAAAAACACAATCACATGCTATTATGACCAGATCTAAATCTATAATATGTTTCTCAATTTCATATAGATTGTTAAGAATAAACATGTGAATGATATTCCTATTTACATATGATTTGATTATGATATATATATATATATATATATATATATATATATATATATATATGAATGAATATGCAAGTATGCTTGCATTAAGAAAAGCTGTAAAGTCCTTTGATAGATTAGTCTCCCTTAAGTCCAGTAATTAAACACCAATGGGTTAGCCTCCTGGTGGAGTAATCACACAACATACATTCACATACATTGCATCTCACCGTATAAAAATGATGACATGTGCGAAGCACTAATATCATAGGCAGATATGGTGCGAAGCACTAACGTGCAGTAAATATAGCATTAGTATACATTCATTTAATGTAAATGCAGTATTCACACATAAGCAGATAAAAGTTTTGAAAAGCTTGAATAACGGCTTAAGCCCTCTTACTGGAATGCCCAGCAGAGTCACCACCTATCGACGTCGAGATTTTTATTTGTCCCCTTTCTGTGCTTGTCTTTTGGTGTTCTCATTTTTAGATGAGTTTTGTTTGAAAAAACAAGTTTGAAAAGTTTTGATATGTATATGTCGACGATTTGAATTTTAGAGTCGCCAGTTGGTAATTTTGAAATGGTTGTACCAACTCAATCGAAAAAAGTTTGCACAAAGACCCAATGATTTAACACTGTTTAACTAGTCTAGGAAACCGAGATTCGTTAGGGTTCGGGGGATTGATTAAGCGAAGGGAAGGTGTTAGGCACCCCCCGACTTCTGTGAAAACACGGTTACCGCCACTTTTCATTTAACTTTTATTTGCGTATATGTATGTGTGTGAGTTGGGCCTATGTGCAGTTATCTGGAGGTAGTGCTATGCCTCGTTTGCACCTATATATAAAGGGTTTGACTTTTGTATAAAAGTTTAATTTTAACAAGATATAGCAGTGAAGTTTTGTAAAACAGGTTTTCAAACTCTTATGCTCAATAGTAATTGAGGCCTTTGATACTTCCATTTTATTATGTCCCTTTTTAATTATCCCAACCGCTATAAGTTGTAGTGCCATGACTTTTTTGGTTGCTCCCAGTTAAGGCCGTAAATGAGCCAACATAGTTCGGGCTCGATTCGGGCTCGACTCGAAAAAATACGAGCGAGACTCGAATTCGTTAATAATATGATCCAAATCTGAGCATTAAAATTAGTTCGAATAAAAATACGAGTAGAATTTGAGCAAGGCTATACTCGACTCGTTTAAGATTCAAACTACTCGAATTTTTTATTGTGATTCGATACATACTCGGTTAATACATATTCGATTAGATGTTCGATACATTCTCTTAAAATATATAAAAATTTAAATCAAATTAGGATAATTAGTTATTATTTTATTTTATTTTTAATTTTGATTATGATTTTATATTTGTAAAGTGTAATAATAAATATATTTTCTCATTTTTAAGTAAAATAACAAATTCAATTTATAATTATATTTATTACAAAACTAGTTATTATGTGGAGACTCGAATTTGAGCTTGAATTTGAAGCTCGCGAGTAGTTTGAATATATATTCAAGTTGAGTCGGATCGAATTCGAGTACTAAATATTCGAGTCGAGTCGAATCTGAGTAGGATTTTTCAAATATAATTCGAATTCGAGCCGAATTCGAGTATGAATTTAACATTTCGAGTCGAATTCGAGTAGCTCTCTGTTCGCTCCGGTTCGACTCGTTTATACCCTTACTCCCTGTAATCGGTTTCCATGGATGCGGAATCATATGAATATATATATATATATATATATATATATATATATATAAATTTCCCCCGAACTATAGGACTATTAATCAAACTTTTATAAATTTTTAGTCAACTGATTAGTTACTTTTATATATAAATTATAAATTATAATATTATATATTCAAAATCTTATATTGTGGTTTTGGTTTTGGTCATCTGTAATAACCCGAGATTTCGAATAATCCGAATTTTATGAATAATTTTTTTTTAATTAATATTGATATTGATTATCAATATTGTGCTGTGTATCGGTGATATGAGTTTTGAGAATTAGTCAATTTGTGTATTGACTGAGAAATAAGAGTAGAGTTGTGCTTAACTGTGAATTAAAACCCTAACCCTAAGTTCGGATAGGGATTTAGTAGAAAATACAATTTTAATAATTGTGTTGATGAGTACGTGTTTGTACTGTATAGAGTTATTGATCAATGATTGATCGGATAGGGTTTAAATTTAGTAAACCCTAATTAGAAACCCTAATCTTAAGTTTAAAAACACTAACGTACAGTTAGAAACCCTAAACGAATGCCGAAAAACCCTAATTTTAAATTTGAGAACCCTAAGCCCTAATTAGCAAACCCTAAAGTGATTAGTAAACTTTAATATAATTAGAAAACACTAATTATATTTTAGTTATCTTAATTTTCTATTTTAAAAACCCTAATTTGATAATCTTAAAAACTAAAGTTATAAAATCTAAGATTTAGAACCTTAGGGTTAAACCCTAAGGGTTGAATCAAAAGTCTAGTATGCTATTAAAATTATAAGGAGAATGTCCAAAATGCCCTTTTTATATATTTTTAATATGTAACTTGCAAATCTTACCATATTTGGAGTTGTTCACCAACTTTGACTTTCATTGTGACTTTAAATATCAGCAATCAGCTATTAAATTGATAGTAACTTCAGCTATAGATACATTGTATCATATTAGCAGAGATAAAGAGAGAAAAAGTCACAAAAAAGTTGCTCATTTGCTATCTTACCTCAACCAACTCTCTCTCTCTCTCTAATCATCCGAAATATACAAGTGTATCAGTCCCAAATACAGCCCCTATATCACCCAAGATCAGTTAGGAAGATCAAAGATCAAGGATTGAACAAGAGAGGTATAAACCCTAACTCACCTTTTGATCTTAAATGCTAAGAAAAAATTTGTGTTTATATAAGTGCTAGAGGATTTTTATGATGATCTATGATGATACATCATAGATCTATAACATCAAAGACCTTAAAAATTAAGTTTTTCAAAAACTGTCCATCAACTCAAAAGGTGGTCTGACAAGCATATATCAGGAGCTACAGATCTTTATCTTTTACGATTTTTCTTGTTTTATGTGTTAGATCCATAGTCTGACATGAGGACTTTGATCTAGAAGTGGAATCACAACTGTTCCATGTCTAGATTGTAAGATATTCATGGTCAAACCCTGTTGATCGAGCTTGACCGGACGATTTTTGGGTAACCCAAAAATCTTATATCCGAGTCTGACAAGATTTTTGCATCGCTTTGATTTGTCTGTTATGATGTTGTTTAATGATTTTGTTGTAACTAGATTGTAGTGTGTTGTATGGACTCTAGATCCATGGTTTTACTTTCCACAAACAGATATTAGATCGAGTGTAATAAATGGTCAAATAGGCCAGTCGAACACGGATCACATTTCTGGAATTCCCAGAAACCGGATGAACAAGCCCTCTGACAAGGTTTGACCGAGCTTTATCTGGAACATGTGATGTAGTTGGACTTATCTGTTGTTAGATGCATGTTTTATGACATGAGAACTACACGTTTAGACCTTAAGAACATCAACTGTATGGTCAGATCATGGAGATAATCGAGCCTCAATATGGCACCATGAAACTGCCTGGGTTTCTGGGTTACCTAGAAAACCCAGGAATACTCTGACAGCGACTTTGGAGGTTCAGATCTCTTTGTTGAGTTGTTTTATGACCTAGATTGTTCATGTTAATTGTAGTACTACAAGTATACTACAATATTGAAGTTTAAGTTGTCCTAGAAACGTTATTAGCAGAGAATTAAAGTGAGTCAAACCGAGACCCTTGAACACTGATTTGTTAATGTTCTTGAGCCAAGAACACCTAAGACGATAGAAAGTGTCGCTATAGCCTATAGCGACGGTTTGAATATTTATATTTTCTGAATTTCTGAAAAATGATTAAAAAATAGAAAATAAATTCTAAAAATTACAAAAATGGTTTTTAAAAAAATATTTTAAATTATGAAAAAATAACTTTTGATAATTTGGGATATTTTTCATTAATATTTATAATTATTTAAATATTAATGGTATTTAATTTATTTAATTATTATATTAAATAAATTAGAGAAAAAATGATTTTAATATTATAAAATTATTTTAAATAAGAATAAAGTGTTTAAAAATATTTTGAGTTATAAAATGTAACTTTTAATATTTTTGGAGAATTTTCATTAATAATTTAATATTAATGATATTAGATTTATTTAATTATCATGTTAAATAAATGAATTAAAAATGATTTTATTGATCTTAAAATCATTTAAAATGAGAAAAATGATTTAAAAATATTTAAGTTATAATTAGTGATTTTTAATATTTTGATAAGAATTTCATTAATATTTAAATATTAATGGTGATGATTTAAAAATAATTTTAATTATTTTAAAAATCATTTAAGTAAAATATTAGTGATTTAAAAATATTTAAGTTAATATTAATAACTTTAATATTTTGACAAGTATTTTATTAATATTTAATATTATTAAATATTAATGATGATTGAATTAAACAAAGAATTAAATCATTTAAAAAGGATTCCGGTGTTTGAAAAAATATTATAAATTATAATAATTGATAGAAAATTATTAAAGGCTTTCGAAAAATATTATAAATGATATTTGACTTATCTAATATAATATTAAAGCTTTAAGACCGAGATTAGTTGACAATATAAGTGTTAATTGTCAGATAGGGTAACCAGTACACCGAGAATATACCGAAGTCCAATCAGACCGAATTAGTTAGACTTGATGAGTGTTTATATAAGTTATAAACACTGATATGACTATGTGGTGATGTGTATAGGAGAAGTATTGATCAGAAATTACAAATTATTACGTGTTATAAATTATCAGTCTTGATGTGAGACCGATATTATTGGTTATAGGTCTTTCGAATGCAAATAAGTATATTGTGTAGCAGTAATCAACGGAGAAGGCAAGTTTCCTAACTCAACCTTGAGTTATATCTTTTCAAATATTATGGTAGTTAATTATTGTTGATTAGACCACATCTGAGAATTTATTGTTGATTATTCGCAGTTAGTGCATGTTTATTAATTCAAATTGAATATAATTAGTGATTCTGAGAATATATATTTGGAGAATAATTGTATTTGGATATTCACATCCGTAAAATCTATTAGTGATTGCAAATAGTACAGATAATTCCTGTCTATTGTTGAATCGTGTTGAGAAATATATTAGCCAATTGTTCTGGCTAGACGAACAATTGTTAGAACTTGATAGGTTCGAGAAGAGAAGATAAGATAAGAGAATTCAATTATTATTGATAGATCGATGCCAATTGTTTTGGCTAGATCAAGAAAGTAAATTTGATAAGTTCGAGAAGAGAAGAGAAGTGATTAGATTTTGAAATCATTATATTTCGTTGGTAAATTTAATTCTGATTATAGGACTGAGAAGAACAACCTTGTATACAAAGGGAACATTTTTGGTCGTACATTCGGCCATTGCGCGCGTTTTAAGTATTATACATAATATAGGGTACAAGGAGTTGGCCGCTCTAAGTACTTGCAAAGGGGTATGACTTAATCTTTATGGTTATCTGATACACCTGGGTATATCACAGTATATCTTTGATAGTTACTCGAGAAGAGAAGTTCTACATCTTTTTTGATCACTCAGCATAATTCTGGAAAATATTTTCATCCTGTTATTTGGGTATATCAAAGTAAATCTTTGATAGTTACTCGAGGAGATAATTTCAAGATCATTTGAGATCATTTAGCTTAAACTTTGGAGAATACTTCTAAATTATTATTCAATCGAATATCGTAGAAACTTTGAAAGTGTTGTACCTTTTCATTATTGAACTATTGTGTTGCATAGGCTGCGAGAAGATTGATTAGAGAAGAACAAATTGTTCAGCTATTTCAAAGTTCCCCGAACTTTGGTTTCATTCTATCAAAATAGATAGTATATTGTTCTGATTCTTATACATTCATTGTATATTTTAACTTGCGGTGCAAATTTATTGCTCACCCTTGCTAAATAAAACTTTTCAGCTAGGGACGAAGTGGCAGAAGGTGCTGTGAAGAACAAAAGTAAAGGCATAGTAATAGAGTAGTTATAAATGAACATTATTATTATGTTGTATTTGTGAACCCTTTTTATATATCTAAAGGGTATGTTTGTGATATAAAGGTTAGATAACTTGGGACGAATGTATTAACTATATCAGTTAATGTGGTGTAAAATTCTATTCATCAATGAATGGGTAGTTAGATGTTAATTATATTGTGGATCGTGAGCACCAAACTCGGGGGTCAGGTAACCCGGATTTGGGGGTGTCACATCATCTTCCTTGGAGACAACTAAGAGGAGTCATTCAAAGTAAGAAAATGAATTAAGTTATTCTCATTTATAAAAAAATTGATACCAATGTATGATTACGTCAGTAAGACAAATGAGTGTAATATTAATTAATTAATCATCAGACTTATTTAACATTATTTTATTTATAATAATATTATTAATTTATTATAGATGAAAGGACATGGGGAAGCTCCCCATCTGTCTGAAAAGGAGAAGGAAAAGTCATGCCCCAAATATCGAACCTTGTAATATTTTAGCTCCAAAAGTAGTCTCTCACGAGAAGGGGACCAAGTATCTAGAATATGGAGCTACATGCGAGCACTTAGAATTTGAGTTGTTCTAGCATTTGAGAGAAGCTATTTTGATACAGTCTTTCCTTGTTGTAACTACTATTTAGATTTTAGGGGTCATATGAACCCCCCTGGTTCCGCCTTTGTTTGTACTGAAAATTAATGTAAAACTAACTACAGATAAAAATTAACTAGAAAAACACTTCAAAATTAACAGGTCAGATTTGTTTGCAAAGATTATAATTTAGAGAGATTGTAATCTATGGGATTATAATTTCAATACTATTAATCGTATGATTAAATAGTTATAGTCATATATTTTTTTATTAGATTATTCATGAGATAATTTAAAATAATCCCATGTTATGTTTGTTATTTCCGTGATTAATTAAAAGATTGGATAAAAAAAATATGATTTGAACTATTATATCCTTACCAATAATAATATTTTAAAATATAATTTAAACTTATTTATATATTAAAAAATGATGAATTCATGGGAAGATCATGTCATCATCAAACTACGTAATCTAATTAATTAATTATAATTACCATCTCTGTTGCTTGGTTTTGTTCCCAACAGTCAGCTTATGTCATTTTAATAGAATTACTACTACAAAATCTAAATTGTACTTAATTAATTTGAAGTTCCAAATTTTATTAAGTTAAACTTATTCATAAATGGATAGAATAGTATATTATGATTATTTTAAAAAAAGATTGAAGTTAATTTTGTTTAAAAAATTTAGTCTCAAATGGTAGGGTTATAATACCAATTTATGGAGCATTGATGACTCGGATGATTATCAACACAATACTCACAAACCACCGCTACACTTTGAATATGTTGTGCTGCTAAAGTGTCACACCTCCTCGAAAGTGTCTCAAGTTATGCTGACAAAGCAGAAAGTATATTGAATCCATCAATCCATGCTTCCCTTGGATGAGTCATTCTCGTATAATGCCACTGATAATTAAATTCAGCCATGACACCTGAAAAGAAAGTAAATTATGAAGAGAATTAAATAAAAAGAAAAAAATATTTAAATTAAGACTAATTTGATTGAAGTTAATATTGACAAAAATTATTAAACTAATTATCCGACAAAGGTGCCAAAAAATTGTTGGGTAAATTCTGGTTATGCACAACACGCAAGTATACATGGTTAACAAGTAATACAGTGAAAGTAGAGTATCGTTCCCACGAGAAATTATTAATAAAAATTACCAAATACTAACGTTTAACCAAACTAATTTTATTTTAACAATTAATTTAAGGTTTTGAATTAAATTATTTAATTAAACTAATTCAAATTACCACTATTTATAATCAGATTATGGAGATTTAAGATCACAACTTCACTTATTGCTTCACTTAAATTAATACACTTCTTATCAATTATGCTCACTATTCTGAATTGTTAATCAAGAACACAAAAATTAATATGAACATCTCTCAATGCATCATACTCAAATCAACTTAAATCCACAAATAATAGAATTAAGAAAAACACCCTAATAAACTAATTCATTATATCTCTATGTGAATTACAATTAAAAAGAATTTAAAGCACGTGTTCCCTTGTAAGACCCCAACTTTTATGAATAAAGATGAATTTTTTATAAATATCATTTTGAATATTATGGAGTAAATTTGATATAATGTTATAGTTGTGGGTAATATTTATAAATTTTGCAAAGTACGTAAATTGTTATATAATATTCGATTGGTCGGAGAATATTCGTTTTAACAGAGAATATTCGTACGACAACACAATCATTGGTGGACCCCAAAATGTAATTATTATTTCGGAATGAGAAAAAAGCGACAAAAATATTTTTTATGAAAATAACGGCGGAAGTTTTACCGTTAATCTGTTGAAACACCGGTGTTAAAAATACGATAATATGTGTGGTTGCATAGAGTAGTACTGCAGTATTGATTATTGATGCTTACGTGAGAAGTCACTCGGTTTTGTTCAATTATTGCTACAATAATTGCCGCGATAAGATCTCACGTTATTTGATTCAATTATTGTCGATATTTTATATATTATTAAATCAATAATTGAGACGACAAAGTTATTAATATTATTATTTGCAATATTAACGATGTCTAGAAGTTCTCTCAAGGAGAGGTTTGGTCACCTAATTGCGCGCCAATAGGGAGAAATCCTTATTGGAAAGCCCCTTCTTTCCTGGAAACGACCTGGTCGATTAATATTGTGAACTATAATAATGATGATAAATGTTGTTAAGAATATTGAGGTGATTTTTATGAAGTATTTAATGAACCCCCATTTACCCTTTTTCAAAATGATCGGTAGAAATTTATTCTTTATAATAAATGTGGGGCCCACATGTGGGGGCCATATGTTTTGAAATATGAAATGTTAGGAAATGGGGGGGGGGGGGGAGGCTTTGGCGTAGGATGGAGGGAATTGGTATTATATATATATATATATATATATATTTGCTTTTTTTGTTGTTATTTGAATTTGGTTGAATTCAGTTGCTTGCAAGATTGGTAAGTCATCCGTGAATTGAATGATTCAGCCCGTGAATTTTTGAATATTGCGTCCGTGAAGAAATTCCTAACAGTACCCTTTCCATTCTCCTATAAATAGGATGCTTAGTTAGAATTGAAAATCACACCAGAATCAAAGAATTCTTCTTCTATAATCTAGAGCGTATTTCTTTAGAGTTTTAGAAAGCTTTGAGTATAAAAAACAGTGAAAGTTTTCTTCAAGAATATCCTCGCTATACCAGTTGGAATACTCTTCTTTTTAAGGTAAGGGATGTTATTTTTGTTCAATATTCGCTTGAAATAATATTTTATTTCATACTCTGTAGTATGTCAGTAATATTATTTTGTTTCAGATTTTGAATTGTATACTTATTTGATTAAAGTTTTGACTTCTATACTCCATGAAATTAGTAGAATATCCTTGATATTTGCATTTCATCCAGTATCTTTTCATGGAAATATTATTCTGAGCATTTTTGATAAGTTTTAACTTTTTTATGCTGGAATACTATTCACGGGGTACTATTCACTCGAGTACAATTCACCCGGGGTACTATTTATGATAAAAATTGATTTGTTAACGGTCCAAATTTTTTTTGGTACAATATTATTCTTGAATTTTACTCTACAAAGCATTATTATGTTGACAATTTGGACGTTATTGAATTCTGGATAAATTAAATTATAAATCTTTAGAATTTATATTATGTTGAAAGTCATCTGTGGCCTGTAGTGCATGGATGGACTTGGTATGATTATGACTAGGGATTATTCGGTATAATCATGACCATAATGTTATAAATGATGTGGTAAAAGTCCTCATTGGCTCGTAGTGCATTGATGGACAGTTGTTGGCATGATCATGACCATTGATGAAAACACGAATATCTATGGCCCGTAGCGCATGGATAATTTGTGGTCGTGATACTAATGAATATCCTTGGCCGTAGTGCAGGGATGATGTGGATTATTTATTATGTGACGCCCCCAAAATTAGGTATACATCACCCATCATGGGTCGCCACTTACATGGTACAGAATTTAAATACAACTTATTAACATAATCTGCTTGTACAATACGACATAAAAATCGTGAGTTTAAATACAAATATCGTCTACTAGATATTATACAAACTCAAACAAAAAGTCCTCATTACAATTATTATCACACTATTTCACATAATAGTGAGGACTACTAATGCTATCTTCAGGACCATCACTCGTTTCCCCGACTCGTCCCAGCTATATTCTCATTTCCTGAAGAGAACAGTGAAAGAAAGGGTGAGCTCAACTAGCCCAGTAAGAAATATTATGACTAAGATAATGCAGAATAAATTATCAATAGTCTTCAACAATGTTAAACTGATAAAATACAATAGACAACCAGTTTAACTGCAGCGGAATATGCAATCCATTAAAAGAGTCAAGTAGAAAATAAAATCTACTATTTTTATGATTTAAAAGGTTTTTCATCATTGTTATAGCTGAGACTCAGCTTTAATAAATAATCCACATCATCGAATCACCCTTGCACTACGGCCAAGGATATTCTTTAGTATCACGACCACAATTATTCCTGCACTACGGGCCAAGAATAGTTGTGTATTCATTAATGGTCATGATCATGCCAACAACTGTCCATCAATGCACTACGGCCACTGAGGATTTTTACCACATCATTTGTAACATTACGGTCATGATTACAATCAATAATCCTCGTCATAATCATACCATGTCCATCCATGCTCTACAAAGCCACGATGACTTTAAAAAAAATATAAACATGAGGATGATGACAATGATATAAGAATTCAATAAAACAAGTTCAAGAATTATTTTATCCGAGAATTATTAACGTCCAAATATCAACATGATCTTGCTTTGTAGAGTAAAATTCAAGAATCTCGAGAAGAATATTTCCATGAAAGGATACCTTGGATGAAGCGCAAATGTCAAGGATATTCCACTAATTTCATGGAGTATAGAAGTCAAAGTTTTAACCAACCTGGTATAATAAAGAATGGGTTAACAAAAGAAATCACCATGCATGCGGTACTTGCAGATGACATAAAGTTATTCCAACGAATAATAATAACGGAACCAGTGTCGGTGAAATTCACAATCAAGCAGGATGTTCCAATGTAATAATAAAGATGGAACCGGATCCGGTGTAAAACACACATGATAGGATATTCCAACGTAATGATAAAGATTTTAACCATGTCCTGTGTAAAACACACGCATGTGATGTTCCAATGACAGAATAATAATAAAGACGGAACCAGTCCCCGTGTAAAACACATGCATGTGATGTTCCAATGTAATAATAGAAGAATGTCACCAAGTATAGGGTAAAATCACATTATCTGAGTTATTCCAATGAATAATAAGCAATGGAATAACATAAGGATTTCACCAAGTATAGGGTATCACAGCATGATCAAAGTTATGTATAGGTTATGCCACTTTTACAAAGTTATTCAGCGAGAATAATAGTGAATGGAATAACGAAGTTCTCTTCAAGAAGAAAGAATAACACCCACTTACCGTAAAAAAGAACCTAATATAGAAGTAGTGAAGTAGCGAATAATCTTCTTCTTTCTATAACTTTCTCTCTATAGCTTCTCTCTATAATTTCTCTCTCTAGAGTTTCAATGAATTAAAAGAAAATAATGAAGGAATGAGCTTATTTATAGGAAAATGGAATGCATAGTAACTAATCCATGAACGGTCCAGATTGATTTACTTTAATCTGACGGTCCATATTTAAAGCAAAATCTTTTAAATAAAATATAATATATTCTATTTATATAAAAACATTTTACTATGTAAACACTATGCAAAACACTATGCAAAACACTATGCAACACTATGCATAATAAAATATAATATATTTTATTTATAAAATAACTTTAATAAAGTATTACATTTTTATATAAAAGATGTTTCGCATTTTATTACGTTAATAATACGAATAAAACAAAAAGTCATTATCGCTATAATAATTCATGACAATAATGGAATCAAACCGAGTGACTTCTCACATAAGCATCAATAATCAATACTGGTGTCTACTTACTATGCAACCACACGTATTCATCGTACTTTTACTACCGAGTAGTTCAACAATGATCAACGGTAAAACTTCCGCCGTTATTTTAATAAAATATTTTTGTCTTTTTCTCGATCCGATAATAATTTCATTTGTGGGGTCACCAATGATTGAGTAGTTATGCGAATATTCCTGCTAAACCGAATATTCCCCAGAGCCAATCGAATATAATATAACCACTTGCATACTTTGCAAAATTTATAAATATTACCCACAACTATAACATTATATCAAATTATTCCATAATATTCAAAAATAATATTTATAGAAAATTCATCTTTATTTATAAAAGTCGGGGGTCTTACAACCTCCCTTTCTATGAAATTTCGCCCTCGAAATTAGGGTACGTGCACGGTATGTTGAAGAGGTAAGGATACCTTGATTTCATTTCGATTCTAACTCCCAAGTCATTTCCTCAACATCGTGGTTCCTCCATAAAACATCGACTTGAGGTATAACCTTGGAGCGTAGAATATGTTCCTTCTTATCCAAAATTTGAACAGAAACCTCTTCATACGTCAAATCTTCCGCTATTTCGTCCGGTTCTAACTCAATAATATGGTTCGGTCTTTCACATATTTACGTAACATGGATAAGTGAAAAACCTTATGAACACGAGACATATTTGGCGGTAAAAGCGAGTCTATAGGCCACGGTTCCTACTCGATCGAGGATTAAAATGGACCGATGAATCGAGGATTAAGTTTCCTCTCTTTCCAAATCTTGTAACTCCTTTCCATGGAGCAACTTTTAACAACACACGATCTCCTATATCGAATTCCACGTTCTTTCGATGAAGATCAAGATAACTCTTTTGTCGATTTTGTGAGGTTTTTATACGTTGTCGGATCGTTTGAATCTTTTCCGTAGTCATACGTACCAACTCCCGGTCCCAACAACGTTGCTTCACCCACCTCATCCCAAAGATAATGGAGAACGACACTTTCTTCCATACTGGCGCTTGAATGGAGCCATGCCAATACTTGCTTGATAAGCTGTTGTTGTAGGAAAACTCCACCAATGGTAAAAACTTGTCCCAACTCCCTTGAAATCAAGAACACAGAGTCTTAATAGATCTTCAAGAGTTTGAATAGTCCTCTCCATTGTCCGTCAATCTCGAGGATGATATGCTTAGCTAAAATCGTAAGTCTGTGCCCCCATAGCTTTTTGCAAACTAACCCAAAATCGTGAAGTGAATCTTGGGTCTCGATCGAAACTATGGATACTGCAGATACCATGCGATCTTACAATCTCGTTTATGTACATACGAGCAAGACGTTCAAGTGTATAAGTTTCTCGATCGGTAAGAAATGAGCGGACTTGGTCAATCTATCAACAATGACCCAAATTGCATCAATGCCTTGAGAAACCTTAGGAAGACCCAGAATTAAATCCATGGTAATGTGCTCCCACTTCCATTCCGGAATTTCAAGTGGTTGCAATGGACCTTTTGGTACTTGATGCTCCGCTTTAACTCGTTGACAAGTTAGACACCTTGAGATAAACAAATTATATCTCTCTCTTCATATTGCTCCACCAAAATGTATGACGAATATCATGATACATTTTGGTACTCCCGTGATGGATTGCAAATGGTGTGTTGTGCACCTCCATCATGATATTATACTTTAAATCGTGTCGTTAGGAACACAAAGTGCGGAGTTGACTCAAGTATTCCTTCTTCATCGATTCTTGCTTCCGCATAGCACCCTCTTGCACTTTCTTCCTCATACGCGCATCGGCTCCAGTCCGTAGCTTGAGCGACTTTTAACTTTATTGATTAAAGTCGGTTCTACTCAGATATTCGCTATCATCACATGCGTCCCAGAGTCTTTAACTCTATCCCCATCCTTTGCAAGTCACACAAAATGGGCCTTTGTGTTGACAATAACGCACTCATTTTGCATACGATCTTCTACTCAATGCATCGGCTACCACGTTAAGCTTTTCGAGGATGGTATTGGATGGTATGATCATAATCTTTCAACAGATTCAAGCCAACGTCGTTGTCGCGCATGTTGAGTTCCTTTTGAGTGAAGAAATATTTGAGGCTTTTATGATCCGTAAAAATCTCCACTTTCTCCCCATACAAGTAATGCCTCCAAATTTTAAGTGCAAAGAAAACAAACCGCTAACTCCGGATCATGAGTAGGATAATTCCTCTCATATTCTTTGAGTTGTCATGAGGCATAGGCTATAACTTTTCCATGTTGCATAAGAACACATCCCAACCCTTTGCTCGAAGCATCACCAGATGACAAATCCTCCGAGCCGGATGGTATTGTCGTAGCAGTCTTTGAAATAAGTCTCTTCTTGAGTTCTTGAAAACTCTTCTTACATTCTTCGCTCCAACCAAACTTTGTATCTTTTCGAGTCACCGAGTCAATGGAGTAGCGATTCGAGAAAATCCTTCCACGAATCTCCGATAATAACCAAATTAAACCGAGAAAGCTACGATTTTGATTAATCGATTTAGGTTGTTCCCGGCTTTGAATAGCTTCAATCTTTCTTTGGGTCAATGATATTCCATGACTTGATACCACGTGCCCAAGGAATGCTACTTCTTCAAGCCGAACTCGCATTTCTTCAACTTGGCATAAAGCTTATATTCAAAAAGCTTTTGGAGTGTCGACCTCAAGTGTTGCTCATGATCTTCACGGCTTTTGGAATAAATAAGGATGTCATCAATAAAGACGACCACAAAGTGATCTAAATATTCCTTGAATACTCGGTTCATCATATCCATGAAGGCGGCGGGGCATTAGTCAATCCAAAGGACATGACTAGGAATTCATAATGCCCGTCTCGAGTTCCGGCCCGCCTTTGGAATGTCGGCGGTTCTAATCTTCAATTGGTGATATCCTAACGAAGATCAATCTTTGAAAAGAATTTGGCTCCTTGCAATCGGGTCAAACAGGTCATCAATACGTGGCAATGGATACCTATTTTTTTGATGGTGACATGATTCAACTCCCGATAATCAATACAAAGTCGCGTACTCCCATCTTTCTTTTTCACGAATAGAAACAGGAGCACCCCAAGGAGAAGTGCTAGGACGAATAAAGCCAATGTCTAACAATTCCTGCGGTTGTGTCTTTAACTCCTCGAAGTTCAATAGGAGCCATTCGATATGGGGCTTTGGAAATAGGTTTTGTACCAGGTTGAAGGTCGATACAAAATTCAATTTCACGCTCTGGGGTAGGCGGGAAGTTCTTCGGGAATCGTCGGAAATTTATTAACAATAGAAATATCGCTCAAAACCGGCGTATTTTTGTTTAAATCGTGACATGAGCTAAGAAAGCTTGACATCCATTTTTCAATAAACGAATAGCTTTATGGCTTGAGATGACCGTGATTAATTTTAATGGTTTGGTCGTTTGAATTCGCGATAATAGGTTGATTAGGAATATGAAAGCTAACAACCTTATGAAAACAATCAATTTTTGCATGATAAGTAGTTAACCAATCAATCCCTAGAATCACGTCAAATGCAAGTATTTTTAATGAAATAAGATCGACGGGTAATGTGAGGGTACCGATTTGAACCAAACAAGACTTATAAACAATTGGATGTAATGAAGGTTTCTCCCAACGGAGTTTCCACAGATAAGTCAAAGTCTAATTTCTCCTGAGTCAAATTTAATCGATGAGCGCAAAGTAGGAGAAATAAAGAATGGGTAGAACCGTTATCAAATAAAGTGTAGACTTCATTAGAGTTTATGATAAGCTTACCCGTGATGACCTCATTCGGGTTCCTTGCTCTCTGGGACGTCACAAACAAACGCTCTCCTTGCACTCACCGTTTGACTTTTCTCGACGACCTTTGGTGCCTCCATCCTAGTTGAATTTGTCTTCTTGAAACGACAAAATCGAGCTAAGTGACCTTCTCTTCCACAATTATAACATACTTTAGACGGCATAGCGCTGTTGATCGATGTGTCCTCTTCTCCGCATTTGAAGCATATGATAGGTGGTCTTTCTCCTTCCTTAACAACGGGTCTTTGGTAATCGACGTCTTTCCATCATTGTTGAATCTCCGTTTCTTGAAATGTCCATTCTTATTGTTTTGGCCTCGATTACCACCGGCGTGGTTACCATATCTGCCCGTTGATTCTCTCCACGCTTGTCATCACCGCCGATGACTACTATCATTTGGTATTATAACTTTTGCTTACCGCTCTCTTTTAGTTAAGTTGACTCGTTATCGCGCTCCACTAATCGAGCCCTATTTACAACATCCGAATACAAACACGGTTTATGAGAAATAAGATGTTGACGTATCTCCCGACTTCAAACCTCTTAAAAACATTCGCGCCATTCTCTCTTCATTATCCACCAGTGGGGCGAAACCGTGATAACTCCGCAAATTTTGCCTCGTATTGCAACACTGGTCATATTGTTTTGTTCCAACTTGATAAACTCTACCTCCTTCATGTGGCGAATACTTTCGTGAAAGTATTTGTCGTTGAATGACTCTGGAACTTCTCCCAAGATATCTTGATCTGAAAGAAAGTTGAGTACATTTTACCGATTCCCACCAATGTCTGCCTCTCCGCATAACATAAAAGCGCGTGAGGGAACCTTTTGCTCCTCGGAGCATCCCAAGACATCAAATATCTTGTAATCTGCTTTATCCATGCCTCCTCCGTAAGTGGTTTTGGCTCTCCCTTAAACTCCGGTGGTCCCAGCTCCTTGAATTGTTTAGCGGTGACCGCCCGAGAGTTTTCCGTGTTTCCACCTACGTTTTGGACGAGAGTCGCTCTCTTTCTTGTTGCATAAATTGCATAAAGCCTCCGAACATTTGATCATTCATCATTTGGTCGGTGTTGTTGTTGTTTGCATGAGGATTGTCGCCTTCGATGCACATTATCCTCGATTATTGATATGTGGTGAATCAACGATCGCCTGTGCTCCATTGCTATTCTCAACATTCTCAGATGTCATTTTCAGATACTGCCACAAAATAAAAGATTAATTGACATGTAACAATTATCTTTATATTCGACCAAACCAATAAAATAGCACATAAACTTAGGTAGGTCATACTAGCGAAGGTATTCCCCGTCTCTCCCCTCCTAATACTTTTCTCACATCTTAGCCAGGGATCATATCCCTTAGCTCTGATACCAACTGTGACGCCCCCAAAATTAGGTATACATCACCCATCATGGGTCGCCACTTACATGGTACAGAATTTAAATACAACTTATTAACATAACTGTCTTGTACAATACGACATAAACTGTGAGTTTAAATACAAATATCGTCTACTAGATATTATACAAACTCAAACAAAAAGTCCTCATTACAATTATTATCACACTATTTCACAGAATAGTGAGGACTACTAATGCTATCTTCAGGACCATCACTCGTTTCCCCGACTCGTCCCAGTTATATTCTCATTTCCTGAAGAGAACAGTGAAAGAAAGGGTGAGCTCAACTAGCCCAGTAAGAAATATTATGACTAAGATAATGCAGAATAAATTATCAATAGTCTTCAACAATGTTAAACTGATAAAATACAATAGACAACCAGGTTTAATCTGCAATGAATATCTGATCCATTAAAAGAGTCAAGTAGAAAATAAAATCTACTATTTTTATGATTTAAAAGGTTTTTCATCACTTTATTATAGTCGAGACTCAAATTTTAATAAATAATCCACATCATCGAATCACCCCCGCACTTCTGACCAAGGATATTCTTTAGTATCACGACCACAATTATTCCCCGCACTACGCGGGCCAAGAATAGTTGTGTATTCATTAATGGTCATGATCATGCCAACAATCGTCCATCAATGCACTACTGCCAATCGAGGATTTTACCACATCATTTGTAACATTACGGTCCATGATTACACCGAATAATCCTCGGTCATAATCATACCATGTCCATCCATGCTCTACAGTGCCACGATGACTTTAAAAAAATATAAAACATGAGGATGATGACAATGATATAAGAATTCAATAAAACAAGTTCAAGAATTATTTTATCCGAAATTATTAACGTCAAAATCACAACATGATCTTTGCTTTGTAGAGTAAAATTCAAGAATCTTCGAGAAGAATATTTCCATGAAAGGATCTTTGGATGAAGCCTTGAATGTCAAGGATATTCCACTAATTTCATGGAGTATAGAAGTCAAAGTTTTAACTAACCGGGTATAATAAAGAATGGGTTAACAAAAGAAATCACCATGCATGCGGTGATTGCGATGAGCGGGTTATTCCAACGAATAATAATAACGGAACCAAATCGGTGAAATTCACACCGAAGCGGGATGTTCCAACGAATAATAAAGATGGAACCCGGTCCGTAAAACACACAGATAGGATATTCAACAGAATGATAAAGATTTTAACCAGTCCGGTGTAAAACACACCATGCGGGATGTTCCAATGAATAATAATAAAGATTTTAACCAGTCCGGTGTAAAACACATGTGATGTGGATGTTCAAAGAATAATAGAAGAATGTCACCAAGTATAGGGTAAATCAGCAGATATCATCTGAGTTATTCAAATGAATAATAAGCAATGGAATAACATAAGGATTTCACCAAGTATAGGGTATGCTGCGTATCACAAAGTTATGTATAGGGTATGCCACTTTTACGAGTTATTCAAATGAATAATAGTGAATGGAATAATGAAAGTTCTCTTCAAGAAGAAAGAATAACACCCCTCACCGTAAAAAGAACCGAATATAGAAGTAGTGAAGTAGCAGAATAATCTTCTTCTTTCTATAACTTTCTCTATATAGCTTCTCTCTATAATTTCTCTCTCTGGAGTTTCAATGAATTCGTAAGAAAATAATGAAGGAATGAGCTTATTTATAGGAAAATGGAATGCATAAGAACTAATCCATGAAACGGTCCAGATTGATTTACTTTAATCGACGGTCCATATTTAAAGCAAAATCTTTTAAATAAAATATAATATATTCTATTTATATAAAAACATTTTACTATGTAAACACTATATGCAAAACACTATGCAAAAAAACACTATGCAACACTATGCATAATAAAATATAATATATTTTATTTATAAAATAACTTTAATAAAGTATTCTATTTTATAAAAAGATGTTTACATTTTATTACGTTAATAATACGAATAAAACAAAAAGTCATTATCGCTATAATAATTCATGATGATAATGGAATCAAACCGAGTGACTTCTCACATAAGCATCAATAATCAATACCGTGTCTACTTATGCAACCACACGTATTCATCGTACTTTTACTACCGAGTAGTTCAACAAAGATCAACGGTAAAACTTCCGCCGTTATTTTAATAAAATATTTTTGTCTTTTCTCAATCCGATAATAATTACATTGTAGGGTCCACCAATGATTGAGTAGTTATATTTATATTCCTGCTAAACCTAATATTCCCAGATTAATCGAATATAATATAACCACTTGCATACTTTGCAAAATTTATAAATATTACCCACAACTATAACATTATATCAAATTATTCCATAATATTCAAAAATAATATTTATAGAAAATTCATCTTTATTTATAAAAGCTGGGGTCTTACATATTAAGCTGAGTTTCAGCCATAAAAGTGATGAAAAATCTTTTAAATCATAGAAGATAGTAGATTTTATTCTCTACTTGACTCTTCTAATGGATTATTTGTTCCGGTGCAGTTGAACTTGATGTTTGTTACATTATATCAGTTTAACACTGTTGAAGGCTAACGATAAATTATTCTACATTATCTTAGTCATAGTATTTCTTACTGGGCTAGTTGAGCTCACCCTTTTGCTTTCATTGTTCTCTTCAGGAAATGAGAACGTAGCCGGGACTAGTCGAGGAACGGAGTGATGGTCCAGATGATAGCATTAGTAGTCCTCACTATTCTATGAAATAGTGTGATAATAAATGTAATGAGGACTCCATTGAGTGTGGATATTGTCTAGATGACAATATTCGTTTTAAAACTCTCAGTTTATATTTTGTCTTATATTACACGACAGTTGTATTATTATGTTGTATTTGAATTTTGTACCATGTATTTGGCGACTCAAAATGGGTGATGTATACCTATTTTGGGGGCAACACATCCCTTACCAGATTACATGCGATGTATAGGTATATCTCTATCCTAGACATAAATTATGAATTCCAACGCCATGCAAAAAACACAATCACATGCTATTATGACCAGATCTAAATCTATAATATGTTTCTCAATTTCATATAGATTGTTAGGAATAAACATGTGAATGATATTCCTATTTACATATGATTTGATTATGATATATATATATATATATATGAATGAATATGCAAGTATGCTTGCATTAAGAAAAGTTGTAAAGTCCTTTGATAGATTATAGGAACATATGTACAAGGACTTAGAATGAATTTATCAAATATGTTAGGTTGATCCTACATAAGCAAAACAGCTTTGTAAAGTCATTAAAAAGAAATGATGTACAAGGACTATAAATATAAAAAGATCAAGCATGTTAGGTTAATCTTATGATGTAATAGTTAGGCTTATCTGATCGTCGAGTACTGCACCAGAAATCGTAGTCTGCCAAGAGAGTCAAGGAAAACTCGAGAGCTATCGAGGCAAAATCGTAGTCTGCAAGATAGTAGATCTTGGAGTTCGTAGACTTCCAGGAGAGACGAGGAAGGATCGTAGTGTGTCGAGTAGCACTTTCTCTGAGTCGTTGTCTACTGAGGAAGTCATGTTCAGAATCATAGAGACAGCCTACCTACGAGCTTACCGAGCATCTGCCAAAGCTAAGTAAAGAATTGTAGACTACACTCAGAATCGTAGAGTCTACTGATCGTATCAAAAGTAGAGATTGTAGTCAAGCAAGATCAGATGAAGACAACAAGCACAACAACAGAAATCGTAGAGTGTCAAGTTCTGATCTCGGAGTCATAGTGTCTACACAGTCGAAGCTGAATCGTAGAGTGTAGAGCTAAGACTTCAACAGATATGCTCACAACGCCAAGGTAGCATCGTAGAGCAAATACGATTCTTAACAAATGAGCACTCTCAGAATATCCAAAGGAATGAAGCCTCTGGTCTAAGCTGCAAAGATACATCCCACCTGAAGGAAACCAGAGAGCACACAACGAATGACATGAAAGCTAACGAAAGATCTAAGTACCAACCCAATCAGCATCCAGATTGAGTTGTGAAGCCATTCGAGATGAAGTCTTCCACAAGTTGATCAAAAGAAGACTTCAGTAACTGACTAAGGAAAGTCAGCTAGTGCAGCTGCTGTCAAGTAATAGAAGACAACGATCTTGGAAGCAATCGGGATCGTAGTGTTTGCCAAACAAAGAAAAACCTGATGGAGTGTACACTAAGATACTGGTCAGCCTCTGAAGAACAAGGCTAAAGTGATTAAGCTTTGGGTCAGTCCATTGATGATAAGTGAACGAGAGATCACAAGGAGAAAACGAGCTGGACACGCCACAAATCTGAAGTGTCTTGTTAATCAGAAGGGGCCAGAGTAAAGAATCAAGCCATCAGTATCTGAAAATAGTCGAGGCAAACAGAAGTGTTGAGGCACTGCACAAGAGAAGGAAGAGGTGTTCTACATTGAAGATCCAATCAATACTCTTCAAGATCGTAGTGTTGACTCTATATGTCAATGAGCAATAGTCAACAAGACACAACGATCAGGTCCAAGGAAGCAAGCATCAGAATCATAGAGTTCGATCATCCAAAGATTGAAGCATTGGCAACGGATCAATCTGAAGGTTGGTATTCGGATAAGAGCTTATTGAGAGCATCGATGCAAAAGGACAACCTCTGATCGAGAAATCAGAAGGGGGAAATAAAGTCGTCGACCTGCCCGAGACATCAAAGTAACATCTCTGACGGGGTAGGTGAAATAATAGACTGCAGTATCAGAAAGTCATGTCATGTCACATCTACAGTCTGCACCAAATAACTCGAGATCTGTGAAGCAATTCAAAGAGCTCTCAACTGCTACTTTCCAACGGGAAGATTGGGAAGGAGTATAAATCAGCTAGAGCTTCAAAGATCAAAGGTTGCTGGAGTTGCTGAGTTTGGAGAAATGGTGGACTGATCTAACTAACGTAAAATAGTGAGTGACCAATGAAGGTACGAAGGCTCACTCTACGATCCACCAAGAACACTTAGAGACAGACAAAGAAAGAAATAAAAGTGAGAGTTCTACAACGTAGAAATAAGAGTTCTACTACAAGAAGAGTGTTCTGAACTGCCGAGAGAAAGAAGAGCATCATGTCATCTTGATGTCCATCATGGGAAGACTCTAAGTACCAGAAAGAAGAGCCTACAGTCATCTTAGCAAGTCCATCATGAGAAGGCATCAAGTATCAAGAAAGAAGATCACCAACGCCATCATGGTGTCAAGCATGAGAAAGTTTCTAAGTACCTAGCAGAAGAGCTTACAGTCATCTTAGAAACCCATCATGTACAACCATCAAGTATCAAGAAGAATGATCTTCAAGGCAGTTCATCAAGGGATCATCAGAAGTGGTTGAGTAACTGAAGAAGCTGAGCACCATGCAACACTCAACTGCACTTCAAGGATGATCACGCCAAGATACTAAGTAAAGAAGATGTTTAGAGATTAAAGACATCTTAGCAGCTCAGCACCAACTCCAATAAACAAACAAACAAATAACTCAACAACAAGAAGCCAGGGCTTGAGGGGTCCTTGTTCGGAGGGACTAAACGGAGTTCCAAGCCTGTTGGGCTTAAAAAGTTTCTAGGGAACTAGAGAAGTTCCAAGGCTGCTGGCCTTGAAGAGTTCTTAGTGAACTAAAGTTCCAAGGCTGCCAGCCTTGAAGGAATCTTAGTGATTTAGGGTGCTGCCCTTCCTTAGTGGAAATCCTACTAGTTGAAAGTAGAAGACTGGATTAGGAGCTTGAGTCTCTGAACCACTTAAAACCCCTTGTGTCTTTTACTTTGTCATTTACATTATGTACCTAACTGCTATAACTGCTATTTATGTATTAACTGCTTACAACTTAACTAACTCTAAGAACAATGTATATATGATTATGAATATATCAATGAAGGGGATCTTTTACTTATTCCGCTGTGCTTGAAAAGATTCTTATGTTTGTCATATGCTAATTTATTAGCAATACAAAATAAAAAGGAAAAGTATTTGAAAATTAAAAGGATCTATTCAACCCCCCCCCCCCCTTCTAGATCTATTGTGTGCCTACTGGGAACTAACATAGATTATTACGGTAATTGTTAGCTAGACAATTAATCAATTAAGAGAAAACCATAATAGAAAATCCCATAATAGTTAACAAAACTAAAAAGGAAGCATATCAAAATAAACTATGCAACATGATCCATTGTAATCTCAAAATAGAATTTAGTTCATGATTGAATTAAAATCCATAATCCACAACTTAATAAACATTGAAATATAAAAATAAAAGTAGAGAAGGAGATAAAATCTAATGTCTGCAAATTGTGATCTCCCTCCTGCTTCTGCTTTGAATCTTCAACGATCTCCAAATTGCTTCAATCTCCAAATCTAATAAAAACTAGGGTTTTGTCCTAATCTAATGAAAAATAATCTAATGGAATGATCTCTCAAATCCTTGTTAATTCTCTTCCTTTTATATTCATCTTCATGTGTCTTTTAGCCCTCCTTAAAGTCCTTGAACAAATTAACAAAATAAATCCTTCCCTGACTCAACTTCTGAAATCATCTCTCTTTCTTCCCGACACCCTTACTTCCCGTGGGTTTTTTATCTTCGAAAATGCACCTTGACAATGTGTGCTTTATAACTTAACCCCGGCGGGCTTGTTGTTCCAGAAATTACATAAATGCCACGGTCCATTTTCATGTTTCGACCCTCCGAAGCCATTTCCTACAACACAAACACAAAAATAAGTATAATGACACTAAAAATACTTCAAGTTAACAAAGAATTAAGCCTAAAAGATGTTCAAATCATAGGTATAAAACCTACTCATCAACAGTATTCAGCATTTGAGTTGTTTTGGAATAATATCTAGAAGGAACTAATTCTTCTGCCAGACAATTTAAGTCTGCACCAGAATCGATCAAGGCTTCTGTGATAACTGAAAATTCGTTTTTAATGAGTACCACTTTTGAGTGATAATTCTATCAATTAAATTAATCTTCAAGCCACTTGAGCTAGATTCTCCTAGGAAGAGTCGTCGGTCTTGTACATCAAAATCGAGTACCTCTTCTTCTAGATCAGCGCTACCAAATTCTTTAATAATTGGAGATTATGGATCATTTAGCTTAGCTTTACCCTTATCATATCTGCCTTTAAGACACCTTTTTTATTTGCTTAACCTCTTTCTGAAGGTCAGTAATAACAACCTCACGAGCATCATTGTTTGCTTGTAGGTTAGTGACCATAATCCTTAGTTCTTTAGGACTTGGCTATTTATGACGATCTCCTACTTTATTGAAAATCTTTTGAAGGGAATATTGACTTGGATCAAATCTATTATCATTAACCTCTTCAAAAGTTTTCTTCTTACTTTTAGTAAGTTGGAAATATTTTTTTATCATCTTTCTTTTTTGAGCACTATCTTCAAGCTAAACGATAATATCCAAGATTAAACTATCTTCTTTAGATAGTACATTTAATGAGAGTCCATTTAAGGCACATAGACGTAGCTCTCCTTCATTACTCTGACAATCTTCTAATAGTTGTCGACTTTTAAGTCTAAACTTCTCATCTTTAAGATGCTCCTTTATTCTCTTCGTTTCAAGTTCTTGCTTTAGAAAACATAAAAAGGGTAAAGCTAAGCTAGATGATCCACAATCTCCAAATATTGAAGAATTTGGTAGCGATGATCTAGAAGAAGAGGTACTCAATTTTGTTGCACAAGACCGATGAGTCTTCCCAGGAGAATCTAGCTTAAGTGGCTTGAAGATTAATTTAATTGCTAGAATTATCACTCAAAAGTGGTATTTCAAAATAAATATTCTCATTGAAAACGAATTTTCAGTTACTACAGAAGCCTTGATCGATTCTGGTGCAGACTTAAATTGTCTGGCAGAAAGATTAGTTCCTTCTAGATATTATTTCAAAACAGCTCAAATGTTGAATATTGTTGATAGAAGTCCGTTGCATATTGATTACAAATTATCAGATGCAGTGGTTTGTAATAATAGAATCTGTTTTGAAATTCCATTTCTCTTAGTTACGAATATGACTCATGCAGCTATTTTGGGAACACTATTTATTAATCTGCTTTTCCTTTTGTCCATTGATACTAAGGGTATAAGCACTAATAAGGAGGGGATATATATTCATTTTGATTTTATCTCTGAACCTCGCTTTCAAGGGATTATTTATTATTATTATTATTATTGTTGTTGTTGTTGTTGTTGTTGTTGTTGTTTGTTATTGTTGTTGTTGTTATTACTATTATTATTATTTATTTATTATTATTATATAATTATTATTCTTATTAGGATTTATTATTAGTTATTATTTATTATTATTATTATTATTGTTATTTATTATTATCGTTATTAGTATTTTTATTATTATTATTTATGATTATTATTGTTATTATTATTTATTATTAATAATATTATTTATTATTATTATTATTATTTATTAATATTATTATTATGATTTATTATTATTGTTATTGTTTTTATTAATAAATAATGTAAAAGAGGAACCTACAATTTAATTAATAATTAAAATTATTAGATAATTGTAAAATTAACTAACCTAAATTAAAATAAATTCCAATCACCAAGAGAAAAAAAAAAACAAGAAAGATATAAGAAAGATAGTCTGCACGGATTTCAAACTTGTTTATAATAAAAATGTTCTCACAGATAATTGTAGAACTAAGAACTGATTGTATTAGTATATCCATCAACTTATGGACCAAAATACATTAGTTTTGAGTTGATCAACATTGGTACACACTCTTTGACTCTAAAAATCAAAGCCGCGAGTCATTATAGGACAAAATTAATAAAACAAAAGGTCAGCCGACTTGGTCGCCGTTAAAAATACTTAATCAACTTAGCTAGTTCTTGAAGACCAGAAAAATATTTTTTTGGTAAGAAACCGGAAGAAATAAGGAGAAAAAATAATTAAAAATATATATATTTAGAGTTTCTTCGGTTATCGACGTTTAGAGCGTTCAAAGTAATAGCAATAGCGTTTGATGTATATGGAGGTTCAAACGCAACGCACAACACCACTTTGGAGTTTTTGTTTGGATCTCAAATACAACGTTTGTGAGTTAAGCAATTTGCGTTTGAAATAAATTACTTGTAAACAAACAAGATTCTCAATTGTGTTTAGTACGTTTAAAACCTCGAAACCAACACTTAAGTTGACACTTTGGTTGAACTTTGGTCTCAAAAAAATGTTATGATCACAAATTATACGTAAAAAATTGTACACAGTATAAAAATGAGAGAAAATAGGAAGTGAGACCCAGAATTGAATGTTTTACATATTCTTATTAGTGAGTAATACATGAGTTCTACTCTTTGTGGCTGTGCATATAGTATTATTCAAAAAGACAACTTATTACACGCTCCACCTTGTTGAAACTAATCGCTAATACCAGTAGTTGGTCGCACTTTACTTGATCTCTTCTACCTTATATCGTTGTGCAGTTTAGGGGTGAGCATGGTGCGGTTTGACGCTTAGATGCGGTTTGACAAATCCAAAATCGCACACGAAACCGCTTGTGATTGGTGTTGTGCGGTTTTAAACTGTACAGTGCGGTTTCAATTAGTTCGGCTTCGGTTTCAAAACTAATTGAAACAACAAAAAGGTCCAAGTTTTCAATAGAATTTAACACAGAGCTCAGATCGAGCAATTAACTTAGTGACAGAGTCGGTAATGGAACTTATATCAAGCATAGAAACAAAACTCCTTCTGCCAAACATGTCAAATTCACCATCAAATCATAGAACAGTGAGACATATAAAATAGTTTTAGTTTATTATAAAGGAATGATGTTTTAAAACTAAAACATACACTATATGTGACGCCCCCAAAATAGGTATACATCACTCATCTTGAGTCGCCAAATACATGGTATATAAATTAAATACAAACTTAATTATACAACTGTCGTGTAAAATACGACAAAACATAAGTTGAGAGTTTAACACGAATATTGTCATCTAGACAATATCCACACTCAATGGAGTCCTCATTACAATTATTATCACACTATTTCACAGAATAGTGAGGACTACTAAAGCCACTTATCCTGGACCATCACTCCATTTCCCGACTCGTCCCAGCTATATTTTCCTTTCCTGAAGAGAATAGTGAAATAAAGGGTGAGCTCAACTAGCCCAGTAAGAAATATTATGACTAAGATAATGCAGAATAAATTATCCTTGAAACTTCAACAAAGATAACAACCGATAGAATATAATAGACAACAAGTTTTAGATCAACAATCTGCAACTAATAAGCAATCCATTAGAAAAGTCAAGTAGAGCATAAAATCTACTATCTTCTATGATTTAAAAAAAAATTCATCAACTTTATCATTTGAGACTCGACAATAATAAATAAAATCGAATCATCCTTGTACCACGACCAAGGATATTCATGTAATCATCAATGGTCATGATTATACCGAATAATCCCTGGTCATAATCATACCAACAACTGTCCATCAATGAACTACAGGCCAATAAGAACTTTTACCACATCATTCGTTACATTACGGTCATGATTATACCGAATAATCTCTGGTCATAATAATACCAAGTCCATCTATACACGTAAGCCAGAGATGACTTTCATCACAATATAAGCATGAGGATGTTAACCATAACAATTCAATAAAATAAGTTCAAGGATAAATTTTAATGATTTATAATTTAATTTATCCTGAAATCAATAATGTCCAAATTGTCAACATGATACTGCTTTGTGGAGTAAAATTCAAGAATGCTCAGAAGAATATTTCCATGAAAAGATACTGGATAAAGCGAAAATATCCAGGACATTCTACTAATTTCATGGAGTATAGAAGCCAAAACTTTAACCAACTAAGTATAATATAATATATGAAACTGCAAATGGATTTTTGCCCGTCATGCCGTAATCTACGTAGACAGATCATTTCCACAATTTAATAAGGAATGAATACGAAGGATCATTCACCATGCAAGCGGTAATCCACATAGACAGGTTATTCCAACAGAATAATAAAGAATAGAATAACAGAAGAATTAACCAGGCATGCGATAAACCACACAGACAGGTTATTCCCAACCGAATAATAGAGAATGCAACCAGGTCATGCGTAATCCGCACAGACAGGATATTCCAACAAAATAATAAAGAATGGAACCAGGTCATGTGTAATCCACACAGACAGAATATTCTAACAGAATAATAAAGAATGAAATAACAACAGAATTCACCAAGCATGCGATAGACCGCACAGACAGGTTATTCTAACAGAATAATAAAGAATGGAACCAGGCCATACGTAATCCGCGCAGATAGGATATTTCAACAGAATAATAAAGAATGGAATAACAACAGAATTCACCAGGCATGCGATAGACCGCACAGATAGGTTATTCCAACAGAATAATAAAGAATGGAATAACAGAAGAATTTCACCATGTATGCGGTACTTCGTATAGACAGGTTATTCCAACATAATAATAAAGAATGGAATAACAACCCTTACGAGTATTGAAAGAAAAACACTCTCTTCATGAATACGAAAAAATAATACCCCTTACCTCAAAAAGAAGACTGGATACTGGAATAGTGAGGTAGCAGACTTCTCTTCTTCTTTCTCTCTATAATTTCTCTCTATAATAATTGCTCTATAGCTTTAGTGAATTAGTGAGAAATGAAGGAAGAATGAGCTTCTATTTATAGAAAAATATAGTTTCTATAATTACACGTATTGGGGCTCAAAATATTACAGTATAATACTTTCCTCTTTTCCTTCATTTTTAATTTAGTCCTGCAAGTATTATCAAACTTGCACCACCTCCCCTAATAGTAAATCATGTGAATCAATATTAAATCATGTGACTCAATAGTTCTAAACATGTGAAAAAATTAATTATAGTATAGTACCTTCAACTATATCTCCATTTTTAATTTAGTCATGTAAGTATTATCAATCTTGCACCAACTCCCCTAATAGTAAATCATGTGAATGAATAGTACACACATGTGAACACATAGTTATAAGCATGTGAATCAATAGCAATTAATTGCTCATTTATCCGGTTAATTACCCGATTGGTCAATATAACCTCTAAACATCAAATATTATAGAAATAAATGTCGATTTCCACTAACACTAATAATTCCCACACAATGGAATTATCAATTTCATCTTTAATCAACACGAACTTATTCATCATTAATATTATAACTCACAATATTTAACAACCAAATCGTTCCCGGGAAAAAGAGGGGCTTTAGATAAAGATTTCTCCTTATTATTAGCAAGCATGATTAGGTGACCAAACCTCTCGATGAACTTCTAGACATTGTCGATATTGCAAATAATAATATGAATAACTTTGCCGCCTCTCAATTATTGATTTAATAATATATCATATTATGCACGATGATGATCTTGTGGACAATAATCGAATCAATAATATGAGACATATGATGCAAAGAATTCTTTATAGTAATAATTGAGTATAATCGAGTGATTTCTCGTAAAGCATCAATAATCAATACCATGTGCTACTATCACAACCACAGCCATTCATCGTACTTTTACTATTGGGTAGTTCAACAGTTTAACGGTAAAACTTCTGCCGTTATTTTTATAAAAAGATAATTATGTCGTTTTCTAACTACGACAATACTTCCGTTGTGGGGTCCACCAATGATTGTCCCGTCCTACGAATATTTTTTCATGTTAAAACGAATATTCCCTGTCCAATCGAATATTATATAACCACTTGCTTACTTTGCAAAATTTGTAAATATTACCCACGACTATAACATTATATTATATCCACACCATAATGTAACACCCCTTCCCGAAAAGGAAAGGGAGGTCACGTGCAAAGCACAACAAACCTCAAAATAAGTAAACAGAGCACTAATAACTTCAAAATATTAATAGTGATGTCCATCAATGAAGTACTAAATACAATTTTCCAACTAGAGTCAAAATAATCAAAACTTAAAATTCGAGACAACCTAGATGGTCAAAGGCAATACTCTCATCACACTAGCCCTGAATCACCCCTGCAAACCTGCCGAAAGAAAAACACAGCATGAGGCAATTTCCCAGTACGGATACAGATATACAAAAGATATACAACTGATATACGAAAACAACTGAGACAAAATACTGAACAAAGCCTCAAGTGCAAATACGAACGAAAATATAATATCCAAAGATCTGAATGGAATATATCTGAATCAAAGTAATGAATATATCTTAATTAACGTAATTGACGAAACCAATAAAAAAATAATGAAATAACGAACTGAAGTAACTAACTCAATGAATTGAACTGAACAGAAACAAACAAAACTACTACAATAAAATAATAGGCTGAAACAAATGGTTGAGGTTATTTCATAACGAGTGAGCTCAAAAATATATCTTGCCACACAGGCAAGTCAAACTAATGCCACACAGACAAATCAAATGATGCCACACAGGCAACCAAAATAATGCCACACAGGCACATCAAAACAATGCCACACAAGCAAGTCAAATAATGCCACACAAGCAAATCACACATTGGTCCGCGAATCCAAATGTATGCAAATCGGATAGGTGTGTTTGGCACAACATCACGTATCCGCTGAACAAAAACTAGGGTTAACCCATACGCCTCCCACAACAAAACACCAAATGGCCCACTTCCTCCGGAGCCCAAAACGGAGACGCCGTGGACTAATCACACCACCACGGAGAGTGTCATGTCTCTCGTGCCAAGACGTCATGCCTGTGGTACCCCCACAGGTGGTTATAGCTCAGGTATACCCTACGGTATATTCTACCAAAAATATTATGTCACAACACATGCGACAAAAGACCAACAAAAAGGTTCTATATGTACATGTTGAACCAAAACTAATTATAATCACAAGGTCTCAAAAGGAAGGTAACAACATATGCATCTTCTACAATTATCAAAATAAATACTAAACATGAGATCCTAATTCAAAGAGTACAAATACGAGTCCAGTGTGTCAACTCCAAAATGAAACAAATATATGAATTTCACAAGAAACAATTATGTGAAATAATAACAGAATTTGAAACGAGGAACAAAACGAATAAATCAAATTTAACAAAAGTATCGCTGAAAAAGTACGGAATCCGTACCTGATACTTCCAAACCATTTATAGCACACTCCACAAAATCTTACCCTCAAATGCCAACGATATCAAATACGAAACGTTATTCGCAACCTAAACATATTCATCTCAAATAAAAAAAACAATCCTAACTAATAATTCCAAAATAATTCATAATCTATTTAATATGCCTTTAATCATCGCCTTTTATCAATTATTAATACTCCAAAATTTATATTCCAAATATTATTCGTTTAGACTCTCTCCGTTCGATCTAAATAATTTAATAAAATTTTATTACAATCCAATCATTAACAACATAATACTATTAAATTTATTATTAAAAACTTTTATAATTATATTGGCAAAAATAATTAATTCAAAATAATATATTTAACTTCAATTGATTTACTAATTCCTTATATAAGTTTTATGGTCAAAAGTTTATTAAAATATAACATATATATATATATATATAAATTATTTTATATATTAATAACAATCATATATATGCATGAAATCAAACCTCATCAAAAGTCAAACACAAAAATCACAAAACTAAAAATTAACCTTTCTTTTTCACCACCACGGGTCAGACAAATAACCTAAATAGTAAAAGTAGTTGTAATAATTTACCCACCAAACCAAAAAGAAATCAACGTCTGCACTACTGCAGGCAACAAACATGTTTGTTGCTTATATATGCATGATATATATATAAACCTTATATATATATATATAGATAATAACAAAAATCAATGCCTGCAATCATGATAAATAATCTTTATAATAATATAGCAGTACAGCAGCTTTCAATGGAGTCACTTTAACGATTTTTATTTATTTATTTATTTAAAAGCAATCATCAATTCATACCTACAAACAAAACATATAAATTTAATTCATTATTAATAGCAATGTTACAATACCTTTTTGCTTTCTATGCAACTAAGTGAATCTGCTAATTTTCTCTTCCTCTGCTCTTTCTTCACAGCACAGCCGCCAACCACTTTTCCTTTTCTTTTTGATTTTTACCGCATATAGATTAGGTTTTAGTATTTATTTGCTTATTATTTATCTTATTAATTCTCCTAATTAAAATAAGATTAATATTACCCACATAAATTAAACCCAATTAATTTTTAAGGCCCAATTTGTACTAAATTCATTTACCCATCTCTTATTAATATTTATTAGTCTACACAAATTAAATAACTATTTTGACCCAAAATAATGGACAAAGTCCAATTAATATATTTTCAAACAAAATAATTTTTATTATTTAATATTATATATTTTTTTTCGGGTATTACATCACCTACCCTTAAAAAGGATTTCGTCCCCAGAATCAAAATAATGAACGTACCTAATTATCAAAAGATGCAGATACTCCGCTCGAATAGACTCCTCTATCTCCCAAGTAGCTTCCCGCTCCGAATAATTTTACCACAAGACTTTAACAAAAGGAAATATCTTTCTCAATTTTAATTTAATCAGTTATTTAATTATCTACTAAACGAATTTAATCTTCCAAACAAAACAAGGAAGAAAAGAGGGAACAAAATCATTTACCTTTTTCCATTTAAATACAATTGTATAAGATAAAATCAATTAATATTTAATTATAAAAAAATGGGTTATTACATTTTTCATCCCTTAAAAATAATTCCGTCCTCGAAATTCAAATAAGATACAAAAAATAATTTAGTTACGACGTAGCGCCGCCCTTTGTAACGATCAACGCGGATAAGTCATCGGTCCACGTAATTATTCATGTACTCGTAAAAGATTCGTCAGCTATCGTGTCAAGCCTTGGCCGGTAAGGTTCCTCGCGTTAAATCACATGATCCACTGTTGTTGCGGCCCCCCGTTAATATCCTTGAGTTTCATTCTTGTAAACGTACTCTTCGGAACATAATTCGAAATCACAAAAAATAAATTCTTCATCTAAATACGATTTGAATACCCAAAATACTTAAAATTATCTTCAATTCATAAAATGTTTATGTTCCACACATGAAAAGATTTAGCAATTTATTTTTATTTAATTTTACATAAATTCACGCAAAACTCTAAAGGCATCAGATAAACAAAACAACTTAAATTATATCACCAACTCTCACTAAGTCCTCAAGAGTTTCAAAATATCATAACCTCAAATTAAATTAGTTCTCAAATAATATTACACCAAAAATATATTACTACTAAGATCTCTTAATTAATCACCATACCAAACTCCAAATCATATATTCTACTATCTGAATAAGCAAACTATAGCTTTCAAAATCTCTTAAAGATTCATCACTTAATATCTAATCATTCAATAAATCAATTATTCTCTTAGTGCAAACCTTAACCCAACAAATTCCAAGATCTCCTCATACTATCACTAAGAAAGTTCATAGAATATAACTCCAACATCCTACTAGAAAATAGCCACAAATTTGATCAGTAATTCCAAATGATTAATCTAATTAACTCAAATATCAACGACTCAAATTTATAAAAGATCCTCTATACTTAATAATTTTAATTTTATCATAGTATGCCATCAATACACAAACCTCAAATTATCCACAAGCTTAACGTAAATCAATTAAAACTTAACTCTAATCAAATCCTCAATTCAACGATCATAATAATTGTCACCAAAAAAAACAACTCTAAAAGATTAATTTTCCAAAATCAAATACTCGTCGATATATACAAATACTCACACCATAATCACATCTTATATAAGATCACTCCTTATTTATACAAAGTATAACTTTATTCACCTCAATGATTAAATCACAATTCTTAACTAATATCATTACTCAATCACCTTAACAAATTATTCCACTTTCCTCAAATCAACTACAAATCGAAAAGAAATCGACAGTTAGTCAAAATAGAGACCAACCACACAAAGAACCAAAATCAAACCAAACTCATACGTCTACCCAATGGTTTACCCACAACTCACAGGTCAAACCTAAATAGGTTTTCTACAAGAAAGAACTTAAGCTTTGATACTATCTCTGTAACACCCACTTCCCGAAAAGGAAAGGGAGGTCACGTGCAAAGCACAACAAACCTCAAAATAAGTAAACAGAGCACTAATAACTTCAAAATATTAATAGTGGTGTCCATCAATGAAGTACTAAATACAATTTTCCAACTAGAGTCAAAATAATCAAAACTTAAAATTCGAGACAACCTAGATGGTCAAAGGCAATACTCTCATCACACTAGCCTACGAATCACCCTATGCAAACTGCTTGAAAGAAAAACACAAAGATGAGGCAATTTCAAAGACGGATCTGAGATATACAAAAGATATACAACCGATATAACGAAAACAAGCGAGACAAAATCTTGAACAAAGCCTCAAGTGCAAATCTGACGCGAATATAATATCCAAATATCTGAATGGAATATATCTGAATCAAAGTAATGAATATATCTTAATTAACGTAATTGACGAAACCAATAAAAAAAATAATGAAATAACGAACTGAAGTAACTAACTCAATGAATTGAACTGAACAGAAACAAACAAAACTACTACAATAAAATAATAGGCTGAAACAAATGGTTGAGGTTATTTCATACCGAGTGAGCTCAAAAATATATCTTGCCACACGAAATGAAGTCAAACTAATACCACATGTAAAAATCAAATGATGCCACACAGAAAACCAAAATAATGCCACACGCATTATCAAAACAATGCCACACAGGCAAGTCAAATAATGCCACACAAGCAAATCACACATTGGTCCGCGAATCCAAATGTATGCAAATCGGATAGGTGTGTTTGGCACAACATCACGTATCCGCAGAACAAAAATTAGGGTTAACCCATACACCTCCCACAACAAAACACCAAATGGCCCACTTCCTCCGGAGCCCAAAACGGAGACGCCGTGGACTAATCACACCGCCACGGAGAGTGTCATGTCTCTCGTGCCAAGACGACATGCCTGTGGTACCCCCACAGGTGGTTATAGCTCAGGTATACCCTACGGTATATTCTACCAAAAATATTATGTCACAACACATGCGACAAAAGACCAACAAAAAGGTTCTATATGTACATGTTGAACCAAAACAAATTATAATCACAAGGTCTCAAAAAGAAGGTAACAACATGTACCGCTCTACAATTATCAAAAATAAATACTAAACATGATATCCTAATTCAAAGAGTACAAATACGAGTCTAGTGTGTCAACTCCAAAATGAAACAAATATATGAATTTCACAAGAAATAATTATGTGAAATAATAACAGAATTTGAAACGAGGAACAAAACGAATAAATCAAATTTAACAAAAGTATCATTTGAAAAGTACTAATCCGTGCACGATACTTACAAACCATTTATAGCACACTCCACAAAATCTTACCCTCAAATGCCAACGATATCAAATACGAAACGTTATTCGCAACCTAAACATATTCGTCTCAAATAAAAAAAACAATCAAAACTAATAATTCCAAAATAATTCATAATCTATTTAATATGCCTTTAATCATCGCCTTTTATCAATTATTAATACTCCAAAATTTATATTCCAAATATTATTAGTTTCGGACTCTCTCCGATTCGATCTAAATATTTTAATAAAATTTTATTACAATCCAATCATTAACAACATAATACTATTAAATTTATTATTAAAAACTTTTATAATTATATTGGCAAAAATAATTAATTCAAAATAATATATTTAACTTCAATTGATTTACTAATTCCTTATATAAGTTTTATGGTCAAAAGTTTATTAAAATATAACACATATATATATATATAAAATTATTTTATATATTAATAACAATCATATATATGCATGAAATCAAACCTCGTCAAAAGTCAAACACAAAAATCACAAAACTAAAAATTAACCTTTCTTTTTCACCACCACGGATCAGACAAATAACCTAAATAGTAAAAGTAGTTGTAATAATTTACCCACCAAACCAAAAAGAAATCAACGTCTGCACTACTGCAGGCAACAAACATGTTTGTTGCTTATATATACATGATATATATATAAACCTTATATATATATATATATAATAACAAAAATCAACGCCTGCAATCATGATAAATAATCTTTATAATAATATAGCGATGACAATGACTTTTCAATGGAGTCACTTTAACGATTTTTATTTATTTATTTATTTAAAAGCAATCATCAATTCATACCTACATACAAAACATATAAATTTAATTCATTATTAATAGCAATGTTACAATACCTTTTTACTTTCTATGCAACTAAGTGAATCTGCTAATTTTCTCTTCCTCTGCTCTTTCTTCACAGCAAAGCCGGCAACCACTTTTCCTTTTCTTTTTGATTTTTACCGCATATAGATTAGGTTTTAGTATTTATTTACTTATTATTTATCTTATTAATTCTCCTAATTAAAATAAGATTAATATTACCCACATAAATTAAACCCAATTAATTTTTAAGGCCCAATTTGTACTAAATTCATTTACCCATCTCTTATTAATATTTATTAGTCCACACAAATTAAATAACTATTTTGACCCAAAATAATGGACAAAGTCCAATTAATATATTTTCAAACAAAATAATTTTTATTATTTAATATTATATATATATTTTTTCGGGTATTACAATAATATTCAAAAATATATTTCGAGAGAAATTAATCTTTATTCATAAAAGTTGGGGTCTTACAACCTCCCTTCTTATGAAATTTCGTCCTCGAAATTAGGGTGCGTACCTGGTATGTCGAAGAGGTGAGGATACCTTGCTTAGATTCTAACTCTTGAGGTATAACCATTGAGTGTAGAATATGATCCTTCTTATCCAAGATTTTAACATGCATCTCCTCATACGTTAAATCTTCTGCTATCTCATCTGGTTCTAATTCAATAATGTGGTTTGGGTCATCCACATATTTATGTAACATCGATACGTGAAAAACGTTATGAACACGAGACATACTTGGCGGTAAAACGAGTCTATAGGCCACACTTCCTACTCGATCGAGGATTTCAAATGGACCAATTAAATCGAGGGTTGAGATTTCCTCTCTTCATCGACTCTTGCTTCTAGAATAATGCCCTCTTGAACCTTCTTCTTCACATTTATCAACTCCGGGTCTGTAGCTTGCACGGCTTTAACTTTATCGATTAAAGTCGATTCTACTCGTATATTTGATATCATCACATGGGTCTTTAGAGTCTTTAACTCTATCTTCATCATTTGTAAGCTATACAAAATGGGTTTTTGTGTTAACAACATCGCACTCATAAACGCATACGATCTTCTACTCAACGCGTCAGCTACCACGTTCTCTCTTCCACAATGATATTGAATGGTATGATCGTAATCTTCAACAGTTCGAGCCAACGTCTTTGGCGCATGTTACGTTTATTTTAGTTGAAGAAATATTTGAGGGTTTTAGAAATGGGTTTTGTACTGGGGTCAATACAAAATTCGATTTCACGCTCTAGGATTAGGCTAAGAAGTCTTCAAGAATACGCTAGGAAATTTATTAACAATAGAAATATCTTTCAAAACTGTGACTCTCATCCCAAGACTTGGATAGCACGTCACATTGATACCTATCAAATTGTCATCGTCATTCACGATGTCGCCTACAGAAAGTCTGGTTTTGGTGCATTCCACACAAGGAAGTCAACAACGAAAGGATCGGGGCTCTTTACTTATGGCTTGATATGACAGTGATTAACTTTAGTGGTTTGGTTGCTTGAATTCGCATAACAGGTTGGTTAGGAATATGAAAGCTAACAACCTTACGTAAAGCATGATGAGTAGTTAACCAATCGATTACTAAAATCACATCAAATGCAAGTATTTTCAAAGAGATAAGATCGATAGGTAACGTGAAAGTGTCGATTTGAATCAAACAAGATTTATAAACAGTGGAGGTAACGAAGGTTTCTACTAACGAAGTTTCAACCAATAAGTCAAACTCTAACTTCTCTGGGGTCAAATTTAAACGTTGAACGCAAGCAAGAGAGATAAAAGAATGGGTAGAACCGGTATCTAATAAGGTATAGACTTCGCAAGAATTTATAATTAACTAACCTGTGCTAACTTCGTTCGGGTTACTCGCTTTTGAGAAGTCACGAAAAACGCTCTTCCTGAAACCATCGACTTTGTTTTGTCCATATCCGCCTTTGGTGCCCCCGTCCCAGCTGCACTTGATTTCGCTACAGGACAAAATCGAGCTATGTGACCATCTTTTTCACAACTAAAACATACCTTGGAAAGCTGTGAACAGTTTGGACTTATGTGTCCCTCCTCTCCACATCTATAGCATCTAACTGGCGGTCGTTCTCCTCCCCTAGAATATATTGCTGGTGTTGGTGCTGCTGCCGACGTCTTCCCATCATCGTTAAATCTTCTCTTCTTGAATTTTCCACTTCTATTATCTTGGCCATGATTACCACCGAAGTGGTTACCATTCTTGGCATGATAATTTCCCCCACGATGGTTATCATTGTTCATGGATTTGCTGCCCTGCAGATGCGATTATTATTATCTTGTTGTTGGTCGTTGCCTTTTGGTTGGGTTGACACATTATCGCGCTCCAATAACTGAGCCCTATTCACTACATCTGAATACAAACACAATTTGTGAGAAATGAGGTATTAATGTATTTCGGGTTTCAAACCTCTTAGAAACATTCGCGTTATTCGCTCCTCATTATCAACCAAATGGGACGCATACCAAGACAACTCGGCAAACTTAGCTTCATACTGCGTCATGGTCATATTGTTTTGCTCAAGCTTGATGAACTCTACCTCCTTCATGTGACGAATACTTTCAGGAAAGTACTTGTCGTTAAACAGTTCTTGGAACTTCTCCCAAGACATCTTCAGTGCGGCAGGTTGAGTACGCTTTACAGATTCCCACCAGTAATCTACCTCTGCTCGTAACATGAAAATGGAAAAGGGAACCTTTTGCTCCTCGGAGCATTCCAAGACATCAAATATCTTGTTGATATGCTTTAACCACGTCTCCGCCTTAAGTGATTCTGGCTTTCCCAAATACTCCGGCGGTCCCAGCTCCTTGAACTGCTTAACGGTGACCATCCGAGAGTTGCCATTGTTTCCACCTATATTTTGAACAGGAGTCTCTCTCGCCTGATGTTGCATGAATTGTATAAAGCCTCTAATCATCCCATCGTTCATCATCTGATCGGTGTTGTTATTTACCTGAGGATTATTGTCTTCCTGTTGCACATTATCCTGGGTATTGATCGTTGGTGACTCAACGGTCTCATGTGCTTCATTGCTGATCTAAACATTTTCAGATGCCATTTTCAAACACTGTCACAAAACAAGGGTTAATTGACATATCACATATTATCTCTATACTCTGACCAACCAATTAAATACCAAATAAACTTAGGTAGGTCATACGAGCGAAGGAATTTCCTATCTCTCCCCTCCTAGTTCTTGTCTCACATCTCAGCCAGGGATCGTATCCCTAAGCTTTGATACCAACTGTGATGCCCCCAAAATAGGTATACATCACCCATCTTGAGTCTCCAAATACATGGTACATAAATTAAATACAAACTTAAGTATACAACTGTAGTGTAAAATACGATAAAATATAAGTTGAGAGTTTAACACGAATATTGTCTTCTAGACAATATCCACACTCAATGGAGTCCTCGTTACAATTATTATCATACTATTTCACATAATAGTGAGGACTACTAAAGCCATTTATCCTGGATCATCACTCTGTTTTCCGACTCGTCTCAGCTATATTCTCCTTTCCTGAAGAGAATGGTGAAATAAAGGGTGAGCTCAACTAGCCCAGTAAGAAATATTATGACTAAGATAATGCAGAATAAATTATCCTTAGCCTTCAACAGTATAACAACTGATAGAATACAATAGACAACAAGTTTTATATCAACAACTGCAGCGAAATAAGCAATCCATTAGAAGAGTCAAGTAGAGATAAAATCTACTATCTTCTATGATTTAAAAAGTCTTTCATCAACTTTATCATTTGAGACTCAGTTAATAAATAAAATCGAATCATCCTCGCACATGCGCCAAGGATATTCATGTAATCATCAATGGTCATGATTATACCGAATAATCCTTGGTCATAATCATACCAACAACTGTCCATCAATAAACTACAGGCCAATGAGAACTTTTACCACATCATTCGTTACATTACGATCATGATTATACCGAATAATCCCGGGTCATAATCATACCAAGTCCATCTATACACGTAAGCCAAAGATGACTTTCATCACAATATAAGCATGATGATGTTGACCATGACATAACAATTCAATAAAATAAGTTCAAGGATAAATTTTAATGATTTATAATTTAATTTATCCTGAAATCAATAACGTCCAAATTGTCAACATGATACTGCTTTGTGGAGTAAAATTCAAGAATGCTCAGAAGAATATTTTCATGAAAAGATATCGGATGAAGCACAAATATTCGAGATATTTTACTAATTTCATGGAGTATAAAAGCCAAAACTTTAACCAATTTGAGTATAATAGAATATATGAAGCTATGAATGGATTTTCTACGCCATGCGGTAATCCACGTAGATGCATCATTTCCACAATTTAATAAGGAATGAATACGAAGGATCATTCACCACGCGTGCGGTAATCCACATGTAGACGAGTTATTCCAATGAATAATAAAGAATGGAATAACGAAGAATTCACCGAGCATGCGATGAGACCGCATGCGACGTGTTATTCCCAACCAAATAATAAAGAATGGAACCAGTCAAATGCGTAATCCGCACGATGTGATATTCCAACGAGAATAATAAAGAATGGAATAACAACAAAATTCACTAGGCATACGATAGACCACACGCATACGAGTTATTCCAATGTAATAATAAAGAATGAAACCAGTCAAATGCGTAATCGCACACAGAACAAAATAATAAAGAATGGAATAACAACGAGAATTCACGAGCATGCGATAGACCACACAAACAAAGTTATTCCAATGAATAATAAAGAATGGAACCGTGTCATGCGTGTCCTTACGATGCGAGGATATTCCAAAGAGAATAATAAAGAATGGAACTGTGTCAAATGCGTAATCCGCATGCAGACGAGGATATTCCAATGTAATAATAAAGAATGGAATAACAACAGAATTCATCGTGCATGCGATGAAGCCATGCATGAAAGTTATTCCAATGAATAATAAAGAATGGAATATCGGAAGAATTTCACCATGTATGCGGTACTTAGCATAGATGTTTATTCCAACATAATAATAAAGAATGAAATAACAACCCTTACGAGTATTGAAAGAAAATAACTCTCTTCATGAATATGAAAAAATAATACCCCTTACCTCAAAAGAAGACTGAATACCGAAATAGTGAGGTAACAGACTTCTCTTCTTCTCCCTCTCTATAATAATTGCTCTATAGCTTTAGTGAATTGGTAAAAAATGAAGGAAGAATGAGCTTCTATTTATAGGAAAATATAGTTTCGATAATTGCACGTTTTGGGGCTCAAAATATTACAGTATAATACCTTCCTCTTTTCCTTCATTTTTAATTTAGTCCTGCAAGTATTATCAAACTTGCACCACCTCCCCTAATAGTAAATCATGTGAATCAATAGTAAATCATGTGACTCAATAGTTCTAAACATGTGAAAAAATTAATTATAGTATAGTACCTTCAACTATATCTCCATTTTTAATTTAGTCATGTAAGTATTATCAATCTTGCACCAACTCCCCTAATAGTAAATTATGTGAATCAATAGTACACACATGTGAACACATAGTTATAAGTATGTGAATCAATAGCAATTAATTGCTCATTTATCCGGTTAATTACCCGATTGGTCAATATAACCTCTAAACATCAAATATTATCGAAATAAATGTCGATTTCCACTAACACTAATAATTCCCACACAATGAAATTATCAATTTCATCTTTAATCAACATGAACTTATTCATCATTAATATTATAACTCACAACATTTAATAATCAGATCGTTCACAGGAAAGAGGGGGCTTTCCGATAAGGATTTCTCCTTATTGCGACAGAACTTCTAGACATTGTCAATATTGCAAATAATAATATGAATAAATTTGTATTGATTTAATAATATATCATATTATACTGATGATGATCTCGTGACAATAATCTGAATCAATAATATGAGAGATATGATGCGAAGAATTATCTTTAGTGATAATTGAGTATAACCGAGTGACTTCTCACGTAAGCATCAATAATCAATACCATGTGCTACTTATCGCAACCATCGTGATTCATCGTACTTTTACTACTGGGGTAGTTCAACAGTTTAACGGTAAAACTTCCACCGTATATAAAAAGATAATTATGTCGTTTTCTAACTACGACAATACTTCTGCTTTGGGGTCCACCAATGATTGTGCCGTCGTACGAATATTCTCTGTTAAAACCAATATTCCCCAACCAATCGAATATTATATAACCACTTGCTTACTTTGCAAAATTTATAAATATTACCCATAACTATAACATTATATTATATCCACACCATAATATTCAAAAATATATTTCGACAGAAATTAATCTTTATTCATAAAAGTTGGGGTCTTACACTATATAAAACAACGGAGACCATATATTCGATAACAAGGAAGAAGATTTATCTAGTTCTCCAAAAATTAAAAGTATATACTAAAGATAGAATGAAATTCTATCTTATATATTACAGGGAGGACTTATAAAATATAATTCTAACCGTGCCTAATTTGAAAAATAATCTATTAGACTATTACTACTATAGCATAAACCTTAACCAATGCATCAAGTGCTCGAACCAACGAATTTGGTCCCTCGGCTATAAGCCCCTCTAGTAATTAACGCATCAAACAAATCTGAAATTTCAAAACCCAAATGCTTAATTTTTGATTCTATAACCTCTAACCATCTTTCAATTGGTGAAAAAATGACAATGCAAGACTAGAGTTTTCTTTGACCGTGTTCAAGTGAAAAGTAACTTTAGAATTTACTAGAGATAATACATACATACACACATGATGCGGTTTCAGTTTTATGCATGCGGTTTTGGCTAGTAACCAAACAGAAACCATAACTTTGGTTATTCAACCCATCTAAAATCGCCATACGTCGAAACCGTTGATGCAGTTTTAATTGGTGCGGTTCGTACGATTTTTGGTACGGTTTCAGTTCCAATTTAGTTACTTGCTCAGTCCTAATGCAATTTACTCTACCAATAAGTCTTGGCGGACATATTTGTCCGACCGGAATATTGGATATTTTCAATTTTTTTCTTGTGACTTCTAAAAAATATATATTATTTATTTCAACTGAAATTTTTACAGAATATAGTATTTTAGGTGTAATTTGGATACATATACAAGAACATGGTTGTACAGTCTGTTCAACCCTGTTCTTGTATATGTATTTAAATTACACCTAATACACTAAAATTCCGATTACAATAAATATTATACACTTATTGAAAGTCACAAGAAAAACAAAAAGAAAAAAATAATAAAAATGTCCAATATTCCAATACAAAAAAAAAAAAAAAATCCAATATTCCGGTACAAAAAAAATGTCCGTGCCTGACTTGTATAACAAGTCCTGTTTCCAGGAATTTTCCGTACTCCCTTATGTTAATAATGTGAACGTAGTTTAATTTCTCCAACAAAACTTTTCGTTGTTCTACGGAGTTTTCCTTGAAAGGCAAAATTTGCTTTTTATTTGTCTCTATTTTCCGGTCACATGTATACTTTCACAGCGAAGTTCATGTGACCTGATTGTGGTTCAATACTAAAACAAAATTTAGATTCATATTCATATTCATTCGCCTTTCAAAAAATTGCCCATGGATATCCTTGTTCAACGATGTAAATCATGTAAATCCATACAATAATGAGTCAATCCTAGTTGATTCATCTCTTTCTTCTGGTATGAACTAGGAGACCAAAGAAATTTCTTCGGATTTGAGCTCAAAAATGATAGATATGTCACAGAGACGCGATCATTACGGAGGTGTTCTGGAGTACATAGATCAGGTGCTTATGGGAGAGGATGTGCAGAAAACGCCGTGTATGTTCCATCAGTCCTCTGCTCTCCAGGCTGCCGAGAAATCATTCTATGATGTTCTTGGTGAAAAGTACCCTCCTCCCTCTGAATATGTTGTTGATGATTCTATTGATAAATCCAGTAGTAGTCAAAGCAGCAGCAATAGTTTATATGTTGATGATTCTATTGATAAATCGAGTAGCAGTCAAAACAGCAGTAATAGCTTTTTTGAGTCCGACCGGATTTATGATCGAGGCGAATCTGAATCCTTTCTTCATCAATCTACCCTGGTTAATCAGCCCTTTGAACAAAATTTGCAGATTTTTCATCATTCAAGCAACTTGGGTGATGTAGCCGACAAGCCAGTCAATTCTCCTATGATTCAATTTGATGGCCTATTTGTATCCCAGATCAACGGAGCACAAGAAAAAGTCAACCGTTTCGTCCCCAATGATTATTACTTGGATCATCGTCTCGAGCTGTCAGTAGAGGATTTCAAGGGAGTGCAAGATAATTATGTGAATCAGTATCTCGAGCAAAAAGAAGAGGAGGATTATCAACAAGAAGAGCAGAGTCGCAAGCAGTTGGCAAGCTGCGAGGAAGAATTTGAGCAAACAGAAATATATGACGAGTTCTTTTATGAGGAACACATGTGTGCAAAGGCATCGACAAAGTTACAGCAACGTGGGCTGTCTAAAGAAACGAAAGCTAGAAGAATACGTGATAATAGACAAGACGACAAATGGGAAATAATTGATTTACCAAGTCTCTTAACTCAATGTGCAAAAGCTGTACAAAGCAGTGATATTAGGAACGCTAGCGAGATTCTTAAACGGATTAGGCAGCACTCTTCGCCTAACGGAGATGGCACCAAGAGGTTGGCGCATTACTTTGCAAACGCTGTCGAGGCACGCTTGGCTGGAACTGGTATAGAACTCTATACAAATTTCAATAGGAAGAGAATTTCAGCTGCTGATACCTTAAAAGCTTATCAGGCATATGTTAAAGCATGTCCATTTCATAGAATGTCGAATATCATGGCTGACAAATCGATATTCAAACTAGCTAAGGGCGCAACAACGCTACATATAATTGATTTCGGGATTTTGTATGGATTCCAATGGCCCTGTTTTATCCAGGGAATGTCCATGAGAGCCGGTGGACCTCCAAAGCTTAGAATCACAGGAATCGACTTTCCTCAACCGGGGTTTAGGCCAGCTGAGAGGGTTGAAGCAACTGGGAATCATTTAGCAAGATATTGCGAGAAATTTAATGTCCCATTTGAGTACAACGCAATAGCGAAGAATTGGGACACTATCAAACTCGAGGATTTAAAGATTGAAAAAGATGAAATGCTTGTGGTTAATTGTTTGTACAGGCTGAGAAATGTGTTGGATGTGACAGTAGATGAGACAAGCCCGAGGGATGCAGTTTTGGACTTGATAAAGAGGATTAATCCCGATATGTTTGTCCATGGAGTTCTTAACGGGACTTATAATGCACAATTCTTCACAACGCGATTTAGGGAAGCAATGTTTCACTTCTCAAGTTGGTTTGATATGTTTGAGGCTACTGAACTGTGTAAAGATAAACACAGGTTGTTATTTGAGCAAGAGGTGTTTGCGAGGGATGCTATGAATGTTATTGCGTGTGAAGGTACTGCAAGGATTGAAAGGCCAGAAACGTACAGGCAATGGCAGTTTCGGAATATGAAGGCTGGTTTTAGGCAGCTGCCATTACAGAAGAATGTTATGAAGGAAGTTAGCGCAAAAGCGAGGTTGAATTATCACAAGGAGTTTTTGGTGGATGAAGACAGGAACTGGATGTTGCAGGGATGGAAAGGGCGAGTTCTTTATGCTCTCTCCTTTTGGAAGCCCGTCGAGGAGTAGTTGATGATGCATTTGCTTTGATCGCAGATAGGTAAAGAAGATGGGAGGAATGATTTCTTGAAGTTTGTGTTAGTTTGTTTGTTGGCCTAGCAGTTGTAGTGATGTAGATTTCTTTCAAACTAATCATGTATACATTCAAAAAGAAAAAAAATTGTCATTTTCAGATTTTCTTTCGAAGTACTATGAAACTTTATGATATCGATAATATGATTGACCATTGGTGTTATATGTTTTAACATGCACCAAAATGACAAATAGTTGGTAATTTTGCAAGAGATTAATAGCAAGTTAGAAAAGCTTGATATGTTAAGACTTCAAGATTTTTTCTAAGTTTTCACTTATTTGAGCTTTAGTTGAATCATGTTGCTGCCTATTTACTGTACTGTAAGTCTGTAACTGTTGCTAACAATGGACTATATCTATAAAAGTTTCAGCTAGATTTCGACTTGTTGGGATCAATTTGCCTATGATTTAAAGGGGAAAATAAGTGCAAGAGGAGTGAAAATAGTGTTATTCCTAAGGCAAAATTTCAACTCAGCCGGGAAACTCTGTTTTAAAAAATTGAGTAAGAGATCAAGCTGATTGAAATTGACTGGCTGTAGCCATTCGTGGTATTAGCTTCAGGCATCTATGATTAAATATAAATTTCATTTCACTTGATAATTTAACAATAAAAATATATTTTTTATTTATGAAGAAAGGGGTATGAGTAAAGATTTTAAAAACAAACATCAATCAATTAATCAATCTACTAAAGAATATAAAACCTTACCCAATTTTCGTTCCTGACTATTTTGGTACCATTTTCGTCCCACTTCAGTATTTACTGCTACTGAACTGCGTAAAGATAAACACAGTTTTTTAGTTGAGCAAGAGGTGTTTGCGAGGGATCCTTTAATTGCGTGTGAAGGTACTGCAAGGATTGAAAGGCCAGAGAGACGTACAAGCAATGGCACTTTCAGACTATGAAGGCTGGTTTTAGTCAGCTGCCTTTACACAAGGATGTTATGAAGGAAGTTGGCGCAAAAGTGAGGTTAAATTATCAACAAGGAGTTTTTGGTGGATGAAGAAATGAACTGGATGTTGCAGGGATGGAAAGGGCGAGTATTTTATGATCCCTCCTTTTGGAAGCCAGTCGAGGAGTAGCTGATGATGCATTTTTTGCTAGCACAGGTAAAAAAGATGGGAGAAAGGATTTCTTGAATTTTATGGAGTTTGTTTGCTGATCTAGCATTAGTGGCAAGAAGAAAAGTTTCCCTTCAACAATTTTTCTTATTTATATTGATAATATGATTGACCATTGAAGACTTGAAGATCTTTTCTAAAGTTTTTACTTAGTTGAGCTCTAGTATTTTAAGTCTTTAACCATTGCTAAAAATGGATAATATCTATACATTTTTTAGCTAGATTTCGACTTGTTGGGATCAATGTGTTCGATAATTTTAAAGGGAAAATAAGTATAAGGGGAATTGGATAATAGTGTTATTATCCAATCCCCCTTTGGAGCGTTTGAAAGTTCAAACGTAATTGTAATTCTTGTTCGTTTAGAATAAACATACTAAAACCTAGTTTATTTAACTCACAAACGCTGCATTTAGGGCTCAAACTCAACACACCAACAATGGTAACCGAATAAACCCTATGCTTCCGAACATCACAATAACACAGCTTGATTGCTCCAAACACCACCTTCATGCTTCCGAACTTTCTTTCCTCTCAAAAAAACTCTGTTTTGTGTATATTTCTGAAGCTACTATCCATGTCCTCCCAAAAGTTTGCTCTTTTTGTCCTTATTTTTAGGTCACATGCAAACTCACTCACTGTACATAACCGCCCATATTTCAGATTCACCGTGATTATCATGCGAAAGCCTTGTGCCTTTATACTTCTTCCGGTTCTCCAGTCACAAGTTCCCAATAAAGTACACAAAAGTAACTCTTTTGTACTGAAGCAACTAGTCCTTGTATCAACACGTAAGTTCCAAATCCAAATTCGATTCATAAATATCCTAAGTAAGAGTATATTACATCTTTGTCACACACACACATATATATAGGTATCCTAGTTCTGTTAACAAACTAATGCAACACAAGCCAAATCACTAAAGCGTGGATATCAAATAATTTTTGAGCTCAAAGAAAGGGAAATGCCGTTGGAACGCTACTACTTTGATGGTGTCTACAAGTACATAGACCAGATGCTTATGGAAGAAGATGACATGCAGAATCATAAGGCTCGTATGTTCCATGATGGCTCTGCTCTCCAGGCTGCTGAGAAATCGTTGTATGATCTTCTTTGTGAAAAGAACCCTCCTCGTGATCATTTACTTGATGATTCTATTGGCAATACTAGTAGTCAATGCAGTAACAGCTCTAATGTTGTATTAGACAATTTTGTGGAGTCTAATAGGGTTCATGATTGTTGGTCAAAGTCTTCACCCATTGAATTTGGCCTTCATTTTTTTCCAAAGTCATTGCCCTTTGATTTTGGCCTTCCTCATTTGGCCTTCTCCTCTCCTGATTTCTTCTATAAAAGGGAGCTTGGGCTCCTCATTTCAACACACCACATCAAGCAGCTTAGCAAAGCAAAAGAGAGTTAGAGAGTCAGAAGCTCAGTTAGAGCATTCAGAGAGAGTGAGGGTGTAGAGAGAAATAAACAATTAGTTTATTTCTCAGTTGAGAGTTTGTAATCTCCATATTATTTTCATAGTGAATTTCTGAGATCTCTCCCCGTGGTTTTTTCCAGTTGGGTTTTTCACGTAAAATTCTGGTGTTATTATTTTAGTGTGTTTATATTTATCTTAGTGTATTTGTGTGAGCCTGATTTCTCAACAATTGGTATCAAAGCTCTTGGTTCACGCCAACGATGAGTTTAAAGAGAAATTAGACAGGTCACAAATACGAAGATGGCAAGCACAAGTGCGAGGTATGAAGTTGAACCATTTGACAGTAAGTCAAAATTCAGTATTTGGCAGTGTACAGTCAAAGATGTATTGGCTCAACAAGGTTTGACAAAGGCACTAGAAGGGAAGATACCAGCGACTACAAATGAAAAATGGATGGAACTTGAAGCAAAGACCGTGACAACAATCAGATTGAGTTTGGCGCCACAGATCAAATATCAGGTTTTTACAGAAACATCTTCGAAGGACTTGTGGGAGAAACTTGAGAAAGTTTACAAGTCAAAGTCTCTGTCAAATCGGTTATATTTGAAGAAGGAATTGTACCGGCTTCGGATGGAAGAAGGGTTAGATTTGGCCAATCATATTAATGAGTTTAATAGATTGATGACTCAACTAACCAGTATTGATGTGAAGTTGGACGAAGAAGATAAAGCCTTATTGCTTCTTGTCTCTCTACCAGATTCATACTCAACTCTCCGGATTACACTCCTTGTAGGGAAGGAAAAACTTGCAGTTGACGATGTGATGTCAGCAGTCTTGGACCAGGATAAGTGCAGGGGCACTACTTCCAGAGATCAAGGAGACAGTCTTCTTGCTTTTTCAGATTGGCGTGGCAGAGGTCCTAATCGAAAGAAGTATTCCGGCAAGGAACGAGAAAGGTCTCTGTCGAGACCATGCAAGAAGGATAAATCTCAGGTTGAGTGTTATCATTGCCACGAGAAAGGTCACTACAAAAATCAGTGTCCATTGTTGAAGAAGGATAACAAGAAGAAAGGAAAGCAGATTGAAAATTCTGCTAATGTTGCTGAGCAAACAGATGTATACAGCGACGGAGAGTTGTACACAGTAACAGAAAATGAAGCTTCACAAGGTAATCTCTTATCTGTTAGAGACAGTGGCAGCCTTACAAATTGGTACATGGATTCCGGTTGTTCTTTTCATATGTTCCCTCACAGGGATTGGTTTGATACTTTTACATCCTGCAATGGTGGTACAGTTTTATTGGGTAACAATGCAGTCTGCAAAGTTACTGGGATAGGCACCATCAAAATTAAAATGTTTGACGAGGTTGTCAGAACATTAGGTGATGTAAGGTATATTCCAGAATTGAAGAAGAGTTTGTTATCGGTTGGAGTACTTGACTTTATAGGTTGCAGTATCTCAGTCAGAGATGGTGCCATGAAAATTACCAAGGGTTCGATGGTAATTATGAAGGGCCAGAAGAAGGGCACCCTCTACAAGCTGATAGGGGACACGGTTGGTGGTGGAGCAGCAAATTCTGTGTAAGATAATTCCAACAGTGATAGCACAGAATTATGGCACATGCGACTTGGTCATTTGAGTGAAGGTGGAATGAAAGAACTTCACAAAAGACAGTTGCTAAAAGGTGTCAAAACGTGCAGTTTGGAATTTTGCAAGTTTTGCGTGTACGGCAAACAACGGAGGGTCAGCTTCAAGGCAGGAGCACATACCAGTAAGAATGTACTTGATTATGTACATTCGGATGTGTGGGGCCCGATAAAGCATACGTCAATGGGTGGAGCCCATTATTTTGTTAGATTTATAGATGACTACTCCAGAAAGGTGTGGGTGTATTTTATGAAGCAGAAATTCGAGGTTTTCAGAACCTTCAAGCAGTGGAAAGCTAAAGTAAAAAACCAGACCGGAAAGAAGCTGAAGTATTTCAGATCAGATAATGGCACAAAATACAAGGACAGATCATTCCTACAGTTCTACCAGGATGAAGGTATCGCCAAGCACTTCTAAGTTAAAAGAACTCTATTGGAACGTGCCAGATGTATGAGGTTGAATGCAGGATTGCCCAAGAGTTTCTGGGCTGAGGTAATCAACACAGCCAGTTATCTGATAAATCGATCTCCTTCAGCTGGAATTGATTACAAAATCCTCGAAGAGGTATGGAGTGAGAAATCAGTTAATTTTTCTGTGATGAAAATCTTTGGTTGTCCAGCTTGATCCAAACTTGATCCAAGGTCAAAAGAGTGTATTTTCCTTAGATATGAAGATGGAGTCAAGGGATACAGGTTATGGGATCCAGTATTCAAGAAGAAGGTTGTCAGCAGAGATGTGATGTTCAATGAGAAACACATGCTGAACAAGTCCGAAAATGAAGAATCTGCAGCAGGTGAGTTGCAGAAACACCCAGTTGAGGTGGAGCTTTCTGAAGAGATTGAAGATGATCATCTTTCAGATCCCCAAGAGAGGTCCTATAATCTTGTTAGAGATCGGAAAAGGCGAGTCAGCAAACCAGTGCAGAGATATGGATTTGAAGACATGGTTGCCTTTGCCTTGATTGTTGGTAGTGGAGATCCAATTAGCTATTAGGATGTTATTCAGTCCGAAGATAATGATAAATGGGCGATAGCGATGGCAGAAGAGATGGAGTCTTTACAGAAGAACCAGACTTGGGAGTTAGTTCAACTCCCAAAAGGATCAAAGGCTATAGGATGCAAGTGGGTGTTCAGGAAAAAGGAAGCTCAGTCTGATAAAGAAGGTGAAAGATTCAAGGCCAGGTTAGTGGCAAAGGGATTCTCTCAGAGAGAGAGAATCGACTACAATGAGATCTTCTCACCAGTTGTGAAACACACATCGATTCAGTTGATCTTATCTATTGTAGCATCACAGGATATGGAGTTAGAATAGCTTAATGTGAAAACAGCTTTTCTCTATGGTGATTTAGAAGAAAAGATCTACATGAAGCAGCCTGAGGGGTTTATTGAACCAGGGAAAGAAGGCTTAGTTTGCAGTTTGAAGAAGTCTCTCTATGGTTTGAAGCAGTCCCCGAGACAGTGGTACATGAAATTTGACAACTTCATGGTGGCTCATGGTTACTCTCGTTCGGAGTATGATCTATGTGTGTATTTCAGATCACTTGATGACAACTCTCTAGTATTGTTGAGGTTATATGTCGATGACATGTTGATAGCAGCAAAGAGGAAGTCAGATATTCTTCAGCTAAAGAATTTGTTGAGCAGTAAATTTGACATGAAGGATCTTGGGTCAACTAAGAAGATCCTAGGTATGGAAATTCACAGGGATCATCAGGCAGGAAAGTTGTGGCTAACTCAGAAAGGATATGTGCAGAAGGTCTTGGAGAGGTTTAACATGAACAATGCTAAACCAGTTAGCACTCCGTTGGTAGCACATTTCAGGCTGTCTTCACAGTTGAGCCCACAAACAGAGGATAAGGTGGAGTATATGTCCAAAGTACCGTATGCAAATGCGGTGGGTTGTCTAATGTACGCCATGATATGTACAAGGCCAGATATCTCACAAGGCGATCGATTAAGGTTAAGCAAGTATATGGCAAATCCAGAAAAAGAGCATTGGAATGCTGTAAAATGGATTTTTCGTTATCTAGCAGGTACAACCAATTACGGTCTTATGTTTGATCGTGATACCGCAAGAAATGAGGTTACAGGGTTTGTTAATTCGGATGATGCTAGAGACCTAGATGCAAGGAGATCTACGACAGGGTTTGTATACACCTTTTGTGGAGGATGTATATGTTGGAGGTCAGTGTTGCAATCTACGGTAGCATTATCAACAACAGAGGCTAAGTATATGGCATTGACAGAGGCAAACAAGGAGGCTTTGTGCCTTAAGGGACTAGTTGAAGAACTAGGTTTCAAGCAAGGCAGTATCCAGATTCAGTGTGATAGTCAAAGTGCTATTCATTTAACAAAGAATCAGGTGTTCCATGCCAGAACCAAACGTATAGATGTTCGGTATCACAAGATTCGTGAGTGGCTGAACAATGGTGACATTGCAGTTCGCAAAGTTCACACGAAGGAGAATGTCGCAGATATGCTTACAAAGTCAGTTACAGCAAAAAAGTTCAAGCACTGCTTGGACTTAATTCACTTCGTCGAATGCTGAGTTCGTGGTAGAGTATCCAGGGAGAGAGATACATTCATAGACACAAAGAAGTTCACAGTATTTGAAAAATACAAGTCAAGGTGGAGATTGTTGGTCAAAGTCTTCACCCATTGAATTTGGCCTTCATTTTTTTTCAAAGTCATTGCCCTTTGATTTTGGCATTCCCCATTTCTTGTTATCCTCTCCATATTTCTCCTATAAAAGGGAGCTTGGGCTCCTCATTTCAACACACCACAACAAGCAGCTTAGCAAAGCAAAAGAGAGTTAGAGAGTGAGAAGCTCAGTTAGAGCATTCAGAGAGAGTGAGGGTGTAGAGAGAAATAAACAGCTAGTTTATTTCTCAGTTGAGAGTTTGTAATCTCCATATTATTTTCATAGTGAATTTCTAAGATCTCTCCCCGTGATTTTTCCCAGGTGGGTTTTTCAAGTAAATTTCTGGTGTTATTATTTTATATCTCATACAGTAGTGTGTTTGCATTTATCTTAGTGTATTTGTGTGAACCTGATTTCTCAACAATGATAAAGGAGAATTGGAATCCGTTCTTAATCATTCATTCCAACCTAATTCGCAGTCATTTACTTCTTTTGTCCATTCGGTCATTTCTTCTATCACTCAATTTCTGATTTTATTTTCATCTAGTGATCACCAGTTTGTATGCCAAGAAAATACCTTGTTAGTTCTGTTCAACGACAAGAATGTGAGTCCTCATCTTGTGCCAATAGACGAGAACTCAAAATTGTCCCCCAAAGTGTCAAAGGGTAGGAAGAATCTGTATCAGGAATCTACTAATGACTATTTTCAAGAAGAAAGAAGTAACAAGCAATTGGCAAGCTACTCAGAAGAACCTAAGCAATCAGAAATGTATGACAAGGTATTTCTTTGCCCTGCATTGAATCCCGGTTTGCATATGACGATTCTACGTCTCATGGTAGAGACTTTTTAACTAAAGAATCAAAAGCTAGAAGACAACGCGGTAAGAGACAAGGCAATAATACAAGGGAATTGTGAATCATATTCAGTTTAGTAGGATGTATTGGATGACATCCCGCATCATCAATCTATGTTTGACTTTGATTGTCTACAAAATATGGAATGAACGAAATTGAAGAGTCCATGGAGAACATCCTACTGTTGCTATTGCTCAAGAGTGTATTAAAATTATTAAATGTAAGTTGTACAATGTCAAGAAATTTAGTAAATATTTAGACAAATACTCATGCCTTAGGGTCTGACAATTATAGCCTTCTGGTTATATCTTAAACATAATTGGTCTGTCTTTGATGTGTCTGTTGTAGCAGCTTAGCGGGGTATGCCCCTTTTTTTTGTAATCCTTTCTTTCTTTTTATAATACTCTCAATTTAGCAAAAATAAATAAAAAAAAATAATACAAGGAAATTTATTGATTTGAGAAGTTTTTTAATCAATGTGCACAAGCTTTAGCAATAGGGGAAATTCAGTCCGCTAACAAGATTCTCAAGTGCATTAGACATCACTCTTCGCGTTATGGAGATGGTACTGAGAGGTTGACTCATTATTTTAGTAACGCTATCCAGGCACGCTTGGCTGGAACTGGGATGGCACTATACACAGCTTTTACTAAGAGGAGAATATAAGCTGTCAGTATCTTAAAAGCTTATCAGGTATATCTTACAGTAGTCCCATTCCAAAGAATGTCGAATATCTTTGCTAACAAATGGATATATAAACTAGCCAAGGGAGCAAAAAGGCTTCACATAATTGATTTTGGGATTTTACATGGATTCCAATGGCCCTGCATTATTCAGGGTCTTTCTTTAGGTCCTGGTGAGCCTCCAAAGCTTTGAATCACTGGAATTGATCTTCCCCAACCAGGGTTCCGGCCAGCAGAGAGAGTTGAAGAGTCGGGGCGTTATTTAGCACAGTATTGCAAGAGATTTAACATCCCGTTTGAGTACAACGCGATAGCGAAGAAATGGGATGATATTCAACTCGAGGATTTAAAGATTGAAAAAGACGAAAAGCTTGTGGTCAATTGTTTGTACAGGCTAAGGAATGTGCTTGATGAGACGGTAGTGGAGAACAGTCCGAGGGACAAAGTTCTAAACTTGATTAAGAATATTAATCCTGATTTGTTTGTTCACGGAGTTCTTAATGGGAGCTATAATTCTCCCTTCTTTTTCACGAGATTCCGAGAAGCTTCTGTTTCACTTCTCTTGTTTGTTTGATATTTTTTGAGGCTACTGCACTGCTTGAAGATAAAAGCAGGCTGCTGTTTGAGCAAAGAGGTTTTTGGTGGGGATGTTATGAATGTCATAGCTTGTGAGGGAACTGCAAGGATTGAAAGGCCGGAGACATACAAGCAATGGAAATTTCGGATTATGAAGGCTGGTTTTAGGCAGCTGACACTGCACAAGGACCTAATGAAGGAAGCAGGCGCAAAGGTGAGGTTGCATTACCACAAGGATTTTCTGGTGGATGATACAGGGATGGAAGGGGAGAGTTCTGTATGCTCTCTCCTTATGGGAGCCTGTCCAAGAGTAGTTATTACGGACTTTTATTTAGGCATAGTTGTCAAGATGCTAAGTCGAGACGAGACAGTGGAGGGTCGGACTAGGCGCTCATAAGGTCATAAGTCTTTAATAATTCCGTTTACTGCCCTAGAATGTTTAGTGTAATATATGACTCTTGTAAATTTACCATATTCACAATTTCTTCCCTTCCAATACCCATAATTGTTAAGGCATTAAGTCGAGGCGAGGCAGTAGCCGGAAGCTTAATTGCTCAGGCGAATAAGGCGCCCCCCCAAGTCTTTAACAATGTGATTTTTATGTTTACATTTATGGTCTGTTTACTAATTTAGAATGCCTAGTGTAATCTAAGATTCTTGTAAACTAATCATGTAAATATTTAAAAATTCTGCCCTTTCAAGGTATACCTCCAAAGAATTTTGAAATTTGAAGATCTTGATAAGATGATTTGACAATTGGTAGCATTGTATTCTAAATGGGAGCACTATTTACGTGTGTTTTTTCTCACATGAAGGTGGGACTCACTGTATGTTCATGTGAGAGAAGATCATGTGGAAATATCAAAAATACATATAAAAATATCAGTTTGCTATTCTAAACTGCATCATTTGGTAAAGAATGAACTAAATTTAGATAAGATTTAAAGTTTTATTAGCTAAAATTGCGATAAAATCCTTGATCATCTCTCTCTCTCTCTCTCTCTCTCTCGTAATTATGAAAGAGAAAAGGTCATGTCAGGTAAGAGACAATCATGTAGTGATAAAAATAAGAGTTTTATCACCGTTGTATTGAATATTTTATCCTGTAATTTGACAAAAGTCGCAAACTATTCTGTGCAACTCAGCCCGGGAGAGATTCAAAAAGCTTCTAGTAAAGAAACTTGGTAGGGTTTTACCCAATTACTAAACCCTCCTAAGGGTGAGAGAGATATTAGTTAAAAAAGAAAATCTGGTCAAAATTCAACCAAATAAAATAGTTGAGACTAGTAAATAATTTGAACTTTATCACTACTAATCAATTTGGTCAAATTCTTGGATACAATTCAACATTATTTAAGTCAATAATCCAAGTTTTGACACCTTTTTCAACTATATATAGGACTATAGGGTGCTTACCAGTAGTACAAGTGCCTATCAAAAAGAAATATCAATAATATGTACTAGCAAGTATCAAGGATTTCTCATGGGAAAAAGACCTTTAGTTTCCTTGCTTAGTTCATGGTTGGTTCAACAAAAATCCCTTCAATTCAACTTTGTTGAATACACTACTGTATCTTGAATAATTTTGACAGATCCTTATCACTTTAATCTTCTCCATTTTCAGAATTTTTAAAGTTCATGTTATCTGGTCAAATAAAATTTGGGTAACATTCTACAAATCACTGCAGAAAGGGATTTGAATATCATAACCAAGGTAATTTCATACTCCCTCCTGTTCAATTTCATACTCCCTCCGTCCCATAAAGACGGGATTAGTTGAACTTTTCAAGTCAAATTGATCATTTTTTAGAATTAATAATTTAGTAACAAATTCGATGTAGTTTCTTATGGTTATAATTCATCACTTTATATTTGTACGAAATGGTATAAATTTTGATTCTAAAAATGGTCAATTTAACTTAAAAAATCAAACTAAGTCAACATTTACAGGCCAGAGGAAGGATATTCTAACAAAGATTTTGACACTTTTTTTGCCATAACATATCAGAAACTATTCAACTACAAAAATAAAATAATTAAAAGTCGAACGCATAGTTAGAGTCAGAAAGATAAATTAGGCTAAATCACAGTGCAAAAAGAGTCAAATATTTTTTCTTAAGAAAGGAGACATCGACTTAAAATGGGCACTTTTAAGTGTATTTTGATGTATATTTTGATATGATCCCTATCAACAAAAAAAACACTCTCAACTGAAATTGATCGCAGACCAACTATCAGGAACAATCTAATCAACTTCTCATGCTATGCTTGCACAAAAAATTACATTACAATGATCTTGTAAATATCAAAGCATATAAAAAACTAAGTCAAATAACTAAGGCTTCCATCACCTGCTTGAGATCACCCTCTTTTGTTTTGGGCCTTCGGAGGTCTTAGAACATTCCAATCCAGCTTTTCACGCTTGTGTTTCTTGTGAGAACTTTTACTGCTTGAGTTCGAGTCCTGATCACCTTCAATGTTTTTTGGCAATTTATTGGGATATGGTATTTCAGAGATTACCTCGGAATGTTTCCTTTTAAGGTCTTCATTTGCATCACCATTGTTTCTATCTAGCTTTGAGCTTTCTGATCCATCCTGTGCATACCCATTTTCTCTGTATCGATGAACCATGAGAAATTTAAAGATGCGCTAATGGAAGTTTAATTAACTAATGGAACTTGAATTTCACAGTGACTGAGTCATAAACACAAACGTTGATTCACATGTAGGATATGCAGCATCAGATCCTTGGCTTTTTCTTGTTTTAGCCTTTCATGGGATAAAAAAGGAATTCGCAATTTTAACATCCTTGAAGTAGCATTACATACTCCATTGTGAATTGCTTTTAATGGTAGAATAATATGCAATTCCATGGTTCGATAATATTTATACAGAAGAGATCTGAAATTTATTTATTTTTCAAAAGTGAAACAGAGTCCATCCTTTACACAATCCACCACTATCAGGGATGAAATACAGTAAATAATGAATTGACTACAAAATACCAACAGAACTTGGTACAATTAAACAAAGCATGAGGTTAATGCGTCAGCTATAAAAGTCCTGCTTTTTGTCATCAATAGCCACATTTTTTTAGTCTCAATGTCTTAACATAAGACAGATTGCTTCATGGGTTTGATTCAACAATTCCTCATGGATGGAAAAGCTGAATCTACCCTGTTTGGAGGAGATACTTCTAATTTTCATTTTACCAAATAAATATACTAGTTATTATAACAAAAGTGAGTTGTTAAACAGCAATCATTGCATCTCCCCAAAACCCATGTGAAGAAAGTAGTGGACCACCAACCACATGTTGCTTCATTGTTTGATGGTTTCTATTTGTGGGGCTTGGTCCTTCTCTTTTGGGGGTTGCTAGGCAGTGTTTGGTGGTTAACTTCTTGCAGGCCTAGGGAGGAGTGAAGGGTTGGCAAGGAAATGTGGTCGACTCATTGGTTGTAGTGGATAACTTGGAGAGAAATGAGTAGGAAATGCTTTGAAGATATCGAGAGATCAATTGTTCATATTCACTGTTTATTTTACGTCTTTTTTTTCTTTTTGGCAAAATGAAATTTATCCAGCCTTTTTTATAAATCGATTCATTATGGCAACTTGTCAAGGGGACATGGTGTGACTCCAAGGAAAGTTGAAGGTGCTTATAGGGGTTATACTTAATTTTCTGGTCAAAGAGGTTCTTTTTTTTCTTTTCTCCCTAGTCCTTTGCATATAAGCCGTGTATACATGTAAAAGGCCCCATTTTAGCATCTCTATTTTAATAATTTATATTTATTAAAACAGAATTGTGTAGATTACCACAGAATAATTTTATTTTGTATGTTTTTGGATAAGACACTCAGAAAATATATGCTGAGCACTTGAAGGGTTAAACTGCAAACCTATTTGCTCTGCCTTGATTACCAGAAGATGTATTTGAGCCTTCTGGTTGTTGAACTTTGTCAGCTTCTTCATTCAATTTCTACCAAGACAAGGTTGTGACATAAGCAAAGCACAAGATACAATTACACAAGAAGTGAATTGTGATTCAAATAGTGTTCAGGTCACTCAACCCTTATACTCACATCAACAGAAGGATTAAAACTTTGAAATGACATCCGGCCTCTCATAGCACCTGGATGAGGATCCCCTTCCATAATGACCACGCTGCAAATATAGATATTTCAAAACAAAGATCAGAATTCAGACAAACAAGTGAAACAACACACAAAATAAACAAACAAAAAGAGGTAAAACAAATGCAGCTTAGTCAGGAATTCAGCTAGCAACAGCTAATTAATTATAATAAGCATAGTCTATCAGTGTGAGGCATAATGGAACCTTGTCCCCCTTCAAATCATAAGAATATTCAAAAATTAATTCCTATATCATCCAAGAAGAGGGACAATATAACTGACCCGTAAAAAGTTTAAGCTGCTTTAACACAGCCATCACAGGATAAGAGCCAAAAAAAAGAAAGAAAGAAAGAAAAAATCCAATAAGTAATGAGCAGAGCATTTAATATCGGATAGCTTGAAAAACCATATCATTTTCTAGAAACATAAGTTATGAACTGGTACTAAATAGCAAAGGCAGGATGGCAATCTGTAATCTCACATTCAAAAACAACCAAACAATGCTCCCTTGAGAAAAGATCAGATCCCTTGGTACAACTCATCGTTTCTCCGGAGGTAATATAATGCTAAAGATGCCTTTATCCTGAATTTAAAGAATAAATAATATGCACCTAACCAATCAACAGGGTACTAATGTAATTAATCAGTGCATCACAAGCAGATGACACTTTTAGAATCAATTACATGCTCATAGAGAGAGGGAGGGAGGAACCCCACGGGGATAGAGAGAGAGAGAGAGAAAGACAGACAGACAGACCACCCTAAACACCAAAAAGAAAGAAACAGGACATTGCAACAAAATGACAAATTCTCTTAGAAAAGCTGTGTACTTCTTTATGTAAACTTCACAAACAAGTCATTTGGACGGATATAATAACTTCAAAATATCAATATGACGGGGAACCTAATACTAAACCCTACACCCAATGGAGAAGTTATGAGTTCAATGAACATGCAAATATAGGTAATGCAAGCAGTATCCATTTCAGCAAACAACCAGAACAACATAATATCTGAAGAATGCAATGGTATAAGACATGTGAATCTTGGTAGTCCAAATTATTCTGATTAAACCACGTACAGTAGAGAAACATATATTAAGATTGTGTTGTTATGGCTGAAAGGCAATCATGGACATTATCAAGCTGGTTGACTGGTGGGAACTAGGAACCACACAGTGAAGTGATATCCATATATAGGAGATTATTTAAGCACAGTTTTGTATTGAATTTTACAATAGTATACACTATATCTTGTAATTGACAGACAAGCTGTTTGCATTTTTTTCTTCTGTTTTTTTGACAAGTGCCAAGGCAAAGTTTCCTTTTAAAATAGGTTAATTTTTTAAAAGACTCTTTTATCTTTAAAAAAAATCCAAAGGACCTTTCATATTTGTGTTTACATCTGAGTTCGATACTAAAGAATGCAGAATTCTAAGAAAGACCCAAAAGTGCCAAATATTGCGGAGTAGAATTATAGGAAGAATAGAAATGAAGTTAGCTGCCGAACCAGAAGAAATGGTTCATGACCTCCTTGCATGGAATTCACTAACAAGCACCAAGATTGCTTCCTCTCTAAAAGCTTTTCCCACAGGGAAATAAAAATAGCCTTTCTTAAATAGGAGTAATATTCAACTGTATTAAATTTAAGCCAATAATGAAATAGTTATAGGACTATTTAGAGAATCGAATAATATCGCGCATGTAAGAAACCAGCTAAAAAGATGGTTCAGCACTAACTATAACTAGACAGTATATTCATTAGCATGAACTTCTCGCAAGTTGTCAAATTGGTGCGCAAGTTTCTTATAGATACCAATAAACATGATCTCAAACAATGCCGATATCCAATTTTTACCACCCGCAATCCAGGGGATAGGAAGTAAGAAGAAACAATAACATTCTAACTGTTTTTGTTTCATCAATATATTGGCAATAAAATTCAGTAGCATATGATATCCTAGCCTCTTGAAAAAGTTTTCTTTAACTCATTGATTGCTTTAGTATAGCCTAGTACCACAGTTTTACTTAGCAAAAACTTCCTAAATAGCATGACACACATGATTGGTAAGAAAAACAAATTTAATGACACAAGCTCACTTACATACCTAAGCAGAGGGTAACTCATAAGATTAAAGCATCTAATGTGAAATCAAAGACACTACCCAGACCAACAATATAGATGATACTTGAAAGTTCATAGCAAAGCCTGCTAACCAGATCAAGCAATTATTAGTTTACCATGAATATAAGTTAGATTCAAACTACAAAAAGATAAAATATGGTCATCCCGGCTAAACACCTACAATTTACCTCCTGGACTCATTATCCAATGTTTGCAGTAAGACTAACTAAGAGCATATTAGGTTGGACTATAAATTGTGTTTAATATATATCATGCTTATGCTAAGGAATGGAACAATCATGCAATTATAAACTGCTACAGAAAAATCCAATACTAATAAGAATTCCACAGCTTCACAATTCTGGAATCCAGGAATCAAATTCCAACTGTTACCAAAAAAAACTTTACATCCTTACCCAAAGGAATGTAACAAAAATTCAAATAATATAAATAAGAACTCCATAGCTTCACATTCAAACTGGAATTGAAATTTCACATTTTGATTACCATTTCTTTGGGGTACTTGAAGATGGAAAGTTCCCATCAGGTATGACCTCTTCTTCTACTTTCTTAATTTTCTCCACTCTCTGGGTTCCCCTTTGCATAAACTGCAATAAATAACAACAAAATCCCCAAATTGAGTAACAAATTTATGCTGAACCGAAAATTTAAAAACCCATATGAATTCAGTCAAAACCCAGTTCTAATTGCAGGCCACCATATCAAAATTAATATGCATTCATCTTCAAAATAATAATCAAAACAGAAGTCAAAGGTGGGGGTTTTGGCCATTGTTGTACCTTTAAGTTCTTCAATGTGCTAGACAGCTCGCGTTTGGCCATTGCAATTTCTGACAAAGAGCTCTATGCAAACTTTTCTCTCTCCTCTCTCTCTCTCTGTGTCTCTCCTCGACAATAAAAGCTTTTGTTTTTTTCGGCGGGATAATCCAACCAGAAGAAGAAAAACCGAGCCGCCGAGGGTTTCAGGAGATCAATCTCCGTTTAATCGTAGGACGACTATTTCCCTGTCTCACGTTACGTAGACCCCACTTACTATTGGATCCGGATCCTCATTTCTACGTGAGGATCTTTCGAAAGTTTTGGTGTGGGGTTGCCAAAAAAAAAAAAAAAAAATCCAATGGTTTATAACTTATTTTTTTATCTATATATCAGAACGATATCATTTTGATATGATTTTTTTTTACAAGTTGACAGAAAATTGGAAGTCACCAAACGCCGTTTACTTTGTTTATTTGTTTCATTTTCATGTTTTCTTCTCATTTCTTTCTTTGTTTCATTTCTTGTTCTTTTCAGAGCGCGTCAAGGTTTAGGATTAGCCAAATTTCAATTATTTTTTTCTCTTTATTTAAATTTTTCCCACTGTTTATCCTAATTTTTTTTCTTTAATTTTTTTCAATTGGCTTAAAGAATCACAATGAAAACTCAATTTTTTTAATAGGATAAAAATTGTCCGTTAGATTTATTTTTTTGAAGAGCAAAGAATAATATTATTGGCCTTTGACAAAAATACAAAGATTAATAACCTTATCGATTCCAAAGCGCCAAAAAAAATGATTAATAAATGTCTCAACTAGATTAACACTCAACCCATTACAATAATGAAAAAAGTTATGCCGCTCATAACTAACAAGAATTAACAACACAAACGAAGTCAACTTATAAAAAAAATTCTGTCAAAACGACGTCATTTTGATACACAGACAAGTAAAGGAGTTGTGAGTCATTGAATATCTTTTTTAATGTGTTAACCCCACAACAAATTCCTCACAAGATCCTCACAAAGAAATTCTCATAGAGGATCCGGATTCCTTGCTATTAACAAATTTATTAAATCTCTATAAATAAGTACTAATCTATCTATTAAATTTACGTACATAACACCATTGCATGACATTTATAATTCTCAAATTGCAACACATGTCCTACCAAATTAATATACTCATCTGTTACTCCAGTTTTTATATTATCGCTACTTAATTATTATCTCCTAAAATCACTATTTTTTAATCTTACATTAATATTTTAATTTATAATCTCATAAATCACTACAAATCTAAATTGTTCGATAATGTTATCTGTTCTAATATTATCATTACTAATTTAATTATTATATCCAAAAATATTACTTTTTTAATCCCAAATTAATATTTTGAATTTATAATCCCTAAATCACTATAAATCTAAATTATTTTGGTAATGTTAACTGCTCGATATTATCTTTTCTAATTTAATTATTATCTCCTAAAATTATTACTTTATGATATTATCATTATTGAAATATTATCATTACTCTCCGTTATTTAACAAAATTTTCTCTCTATAAATACAACATAATATTATATCATTTATAATTATATTACAACATAATATTATACAATTTAAAACATTTAAAATAAAATTAAAATAACAAATAATATCAATCATAACTTACTATGTTGATTTTATAATACCCAAAATCCACTACTTTCCTAAACATAATTATTGTACCATTCTATAATTATTCCATAAATTATATCATACATGTATGATATAATATTATTATACACGATATAACAAAATAACAAAATCACTACATATCTAAACTGTATAGATATTATCATTACTAATTAAATTGTATTACAATATAATATTATACCATTTATAATTATATTACAACATAATATTATACGATTTAAAACATTTAAAATAAAATTAAAATAACAAATAATATCAAACATAATTTACTATATTGATTTTATAATCCCTAAATCACTACTTTTTTAATCTAAATAGCTTTTTGTATTATCGTTACTTAATTATTATCTCCTAAAATCACTACTTTTTAATCCCACATTAATATTTTAATTTTATAATCCCATAAATCACTACAAATCTAAATTGTTCGATAATATTAACTGCTTTTAATATTATCATTACTAATTTAATTATTATATCCTAAAATCACTACTTTTTAATCCCAAATTAATATTTTGAATTTATAATCCCCAAATCACTACAAATCTAATTTTTTTTATAATGTCAACTGTTCTGATATTATTCTTTTTAATTTAATTATTATCTCCTAAAATCACTACTTTATGATATTATGATTACGGATGAATGACACTTATGTCCCTTCAAATTACCACCTATTTTCAAAGTCGTTCCTAAATTCAATTATTGTCAGTTAGGTCCTTAAAGTGGCATTTTATTGGCGTTTCCGTTCCTTTAGCCCAATTTAACCTGAACCTGACTCATTTTGACCAATTTTGACCCAACCCGATCTAGTTTGACCAAACCCAAAATTTCAATATTTTAAAATATAAAATTATTTTTAAAATAAGTTTAAAATAATAATAATATTTAACATTTAAAAATATATATATTTAATATTTTAAAATAAAAATATTTTTTAAAAATAATTTGAAAATAATAATTATTATATGTAATATTTTAAAATAATATTTATTTTTATATTTAAAATAAAATATTATTTTAAAAAAAGTTATAAAGATAATTATTATTATTATAAGGAAAAATATTAGAAACTTTTATTTTTTTTCAAAAATGAGTAAAGTTTCATAAAATATAGATTCAAAAAAATTACATAAAAAAATTAAATATAATTATTGTTTTAAACTTATTTTTAAAATAATTTTATATTTTAAAATATTAAAATTTTGGATTGGGTCAAACTGGGTCAGGTTTGTTCAAAATGGGTCGGGTTGAAGTCAAATTGGGTTGAAGGAACGGAAACGCCAACAAAATATCACTTTAAGGACCTAACTGATAAAAATTAAACTTTAGAGACAATTTTGAAAGTGGGTGGCAACTTGAAGGGGCAGAAGTGTCATTCAGTCGAAATTGAGCTATTATCATTACTCTCTGTTATTTAAACTAATTTCTCCCTATAAACACATACCAGCTATTACGCAACAACTCATGCTACAAACAATTCTAAATACTGTTGAAAGTGCAAATGAGTTATATGGAGACCTTCAGATTATGGTGATTGTGCATTCATTGGGAGGAGCTATGGCTTCATTTTGTGGACTATATCTTATGGTGTTTATATTTATGGCTTCTTCATCTATTGCATTCTATTATCTGGATTGTGGCTTTGCAAGATTTGTTAAGTACTAGTATCCGGCAAATTATTTTTATCATCATTAATATTTTTTTTGGCATTTTGGTAATACTGTGAATGCCTCTACAATTGCCAAAAATGGATAAAAACTAATGAGGCAATGTATTCGTTTTTAACTATAACATTGTGTTATGTATGACACGGTGCTATACTGCTATATTTTTGGACATAGTGTTTGTTTGACATGAAGATTCAACATAATTATTAATGCTCGTGTTTTTCAGTTTTCGCATGTAACATGTAATTTCGCTTAAGGTCTGAGGACAGAAATTGGGACATTCTTCATTTGTTTCCCCTTTCGTTTGGATGTTTGAATTTTGATGGAAGTAAGCGTATATGAGACATGGACTCTTTAAAATACATCAAGTACCTGTGTCAGATATTTGAGGCTTGGTGAGGTTTGGGTAATGTGTAACAGATTTCAAATATGCCACTAACAATCATATCAATATAACAATTAAATGACATTGTGCATTACACTTTCTGAATATTTGTTAGTGCTTTAGAATGAAAGAGCTACCCATTTTTAACCATATTGGTTACATTATAAACATTTTTATTAAGAAATTAATATATATATATATATACACACACACACACACACACACACAACTGTTATATAATGTCCTGGGATTTAGTGATCAGATTAATTCTATACTTGAATATGTATTTGCGCACAAAACTTTTACCCAACTCTATGTAACATATGCTACCAAAATTTGATCATCGCACAACAATCTACCATCTTCTTATTATATTTTAATTTATTATTTGCACGTATAAATTTATTATTAACAAAATGAATAATCCCGCCGTAACGCGCGGGTTTATATCTAGTTTTATCTATAATCAACACTAGTACACCAGTCCCTCCATTCCTTTTTATTTATCGTTTAAATATGTATATATATATATATATATATATTAATAAAAGTAATTAATACTTTATCTATCTAATTGATTAAAATAATTATAAAATCTCAATTTATCCTTCTAAAATTTATTAAAAATATAAAAAAAAAGTTAGTATTTAATATAAAAATAATATAAAACTCAAGTCATTAATACTTTTTAAAATCTAAATATGACAAGTAAAAAGAAACAAATTTTACTCACTAAACTAACATAAAATAACATGTAAAAAAGAAAGGATGGAGTAATATATTAATATTTTTTTTAAAATTAGTGGATCCCACTTTTGTGTACGTTTGAAGATAAATTAGTGTTAGGGTTTATTTTATTTTTGACTTGTGTACTTTTAGATATTTTTTTGGACAAAATATTTTATAATTAAAGACATCTATATTTTTTTGGACAAAATATTTTATAATTAAAGACATCTTTTAAGGGCAGAAGGAGTATACCATTTTTTCTCTTCGATTCTTTTATTTATTTTTTTACTTTTTGTTTGAATATTATTTTCGTCAAATATTACAATTAAAAAAAATTTATTTTGGGACATTATCAACGTCGGAAAAAAATCGTTTATGTTTTTTTTTTTTTTTCTCTTTTTGATTTATTTCTATCCTTTGTATTTCGATATGTTGATTAATTTGAATAAAGGGTGAGGTTTTAGGAAAAGACCGACATTAGTCGACTTATTTTACAAAGTTTGATTTTATTGATTACTTTTGATGATTGAACCGAATGAGACAGAGTCGCCAGTTGGTATGGTTTAAATGGATGTACCAATTCATTCGAATTTTAAAGGTTTTCGCAATATGGTCCAATATGTGACTCCGTAGGATTGGTCTAGAAACCCGAGATTTAGAGAGTTCGGGGGCTAGCTTAATCGAGAGGAAAATGTTAGGCACCCCTCGACTTTCGTGAAAACACGGTTACCACATCTTATTGATTTCCTAAACGTAAAATATGTGCATGTGTGTGTGTTTTATTGTTCTCAGTGCTTTGATTTTAAAGTCTTTTGTAGGCTTTATTTGTGTTGTTTGAAAGTAGTGTTGATCCTCTTTTGCACCTATGTACAAAGGATTTGATTTAGCGAAAAATTCATTTTAGATAAAATATACATATTGAAATGATATTTTGGGAAAACATGGTTTTCAAATCATTCACTCGAATAGTTATCGAGGACCTTAGATACTTCCTTTTATTTATATTAATTTACCTCGAATCGCTTTATTATTTGGGAAAGCTCTTTGAGGTTTTGATTTGAAAATTGCTTTTGGGTGATAATACATGCAAAGAAAACGCCAAAGAGGGTCGGATTATCATCAAGCATGGAAGCCATCTCGATAGATCCAACCTCCTGCAATTATAAGTTTTCACTATTACGGGATCTTAAATCCAAATTCTCAGGACGAACCCCTCAAACTCGTTTTAAGATCCAATATTACATGTACAATGAGTTCACATTATTTAAACATTACATCGCAAAGTAAAAGTCCATCGTGGGAATCAAGTCAAGATACAATCGTTAGATCTTGACATTGAAATTCCTAGGCTCACATCATTATACTTAAATGTGTATGTACAACATATCCTAAACTCGATAATAGATGATTTTATCGGTTAAAATCTCCATTATGAGCCATTAGGACCCCCTCACATCTAGATATAGATCTAGGGCTCTACGGAGTGATTGGGACTGACCAAAAGTAGTAAAACATATAGATCTACGTGAATCTAAACCGATCTAGCATATAGGTTAGAGCCGCATCCTCCATAACCATTCAAAGAGCTAGATCTGGCTTCTGTATATGCACAATATAACCGGTAAAAATTCAATGTCTAGCCACTAATACGTAAGATATATGTAAAACACTATGTTTAAATGGTAAAAATTGATATATATACATAAATATGGTATTTATAACAATATTTACAAAGAAAGTGACCAAAATGAGTGTTTTTCATATTGGGAGGCGCGTGAAAAAACTTCTTTTGGCTTGGGATCAAATTATATCACTCTAAACACTCAATATGTATGATATAGAAGATCAAACAACAAAAATATGATGAAAAGGGGCAAGACCCAAACCTCTCTCTCTCTCTTCCTTCTCTCTCTAGTTTTTCCTTCTTGCGTCTCTTTGCAAATGAGCTGATGGCTGCTATTTAAAGAGCTGGGAGACCAGCCACATGTATACTTGTGGATGGAGCAGGTATACTTGAGGCTGGGCCCCACGAGTCCCACCGCCTCAAAGTTTGTTCCTTCGATCTTGGTCCGGTGAAAGTTGAGCTCCGTACCAAAAAATCTCAAAAAGTCCATGCGAAAGGCTGCGAAATAAGGTCAAGTCTGACTGAAATGGAGTCCGGGAAGATGATGTAATAAGCTAAAAGGTATCTTCCTGTTCTTGAGGTTCGTCAATCATCTCATCTTTGATAGCTTCCAGTTCAATGGTTGTTGCGGTGACTTCTTATGGGCACATCTTCAGCTTTGCGATCCTCTTTCAGTCTGCGTCGCGTATGGGCATTGTTACACCTTGATCTCTCCTCGGGGTTGTCGCTGTGACGCCCCCAAAATAGGTCCACACGACCCATTCTGAGTCGCCAGATATCATACTATAAAAAATCAAATACAAACTTTATTTATACAACTGTTGAATTGTCGTGCAGAGTACGACAACACATAAGCTGTGAGTTTAAATACAAATATATGTAATTCTCATGGTGCCTCGACCACAACACCTTACAATGGTACCTTACATAAAGGTACAGTCAATAACTATTTTGTAAATTAAAATCTTCAGAAAATACTCAAGGAAACCTTCGTACATGGGAGGCCATGCGTCTAGGTTATGATAGATATCATATGTCCACAGAATTATCCTTGGTTGACCCAATAGTCCCCAAAGAAAAATAAGAATATTGCTATCATCTTCTTTCCAATGATGAGTCTTCTCTTGACATATAATTATCTCCACTATCTGCAATTGAAAAGTATATTTCAACCAAACTCCAAGATCATATAAGAAGTGCTCGTAGATATACTCAGCAAGTGGATGTGCACAACCCTGTCTTATGATAACACAAGGTGGTATGTCATTAGACATCTTGTATGATAGTGGAAAAACACCCTTCCAAAGTTGGGTTCACCTCACCCTATTCGGTTCACCAAAATTAAATATCAAATGACGTATACAATACGACACACTTATCTAAAGTTCTCAATAAAATTATTTCCATACTATTTAGGGAGAACCTCAACAGCTATAGACCACCAATCTATTCCCTTGTTATCCCCACTCGACCCAGCTACACTCTTATTACCTGAAAGGGATATTGAAGCAAAAAGGGTGAGCACAACTAGCCCAGTAAAGAATACCATGACTAAAGATAATTAAATTATCAATAGCCTTCATCAGTAATAAATCAGAGATTTAGAACATATGGTAGATGATAAAACTTTTCAACCATAGTTGCGGTGAACGAAGCAATCCATTAGAAGAGTCTAATAGACCATCAGGTCTATTATCTTCTCCATGTTAAAAGTCCACCAATAATGTTTTATCCCTGTAACATCAATCAACAATTCCTGTCCACAATTATATGAATAACTCATAATCATAATTGTGATTCTAAATTCTTCTTTGCACCTAGGACGAAGAAAATTTTCATCACCTATCTTCACCTGAAACATCAAAAATCATGGTTATACCAAATCACAATTCCTGTTCATAATCATACTGATAAATTCATCTTTGCACTACTGCCAAAGATATTCATTAACAATTCATCTTTGCACTACAGGCCAAAGACATACAATTGTATTTTAGAAGAGTCAAGTAGAGCATGATATCTACTATCTTTTACGAATTAAAAGTGTATAATCAATATTTTATCTCTAAGACTTGGCTTAATAAATAATCCACATCATCGAATCATCCCTGCACTATGGCCAAGGATATTCATGTAATCATCAATGGTCATGATTATACAGAATAATCCCTGGTTATAATCATACCAATAACTGTCCATCAATGCACTACGGGCCAATGAGAACTTTTACCACATCATCTATAACATTACGGGTCATGATTATGCTAAATGATCCCTGGTCATAATCATACCAATAAACAGTTCATCTATGCACATAAGCCAAAGATACTTATCAATCAATAGTTCATCTTTGCACGTAAGCCAAAAGATATAAATCAGAAAACGAATAATCAATACCCATCTTTGCACGTAAGCCAAAGATATACAACTATAAAACCAATAATCAACAGTCCATCTTTGCACGTAAGCCAAAGATGACTTTCATCATAATATAAGCATGAGGATGATGACAATGATATAAGCATTAATCAAACGAAATCAAGGTTAAATATTAAAGACGTTAAATTTATCCAAAGTTTAAAAATATCCAAATTGTCAATATGATACTGCTTTGTGGAGTAAAATTCAAGAATAATATTCATGTACCAAAAATAATTTGGGACAGAAAAAAAATATATTTTTTGGGTAAATAGTACCCCGCAATAGTACCCTATGAATAGTACTTCGGGAATAGTACCTCGTGAATAATACCCCGACATGAAAAGTATCCCAAATACCCGAGTAAATAATATTCAGGTGAATAGTAATTTAGGTGAATAGTAACTCGTGAATAGTACTTTGACACGAAAAGTGCTCCGAATACCCGAGTGAATAATACTAGAGTGAATAGTAATTGGGTGAATAGTAACCCGTGAATAGTAACTCGTAAAGAAAATACCAAAAAAAATGATATTCCATGATGATTACAAAAGAAATGATATCTCATACGAGTATAATAGAATATACAAAATTGCAAATAGATTTTTACCCGCCATGCGGTAATCCATGTAGACATATCATTTCCACAATTTAATAAATGAATGAATACAAAGGATCATTCACCATGCATGTGGTAATCCACACAGACAGGTTATTCCAATAGAATAATAAAGAATGGAATAACAAAAGAATTCACCAGTATGCGATAGAATCGCACGCATGTGTTATTCCAATGTAATAATAAATAATGGAACCAGTCATGCGTAATCTGTATGCATGAAGATATTCTAATGTAATAATAAAGAATGGAACCAGTGTCATGCGTAATCCGCATGCATGTGATATTCCAAATGTAATAATAAAGAATGGAATAACAGAAGAATTTCACCATGTATGCGGTACTTCGCATAGAAAGGTTATTCCAACACAATAATAAAGAATGGAATAACAGAAGAATTTCACCATGTATACGGTAGTCCGCGTATACAGGTTATTCCAATAGAATAATAAGGAATGGAATAACAATAGCTCTATTCATGAATACGAAAAAAATATACCCCTTACTATAATAATAATATCCCTTACCTCGGAAGAAGACTGGATACTGGAATAGTGAAGTAGCAGACTTCGCTTCTTCTTTTTCTTTATAGCTTCTTTCTCTATAATTTCTCTATAATAATTGCTCTATAGCTTTTGTGAATTGGTGAAAAATAATGAAGGAATGAGCTTCTATTTATAGGAAAATATAGTTTCAATAATTGCACATTTTGGGGCTCGAAATATTATAATATAATACCTTCCTCTTTTTCTTCCTTTTTAATTTAGTCCTGCAAGTATTATCAAACTTGCACCACCTCCCCTAATAGTAAATCATGTGAATCAATAGTAAATCATGTGAATCAATAGTTCTAGACATGTGAAAATACGAATTATAGCATAGTACCTCCATCTATACCTCCATTTTTAACTTAGTCATGCAAGTATTATTAATCTTGCACCACCTCCCTTAATAGTACAAGAATGTGAATCAATAGTACACACATGTGAACAAATAGTTATAATCATGTGAATTAATAGTAATTAATTGCTCATTTATCCGGTTAATTACCTGATTGGTCAATATAACCTCTAGACATCAATTATAATCGAAATAAATGTCGATATTCACTAACACTAATAATTCCAACACAATGGAACTATCAATTTCATCTTTAATCAACACGAACTTATTCATCATTAATATTATAATTCACAATATTTAACAACCAGGTCGTTCCCAGGAAAGAGGGGGCTTTCCGATAGTACTTTATGAATAGTACTTTGTGAATAGTACTCGTGAATAGTACTTTTGTAAATAGTACCGTATAAATGAATAGTACTCATAGACAATACTTCGACATGAAAAGCTTAAAATTTGACAAGAATATTCAAAAATATCATTGTGAAACGATACTAGATGAAACATAAATTTCAAGGATATTCTACTAATTTCATGGAGTATAGAAGCAAAAACTTTAACAAAATGAGTATAGAATTCGAAATTTGAAACGAAATAATATTACTTACATACTACAGAGTATGGAAGAAAATATTATTTCAAGCGAATATTGAACAAAAATAACATCCCTTACAACTGTTGAACAAAAATAATATTCCAAATCTAATATTTAACGAAGATAATATTCCTACGAATATTGAAATTCAAGATAATATTCTTTATGAATATTGAATGAAAATAATATTCATACGAATAATAAAAATAATATCTCTTCGTAATATGAAATAAATAATACCCTTTACCTCGTAAGAAGGTTTGATACTTGGAATAGTGAAGTAGCGTAGACTTCTTCTTCTTCTTCTCTCTATAGCTTCTCTCTCTATAATTGCTTCTTGTGAGTCTTAGTGAATTGGTGAGAATGAAGGAAGAATGAGCTTCTATTTATAGGAAAACATAGTTTCAATAATTGCACGTTTTAGGGCTCTAAATATTACAGTATAATACCTTCATCTTTTTCTTCATTTTTAATTTAGTCCTGCAAGTATTATCAAACTTTCACCACCTCCCCTAATAGTACATCATGTGAATCAATAGTACAATCATGTGACTCAATAGTTCTATAAGGATTTTCGATAAGGATTTCTCCCTATTGGTGCGCAATTAGGTGACCAAACCTCTCCACGACAGAACTTTCTAGACATCGTCAATATTATAAATAATAATATGAATAACTTTGTCATCTCAATTATTGATTTAATAATAATAAATATTATGCAGATGATACTGTGTCAATAATTGAAACAATAATATGAGAGATATTATGCAGCAATTACTGTAGCAATAATTGAGTATAATTGAGTGACTTCTTACGTAAGCATCAATAGTCAATACCGTGTGCTACTATGTAACCACATGTATTACTGTTCTTTTATTACCGGGTAGTTCAACAGTTTAACGGTAAACTTTTCACCGTTATTTTTATAAAAAGATATTTTTGTCGTTTTCTAACTCTGATAATACTTCCGTTGTGGGGTTCACCAATGATTGTGTTGTCGTACGAATATTCCCTGATAAAATGAATAGTCCCCGACCAATCGAATATTTTATAACAACTTGCATATTTTGCAAAATTTTCACATACCACCCTTAAATTTAACCCTTTCTCAATTTAACCATTTACTAAATAAAATAATAATTATAAGAAAATTGAATACTTTCATTTCATAAAATTCGAGATCTCACAATCTCCCCTCCTTATGAAATTTCGCCCTTGAAATTTACGTACCTGGTAGTTCGAAGAGATGAGAATACCTTGCTTTCTTTTCGCATTGTACCTTCCCGATTATTTCCTCTGTATCATGATTTTCCCATTGCTCATCTCCTGTATTTCAGATATCTTTCTAGAATATAGTTTCAAAATAAGGGTTAATTGACATGCCACATATTATCCCTATACTCTGACCGACCAATTAAATAACAAATAGACTTAGGTAGGTCATACTAGCGAAGGAATTACCCGTCTCTCCCCTCCTAGTTCTAGCCTCACATCTTAGCCAGGGATCATATCCCTAAGCTTTGATACCAACTGTAACGCCCCCAAAACAGGTATACATCACCCATCTTGGGTCGCCAAATATATGGTACAGAAATCAAATACAAACTTCTCTTATACAATACAACAAAAGCGTAGCTAAGAGTTTTAACACAAATATTATCTTCTAGACAATATCCACACTCAATGGAGTCCTCATTACAATTATTATCATACTATTTCATAGAATAGTAAGGACTACTAAAGCCACTTATCCTGGACCATCACTCCATTCCCCGACTCGTCCCAACTATATTCTCATTTCCCGAAGAGAACAATGAAAGAAAAGGGTGAGCTCAACTAGCCCAGTAAGAAATATTATGACTAAGATAATGTAGAATAATTATCCTTAGCCTTCAACAGTATAACAACTGATAGAATATAATAGACAACAAGTTTTAGATCAACAACTGCAGCGAAATAAGCAATCCATTAGAAGAGTCAAGTAGAGCATGATATCTACTATCTTCTATGATTTAAAAAGTTTTTCATCAACTTTATCGCTGAGACTCAGCTTAATAAATAAACCACATCATCGAATCATCCCTGTACCACGGGCCAAGGATATTCATGTAATCATCAATGGTCATGATTATACCGAATAATCCCTGGTCATAATTATACCAACAACTGTCCATCAATGCACTACGGGCCAATGAGGACTTTTACCACATCATTTGTAACATTACGGGTCATGATTATACCGAATGATCCCTGGTCATAATCATATAAATCAACAGTCCATCTATGCACGTAAGCCAAAGATGACTTTCATCACAATATAAGCATGAGGATGATGACAATGATATAAGAATTCAATTAAAAGAAACAAAGGATAAATTTTTAAAGATTTATAATTTAATTTATCCAGAATTCAATAACGTTCAAATTGCCAACACGATACTGTTTTGTGAAGTAAAATTCAAGAATGATAGTGTATCAAAAATGATTTGAACCGAAAATAAATCAATTTTGTCATGAATAGTATCCTGGGTGAATAGTACCCCGTGAATAGTACTTCGGGAAAAGTACCCCATGAATAGTACTTATGAATAGTACTTTATGAATAGTACTTTATGAATAGTATCCGTGAATAGTACTTTTATAAATAGTACCGTATAAATGAATAGTACTCATATTCATTACTCTGACATGAAAAGCTTAAAATTTAACAAGAATGTTCAAAAATATCCTTGTGAAACGATACTAGATGAAACACAAATTTTATGGATATTCTACTAATTTCATGGAGTATAGAATCAAAAACTTCAACAAAATGAGTATAGAATTCGAAATCTGAAACGAAATAATATTACTTATATACTACAGAGTATGGAAGAAAATATTATTTCAAGAGAATATTGAACAAAAATAACATCCCTTACAACTGTTGAACGAAAATAATATTCCAACGAATATTTAATGAAGATAATATTCTTACGAATATTGAACGAAGATAATATTCTTTATGAATATTGAACGAAAATAATATTCATACGAATACAAAAAATAATATCTCTTCAGAATATGAAATAAATAATACCTCTTACCTCAAAAGAAGACTGGATACTGGAATAGTGAAGTAACAGACTTCTCTTCTTCTTCTCTCTATAACATCTCTCTATAATTGCTCTTGTGAGTCTTAGTGAATTGGTGAGAATGAAGGAAGAATGAGCTTCTATTTATAGGAAAACATAGTTTCGATAATTGCACATTTTAGGGATCGAAATATTACAGTATAATACCTTCATCTTTTCCTTCATTTTTAATTTAGTCCTGCAAGTATTATCAAACTTGCACCACTTCCCCTAATAGTACATCATGTGAATCAATAGTACAATCATGTGACTCAATAGTTCTATACATGTGAAAAAAATAATACAGTATAATACCTTTATCTATACCTCCATTTTTAATTTAGTCATGCAAGTATTATCAATCTTGCACCACCTCCCCTAATAGTACATCATGTGAATCAATAGTACACACATGTGAACTCATAGTTATAAGCATGTGAATTAATAGCAATTAATTGCTCATTTATCCGATTAATTACCCGATTGGTCAATATAACCTCCAGACATCAATTATTATCGAAATAAATGTCGATTTCCACTAACACTAATAATCCCAACATAATGGAACTATCAATTTCATCTTTAATTAACACGAACTTATTCATCATTAATATTATAACTCACAATATTTAACAACCAGATCATTCCTAGGAAAGAGGGGGCTTTCCGTTAAGGATTTCTCCCTATTGGCGCACAATTAGGTGACCAAACCTCTTCTCGACAGAACTTTCTAGACATCGTCAATATTGCAAATAATAATATGAATAACTTTAAATTGTCGTCTCAATTATTGATTTAATGATAATAAATATTATGCAGATGATATTGTGTCAATAATTGAATCAATAATATGAGAGATATTATGCAGCAATTACTGTAGCAATAATTGAGTATAATTGAGTGACTTCTTACGTAAGCATCAATAATCAATACCGTGTGCTACTATGCAACCACGCGTATTACTGTACTTTTATTACCGGGTAGTTCAACAGTTTAACGGTAAAATTTTCACCGTTATTTTTATAAAAAGATATTTTTGTCGTTTTCTAACTCCAACAATACTTCCGTTGTGGGGTCCACCAATGATTGTGTCGTCGTACGAATATTCCCTGATAAAATGAATATTTTCCGACCAATCGAATATTTTATAACAACTTGCATACTTTGCAAAATTTTCACATATCACCCTTAACTTTAACCCTTTCTCAATTTAACCATTTACTAAATAAAATAATAATTATAAGAAAATTGAATACTTTCATTTCATAAAATTCGGGATCTCACAGTCGGTGCCTCAAAATATTTCAGAAATTGATCTAGACTTAGATAATTTGACTAGCTACGTGTCTGTTTGAGATCCAATGACTGTTAAACATATGGGATAATTTGATTAGGTTATGTGATGACTGTAATAAGCAGTATTATATGTTATGATATGTTATTCTAATCGATAGAATGATCTTATTAATGATAAGTTGCTATATAAAAGATAAAACTAAATTGCGTAATTGTAAGTAGCAGACCAGGCAAGTATCCTACCTTTGCATTTACTTTATGCAATGGACATAAGTAAGAAAGTTTCAGAATTATATTATCATTGTGCCAGAATATTAACACTATTGTTATCGATTATGTATCCGATCATTATTTATCAGTACAATATTATTGTATAATTCAGATATTTATTTTGTTCGTTAATTTCTAAAAATGGTTATACAAGTGTCCCCACTTAGATAATCATTGTATTTAATCAAATGTTGATATATATATATATATATATATATATTGATCTCCAGTATGTATACATTAATTAAAATCCGTCTAAGCTATTTGACCCAGCTAGACACAGATTTAGATATATCGTTGAACAAGATAAAACTTTATTGTATCAAATAGAATTATTTTGGTTCGGATTCACGATTAGGTATGAACATCCCAAATATGGGAAAACTTTATGCGCCCAAGGCGGAAAAGATGAACGATAATATCGTTCTTGCATATAGTATTGATTAATACAGGGCACATGGGATGTACACCCTCACGCCCGTAAGTTATGACAGTTTGCGGATGAAGTTCTGCTAAACCTTATCGAAAATTTAAAACAAAGTTCATAGTATGTCGACTACTCTTCAAATATAGTCAATACGTAGTTTCAAAAATTTGATATAGAATTATTATGTTATTATTATTGGTTCAGCTTACTTCACAACTGTTGATTCGTTGTAGAAGTGTCGTATAAAGAAAACATTTACTTCTTTCACCTTATATTTATAATTGCTATTACTTTTTGGGCACTCAATTGCTCACCATTGATTAATTTAAATGTTTTCAGCTAAGTGTGAACAACCAGAAGGTTCAGCCAAGAACAATGGGAAAAGAAAAAAAAACAAGCAGAATAAGTATTATGGTATTCTATGTAATAATATGACTTTATTAAGACAATGATATCTATTAATTATCATGTAATGAATGTAGTAAAGGTTGCGTACTTGGGATTAGACTATGATAAATGTAAGTTAAGTTTGATTTTCATATTATTGTTATTATTATTAGTATTATTTCGCTCAAAGAATTGGTATCGTAAAGCACCGAGTTCGGGTTTCAAGTACCTGAATTTGGGGGCGTTACATCATGGTATCAGAGCTTTAGGGTTAGAAATCTTAGGTGGGATAGACCTTAGGCTATAACCTTAGAACAGAGGGAAATGTTGAAAATACAAATAACTCATATAGAGTTTATAAGGAGATAAATTGAATAAATTCATTGTAAAACAAAATAAAAGATAACTTATATAAAACTATTATTTGTTGTGTGTATATATATTATGTGTTAATCAGGATAATTTATGTGTGTAGATGTCAGATGGATAAGGATTAGGATACCATCAGATCGTAAAGAAGGAGTCAACCTTCATAACCGAGCCAATATCAAAACCAATAGTTGAAATAGAGGCTCACTTGGAAAACAACCCTGCTGAGGTGGTTAGTGTGGAAAATATAGTACCAGATCTAGAAATGGTAGTATAACTGATAGGTAGAGTATAGTTAGAGAATATATGGTCAAGCTGAAAGTAGTATGCACACAAGCCAATCATGTTTGATGATAAAGCATATACTTTGTAACAATCTTGTTCATTTATTAATAAAAAGTATTAATTAATTAAAGACTTTTAATTATCTACATGATGCTGCTTTATAATATGTGATAAACCCATAGTTTTAAGCAATGCTTTTAGAATAACGATGATGATCATTCTAATGAGATCTAAATTCTTAGAAAGCTTAAAACTAAAATAGTTCCCAATCTTTGGATTACTAAATTGGGGATTAGTGAATCCGGATAGATTGGTACATACGTTACTTGCTCATTGGATGAGGATGATTGATCTCATGATCATTTGTGTGGAGGCACTAAAACAAGTATGTAGGTGCTTATTAGAGAATAAGTTCACTAAACGTGGCTCGCTAAGGAATACCTAATGGAGTTTTACTTGCCTGTCAATAGGAATTCTCAGTAGTGATAGTAGTCTAGTGATCCTTGGACTTGAGATCATCATAGTATCTTGTGTATGATGAGTTATACTTTGACTTATTCCTTAAGACCCTTAGGGTATATCAAAGGGTATGCTTGGGTATAATAAGTTGTACATGGAGATAATGTATGATCAATAAAGAATCTACCGCTTCTAAAGTAAAAGAAGAGAAATGTCCTATGTGATTTGATAAATGACAACCCAAAGTAGTCCTTTGCTAAAGGCGTAATGAAATTAGAAAGGAGTTTCTAATTTGCATTATTTGAGTTGTGCATTTAAGAGTCGAAATACATATAATTAAATAAAAAGACTTGATGATAATTCCATGTCTTACATTTAATTGGGACATTGTATGGTGGAAGGATTGAATTGTCTTTTAACTATTTACTCAAAGGTTCTTTTATGATTAATGTTGAAATCTATATTATCCGGAAAGTCGTTAATCGCTAGGGAGGCTTATCCTATTGTAGAATAAATATTATTTATATAAATAAATTAATATTTTAATTTATTTATTTAAATAAGATTAGAATTGTTCTAATTGATTTATTCACAACCTATTTAGTATGGAGAACCTAAAGGTCACACCATAAAAGGAAGAATAATTATTTAAGAAGTTAATGGCATAGTCGTAATAATAAGTTAAGTGTATTTAATTTAATCTATGGTGATAGAATAAACTAAATAGCTTAATATTTATTATTTAATATTTTAGAAATATTAAATATAAATTAATAAGAGGAGTCTTATTATTATTATTACTATTATTATTATTTAATTCCTAAAGGAGTTTGGGAATTAATTAATAAAAGTACTCTCAAATATCCTAATAGGATTAGGAGGCAAATTAATTAAAAGAGTTTAATTAATTATCCCTAATAAGATTAGGGAGCTTAATTAATTAAAAGAATTTAATTAATTAAATAAAACCTAATTCCTTAATTGTTAAGGAGGGTTGCCTATATCTATAAATAAGTGGAGTCTTATTATGGGTGAGAGTAGTTGTTGACTTTTTCACAACAGACGTGATTCCAATTGTTGGAGAGTACGCTCCTTTTCTACAAGGATAGAAAACTAGGGTTTAGCCAACCACCCTTCTTCTTGAAAATTTCTTCTTCCTTGGTGGATCACCTCTAGAGGCCAAACACTTGGGTGGCTAATGTTAGTCAAAGGAAGGAACCAAACCCGGTGGATTCAAGTTGAACGCGAAAAGGATTGGAGGTGAACTTGTACCTGAGGAAGCTCGAATCTTCAAGGGTATGATTTTTATTCTTTATCTTTTCATTTAATTAATAATTGCGCATAAAGGATTATCCGGGTATATGGTTTGTAAAATTTTAAACTCTGATTTTACACGTTTCCGCTTATTTTGTGCAATTTGATTGTGTTCATGAATATTACAAACCTAACAGTGGCACCAGAGCCAAACCTTTATGTAAATTATTAATTGTTCATATTTGATATGTATATTGATATGTGTTTAGAACAATTTAATTGGCCATAATTTATTGTATAAATTAATAAAATAAATAAAAAAATTTATGAAACCAATTTTGAAAAACAGTTTTTTTATTTGGCTGATATTCGCGAATTGTTTTTTTTTTCAAAAAGGGTGAAATAAATACATGTGGTCACGGTTTGTAAAAGTTACAGGATCATACTGATTTCGTTTTGCAACTTGTTATATATATATATATATATATATAATATTTATATTAACTTGAATCTTATAACCTGTTAACTTTTGGCTCAATGCATCATGCTCGCATCCATGAGTAACGAGCTTCAGCGTCAGCATGAAACTATGGATGCTCCTACTATATTCCTTCACATCAAGTAGTTGATGGTGAGGAAAGTAGGACTAATAGATATCAGATATCTAAGGAGCTCTTCCGATCTAGAATGACCGATGACACTACAGTACAGACATATGTCCTAAACATGATCAATTTGATTGAATAATTAGGACAACAGGTTTTTTCATGGATGGACAGTTGAGCCAAGATTTGATCTTGCACTCACTCCTGGACTCCTTTCATAATTGTTATGAATTTTTCATATGAACAAGCTAGATATCAGCCTCGCTGATTTGCTTAACATGTTGAGAGTCACTTTCTAACCAACAAAGACCATATCTTACTGGTAGGGGCCAAAGGATCTTCTGAAAAGAAGAACGATTCAAAGAAGGTAAATAGAAAAGGCAAAAATAAAGGATAATAAGAACAAAACTGATACGGATAGCAAATGAATTTGCTTCCACTACAATAAGCCTGAACACTGGAAAGAAACTGCAAGAAGCATCTTGCAAAGGCTAACCAGAAGAAGCTTAGTGAAGCTTCGGTTACAAATAAAATTTTATTCATGATTTAAATAAATTTTTCTTTAAGTCAAGGTTCTACTTGGGTATTGGATACCGACTTTGTTTATCATAAATATATATTTATGAAGGGACCAAGCAGAAGTAGAAAGCTAAACAAATATAAGTAATTCTATGTGCGGAAAATGAAGCAAAGGTTGCCACATTAGCCATAGAAATTTATAGCTTAGTAATGCCTACGGGCAAATCTATTAAGTCAATAAGTTGTTATTGTATTCCAGTTCTTGTTAGAAATATTATTTCCATTTTATTGTTGGACAATGAAATCTTTGGTATTATATTTAAGAACAATTGTTGTTCTATTTATAATAATAATGTTTTGTATAGAACTTAAATATTACTTAATGGATTTTGTAAGACCCCAACTTTTATAATTAAAAAATAATTTTCTCGAAATATATTTTTGAATATTATGGTGTGGATTTGATATAATGTTATAGTTGTGGGTAACATTTATAAATTTTGCAAAGTAAGTAAGTGGTTATATAATATTTGATTGGTGGGGAATATTCGCTTTAACAGGGAATATTCGATTTTATAAGACAATCATTAGTGGACCCCACAACCAAGTATTGTAAGTAGTTAGAAAATGACATAATTATCTTTTATAAAAATAACGGCGGAAGTTTTACCGTTAAACTATTGAACTACTCGGTAGTAAAAAAATACAAGAATCTGGCGTGGTTGCATAAGAGCACGCCAGGTATTGATTATTGATGCTTACGTGAGAAGTCACTCGCTTATACTCAATTATTGCTACAATGAATTGCTTGCATCATATCTCTCATATTATTGATTCAATTATTGTTACAGTATCATCTGCATAATATGATATATTATTAAATCAATAATTGAGACGACAAAGTTATTCATATTATTAAATTGCAATATTTACAATGTCTAGAAGTTCTGTCAAGGAGAGGTTTGGTCATCTAATTGCGCGCTAATAAGGAGAAATCCTTATCGGAAAGCCCCCTCTTTCCTGGGAACGACCTAGTTGTTAAATATTATGAGTTATAATATTAATGATGAATAAGTTCGTGTTGATTAAAGATGAGATTGATAGTTTCATTGTGTTGGAATTATTAGTGTTAGTGGAAATCGACATTTATTCCGATATTAATTGATGTCTGGAAGTTTTACTGACCAGTCGGGTAATTAATCGGATAGATGAGCAATTAATTGCTATTAATTCACATGATTATAACTATTTGTTCACATGTGTGTACTATTGATTCACATTCTTGTACTATTAGGGGAGTTGGTGCAAGATTGATAATACTTGCATGACTAAGTTAAAAATTGAGGTATAGATGGAGGTACTATAATATAATTCATATTTTCACATGATTATAACTATTGATTCACATGATTAAACTATTGATTCACATTATTTACTATTAGGGGAGGTGGTGCAAGTTTGATAATACTTGCAGGACTAAATTAAAAATGAAAGAAAAGTTAAAGGTATTGTACTGTAATATTTCGAGCCCCAAAACATTCAATTATCGAAAATATATTTTTCTATAAATGAAGCTCATTCTTCTTTCATTTCTCACCAATTCACTAAAGCTTTAGAGCAATTATTATAGAGAGAAATTATAGAGAGAAAGAAGAAGAGAAGTCTGCTACCTCACTATTCCAATATCCAGTTTCTTTTAAGGTAAGGGGTATTATTTGTTTTGTATTCATGAAGAGAGCTTCTGTAATTCCATTCTTTATTATTATGTTGGAATAACCTGTCTATGCGAACACTATAAGAAAAAGGCCTATCAGCGACCAATTATATCAGCGACCGCATATCCGGTCATTGATAGTCTTAATAATGACCGATATCGTGACCATATTATATTCCGTTAAGCTAAGTGACATCAATGACCGATCATGTCGCTTCGCTTTTCGCTAGAACAAATTTCCCACCCAAAATTTGGCAAGAAATGTTGGCGTAGTTTTTTTGATAACTTATAATCGGCGACCGCGACGCGATCACGATAAGTCCATGTCATTAAAATCAACGACGCGCATGCGATCATTGATCGTCGTCGGCCGATCCTTTTAATCTATCGGTCTTTTCGCTTAAGGCGTGGCAGTAATCGAAAGGAAAAAACAAGAGGGAGACCGAATAGGGAGAAGAGGAAGAAGGGGGAAAAGAAGGAGAAGAGGAAATATCGTTGCTGTCGCGCGATTGGGTTGGCTTTCTCCTTCAATTGGTGTTAGGTACCAAATTATATAACAAATATTTGATATATATATATATATATATGTGTGTGTGTGTGTTATGTTATGTCTGAATATTTGGGTTTTTCTTCTTCTTTTCGACTACTATAGCTTGTGGGTTTCGATTGAATGCGATTTTTTGTTAATTTATGTGGTTCAAATGTTTGATTGAATGTATTAGTCTAAAATGTTAGTATAATGGGTTAGTCTCTAATGTTAATATTTTTTATATAATGTTGGTATTTGTGTTTGGCACTTGGAATTATTTTGTATAATGTTAGTCTCTAATGTTAATATTTTTTTGTATAATGTTAGTATAATTGGTTAGTCTCTAATGTTAATATTTTTTGTATAATGTTGGTATTTGTGGTTTATGAGTTGGTATTTGTGTTTGGCACTTGGAATTATTTTGTATAATGTTAGTCTCTAATGTTAATATTTTTTTGTATAATGTTAGTATAATGGGTTAGTCTCTAATGTTAATATTTTTTGTATAATGTTGGTATTTGTGGTTCATGAGTTGGTATTTGTGTTTGACACTTGGAATTATTATAGATTTCATACCTCTTCAGAGATATCTTTGTGGTCCAAATCTTGTTGGGTAGGTTAGGAGGATAATTAGGATTGACAAAATTTATGCTTAAGCATTTATTTCCCACCCAATGGCTTGTTGATTTCTAATGTAACAGTATTTGGGTTATTCCTAGGTCACACACTAGGGGTGAGTTGGTCTATATAATTGTGAGCGCAAGGACCAATGCTATATACTTTTAAATAAGAGGAGATGATATCAAATTGAATTAGTTGCACTTACATTAATAAATGTCAAACCACTAACATTGGAGTCAAATATCCAATTGTCTTCGTTAAATGATGTAGGGATTTTAAACTAAGTGATCCACTAGAGCCTTTAAGGGACTATTGGAGTCGATGGGTTGGCCTTGGGGGCATGAGGCCATCTGAGGCCATGCCAAGCTTAGCCAAGCCTTACTAGGGCCAATCAATGAATTTAAGAAAGAGAGATTCAAATGGGTATAACCCTAAAGGGTATGAAACTTTTGGGATAATCAATGAATTTAAGAAAGAGAGATTCTTTTATGAGTTGATTGATACCTATATGTATATATATACACACACATACATCATATATGTATAATTTTATAAGAATATATACACACACTTTACACCACAAGAATAATTTGGGAACATGCATGATTAGGTTTCATGTTTTAATATGAGATTATCTAAAGTTGGATAATTTGTTATTATCTTGAATAACGATTCTTTGAAATTTGGAAAATTTTTGAATATAACATTACTAATTGAATATATTTTTGCTTTGAAATTTAAATAAATTGTTGTTGATATTACTTTGAAATTGGGACAATTTTTGGCTTCTTATTGTTTTTACTAATATTGGATTCTCCTAAATTGTGCCTTAAATTATAGTTGTGCACATTCTGCTTTTGTGTGTTGGGATTATATTTTATTTGAAATTGGTCAAGTATGCATGCCCTCTCGTGCATGTGGATAGTCCATATTATAGGGAGACTCTGTAATTTTTTTCATATATAAGTCAAATGGCCATATAACTTGAACATGAGTATTACATAAAACATAACTAGGAATGAAGTTTATCCATAATTCAATCAAGAAGAAGGTTCAAAGAAGTTTTTCCATAATTCACAATGAGAAGATAAAGAAAATGACACACTATTAATATGTATGCTATAAGTATGACTTAGCTTAGAATAGAAAGAAAATGAAAAGTACAAACACAAACACAAAGCACCATAACTTCAATCACACTATTAATGAGTTGTTTCTAAAATATCCATACTTGTCTAAATCTTCATATATAAGTCAAATGGCCATATACGCATTCGTGTATATGTGATGGCAATGAGTCACAATCGATTCCTATGCCACATTCATTTTGCATATACTCTTATTGGATTTCTCATTCCATTTTCTTACTTATCTAATATTTGGAACATATTAGTACAAACATGCCAGTAGTATGGAAAGATTGAACTCGGTTTTCAAACATGCCAGAGTATGTGCTTATGAGTTTTCATGGTGATTTAAGGTTTATAGGAATGCTTAAAGACCATATGTGTTCTATTGTAGACCGTTGGGGATTTGGTAGCCAAAATTGTGCCTATAAGGGACTGTTATGGCCAACTTGTGTGACTAGTGTTGTTAGATAGTGAGGAGTACATACATTGCCTATAGATAACATGTAAAGATGGTTCCCTAAGTTAGTTAAGGTCTACATGGTGTGTTGTAAAAATTCTTGCTTAAAATCAATGAAAATAAGCTTTATAGAACAATGAACACTAAAATAGTGAACCACCATACCGGACCCCATACACAAGTTTCAATAGTCATAATAGGACATAAGAAAGCTACACAAACTAAAGGAACCAAGCCCAAGCCATTTTGAGCATGAGACTTGTTAAAATCACATTTTAAAGCCAAAATGGACTGCTTTTGGACAATTCATAGTACCCCGACCTTAAAGGACTATTATGAGAAGATACAAAGTTGCTCATACATGCTAGTAATGATTCCCAAACATGGTCATTAATAAAGCCAACAAGAAAACCAATTTAAGCTCTCTTTTCAAGCCTAAAGTGAGCTTTGATAAGTCAAAATGAGTTAGATGATTAAATAAAGTTTGGTGATGCTAAAAGTAACCTTAAGTAACTTAAATATACACGCCTAGACTATCCTAGTGGCCTAGACTATCCTATCCTATTGTCCTTTTGTTTACATACAATTACATATCCTGATGTTCTCTATATCCCTGACATGTTTATGTACCTTTCATTTATAACTTATACTAACATCCTAAATTTTTATTTATAGATGTCTTCTAACTCGCAAAGACGAAAAGCGCTGGGTTGGGTCGAGGCCCCTAATCATATGTCAAGGCCCCGCTAATCCTGGATGATCGCACATTCTTATACGGATCCGTCCTCCTCCGTGATATAAGACGTAAGTTAAACATCGTGTATATATATATATATATAGGGGTTTAATATTTTCATTTTTATAAATATAGTAGTGATTTAAATGTAAGGGTTTTAATATAAATTATTGTATATTGTAGTGATTTTAAGATAGTAAAATTGTGAAGTGCATTTCACAATTATACTTCTGTAATCGCCCACGCTGATTTACATGGGCGAGCACACCTCTCGCCCATAAGGATGCAGTTTGGGCTGAATTTCAGGTATATTTTTTTATCACTCTGATAGATAATACATAGTTAATCAAATAATATTGTTTAGTAATATAACAGTTTTGATATTATTATTGTTGTTTTATTTGCAGAAACGATATAGATGGGACGACGCACATGCATCAGTTATTCAGACACTATTCTGGCAGAAGTGCGCCGTATGAACTAAAGATAATTTGAACAAGGAACGACAAAAAGCCCTGCACAATGCTAAGATTGACCATCCAGATGTGGTGTAGCGAAGATATGCATGAGCATAGCCCCCGTGGTGCGCATGCACCCCCATATGGGTGCGAGATGTGTGACCAATGGAGAGTCGAGAGTCGGGTCAAGAGGCGCAAGATCGCCGCCTCGAATGATCCTCGTGTGTATCGACGGCGAGAAGGCAAAATGCACGACGGGGCGGAAGTATATCACAAACATGACAAAGACATTCTTTGCTGTGGTACGTATGTTATGTTTACATTCATCTTTTGTAGCTAAAATATCATATGTTTACATAATAATATGAGAAAATGAACTATAGGAGTCTCAGTCTCAAGGTCAACCTATCAATTGGTTGGATATGTATGTACCACCATGATGGTCTACCCAAGCTATTCGGATAGCTTTAATAAGTTCACTTTATCCTAATATGTTGTTTATAAATTGTAACGACCTTCTTTAGTATTTTTTTATTTATTTTTAACTATTTAATTGTTCATCTTCTGACAGGACACTTATAAGGGCTTAATGAATGAGCGCTATCCTGAAGGCACCCCGCGTCCATCTGGCGATTGATCAAGAATTATGGGAGAGGCGTCCATCGCGAAGAAAAATTATGTCAAAGGCCAAGGACAAAGACGACGCTCGACCATCAAGATGGCACAGCACTCGCCACCAAATCTACACACCATCAAAGTTATCCACCCTATCATACTCCTCGCCGATCGTGTGAGAGCGATCTGTCAGATCGTGATCTTCTTCAGATATCTTGGCGGGCATCTGCAGCCTCGAGTCTGATGAGTTGGCATGAGGCGAGCAATGGTGCGGAAAATAGGAGCGAGAGCATCAAAGACAACAACAGAGAGGCAGTATATATATATATCGTTTATTGTTTAGCTACATTGTCTTATATGTTTATAGTCTCTCGAGTTAATGTCTTACTTATATGTAACATATATGTTTTATTACTTTGATAATTACAGATCCTAATTTGATGATCAATGAAGAGCGCTTGACTTATTTTTTTTAGATTTTTAAAGCCTTGTACTCTTTTAGATTCATTCTTTGGACAATTGTATTAGTTTATATGGATGTTTACGATATCGATTATATTGTGTTAGATGAATGTTTTGTATTGTATTGGATGAATGTTTATTCATGGATGAATGTTTTGTATTGTATTGGATGGATGTTAATATGGATGCTTGTATATATATATATATATATATATATATATATTCTGTGTTGGGATTGAAAGCAGGTACAAAGCATGTTATTTTTGGGAAATCAATAAAATAGGCAAAAATTTTTTAAAAAAGCATCAATGACCGCGTCGCGGTCGCTAAAATCAGATATCGATCGCTTTCACTTCTTTGAATCTAGCGCCATTATGGTCGCTATTATTGGTCGCCGACACGCAGACACGCCACGCATGACAAATGACTCAAAGATAAGTCATAATAGCGACGGTATCGATTAAGCTAATTGCCGCTAATTACGGCCGCTAATAATTCGATTGGCGCTATTGTTGGTCGCCGATGTCCTTCCAATGACCAGATTATTCTGCGACTTATATCGTGACCGCATACGGTCATAGATATTATCTGCGATCGTATCGTCACGACGATGTCTTGATACGATATGTCTGCGCCGATAAGCCTTTTTGTTGTAGTGGAAGTACCGTATACATGGTGAAATTCTTCTCATTATTCCATTCTTTATTATTATGTTGGAGTATCCTCGTCTGCAAGCGGATTACGCTTGACTCGGTTCCATTCTTTATTATTCTATTGAATAACTTTTCTGTCATGCGGCCTATCGCATGCATGGTGAATTCTTTGTTATTCCATTCTTTATTATTCTCATTATAATATCCTCGTTTATGCGTAATTACGCTAGACCTTCGGTTCCATTCTTTATTATTCGCTGGAATAACTTTTATGCATGCGGCTTCTATCGCATGCATGGTGAATTCTTCCATTATTCCATTCTTTATTATTCTGTTGGAATATCCTGTCTGTGCGAATTACGCATGACCTAGTTCCATTCTTTATTATTCTGTTGGAATAACCTGTCTATGTGGATTATCACATGCATGGTGAATGATCTTTCGTATTCATTCCTTATTAAATTATGGAAATGATCTGCATTACGTGGATTACCGCATTTACGGTGAAAATCCATTTGCGCTTTCATATATTCTATGATACTCATTTGGTTAAAGTTTTGCTTCTATACTCCATGAAATTAGTAGAATATTCTGGATATTTGCGCTTTTCTAAGATCTTTTCATGGAAACATTCTTCTGAGCATTCTTAAATTTTACTCCACAAAGCAGTATCATGTTGACAATTTTGACGTAATTGATTTCAAGATAAATTAACTTATAAATCTTTAAAATCTATTCTTGAACTTGTTTTATTGAATTATTATGTCATTGTCATCATCCTCATGCTTATATTGTGATGAAAGTCATCTTTGGCTTACGTGCATAGATGGACTTGGTATGATTATGACCTGTGGATTATTCAAGATAATCATAACTCGTAATGTTATTATAAATGATGCTAAAAAGTCCTCGATGAGTCTTTAGTGCATTGATGGACAGTTTTTGGTATGATTATGATCATAGATTATTCGGTATAGTCATGGCCATTGATGATTTAATAAATATCCTTGGCCCGTAGTATAGGGATAACTCGATAATGTGGTTTATATATTAAGCTGAGTCTCAGCGATAAAAATTGATGAAAACATTTTAAATCATAGAAGATAGTAGATATCATGCTCTACTTGACTTTTCTAATGGATTGCTTATTCCGCTGCAGTTAAACTTGATGTCTATTGTATTTTATCAGTTTAACATTGTTGAAAACTAATGATAATTTATTCTGCATTATCTTAGTCATAATAATTCTTACTGGGCTAGTTGAGCTCACCCTTTCTTTCACTGTTATCTTCAGGAAATGAGAACGTAGGCGGGACTAGTCGGGGAACAGAGTGACGGTCCAGATGATAGCATTAGTAGTCTTCACTAATTTGTTAAATAGTGTGACAATAAATGTAATGAGGACTCCATTGAGTGTGGATATTGTCTAGATGACAATATTCTTATTAAAACTCTTAGATTATGTTTTGTCATATTTTACACGACTGTTGTATAATTAAGTTGTATTTGAATTTTGTAGAATGTATTTGGCGACTCAAGATGGGTGATGTATACCTATTTTAGGGGCGTCACAGTTGGTATCAAAGCTTAGGGATATGATCCTCATTTGAGATGTGAGACAAGAACTAGGAGGGGAGAGACGGGGAATTCCTTCGCTAGTATGACCTATGTAAGTTTATTTGGTATTTAATTGGTCGGTCAGAGTATAGGGATAATATGTGATATGTTAATTAACCCTTGTTTTGTGGCAGTATTTGAAAATGGCATCTGAAAATATTGAGATAAACAATGAAGCACATGAGACCATTGAGTCACCACAAATTAATGCCCAGGATAATGTGCAACAGGAAGACAATAATCCTTATGTAAACAATAACACTGAAGAAATGGTGAACGATGGGATGTTCAGAGGCTTTATGCAATTCATGCAACATCAGGCGAAAGCGGCTGCTATCCAAAATGCAGGTGGAAACACTGACAACTCTCGGACGGTCACCGCTAAGCAGTTCAAGGTGCTGGGACCACCAGAGTGTTTTGGAGAGCCAAAACCACTTAAGGTGAAGACGTGGATAAAGCATATCAACAAGATATTTGATGTCTTGGGATGCTCTGAAGAGCAAAAGGTTCCCTTTGCCACCTTCATGTTGCGAGCAGAGGCAGATTACTTGTGGGAATCTGTAAAGCGTACTCAACCTGCCGCACTCAAAATGTCTTGGGAGAAGTTCCAAGAGCTGTTCAATGACAAGTACTTTCCTGAAAGTATTCGTCACATGAAAGAGGTAGAGTTCATTAAGCTTGAGCAAAACAATATGACCGTGGCACAGTACGAAGCTAAGTTTGCCGAGTTGTCTCGGTTTGCGTCCCACTTGGTTGATAATGAGGAGAGAATGACGCGGATGTTTCTAAGAGGTTTGAAACCCGAGATACGTCAATACCTAATTTCTCACAAACTGTGTTTGTATTTAGATGTTATGAATAGGGCTCAGTTATTGGAGCACGATAATGAGTCAACCCAACCAAGAGAGAGCAACCGACAAGTCGATAATACCAGTGGTAGCAGTTATCGAAGTGGTGACAACAAACGTGGAGGGAATCAACATGTCAGAAATGATAATCACTTCGGTGGTAATCATGGCCATGACAATAAGAGTGGACATTTCAAGAAGAGGAGATTCAACAAGGATGGAATGACATCAGCACCAACACCTATTGTTAAGGAAGGAGAACGACCACCGGTCGTATGTTACAAATGTGGAGGGGAAGGACACATAAGTCCAAACCGCATCGATGCAAATTCAAAGCGTGTTATAATTGTGGAAAGAAGGTCACCTAGCCCAATTTTGTCGTGCACCAAAGTCAAGTCCAAATTTTGGATGGAGGCATCAAAGGGTGTCCTGCATAAGACAAAATCAAGAGTTCAAGGAGAGCGTTTGTCGTAACCTCCCAAAAGCTTAGAAATTCGAACGAGGTGATCACGGTAAGCTAATCATAAACTCTAGCGAAATTTATACTTTATTTGATACCGGTTCTACCCACTCCTTTATTTCTCCTACTTATACCAACGCTTAAATTTGACTCGAGAAATTAGACTTTGACTTATCTCATTGAAACTCCGTTGGGAGAAACCTTCATTACATCCATGGTTTATAAGTCTTGTTTGATTCAAATCGGTAACCGCACATTACCTGTCTATCTTATTTCCTTGAAAATACTTGCATTTGATGTGATTTTAGGGATTGATTGGTTAACTACTCATCATGCTAAAATAGATTGTTTTCGTAAGGTTGTTAGCTTTCATATTCCTAACCAACCTATTATGCGAATTCAAGCAACCAAACCACTAAAATCAATCACTGTCATATTAAGTCATAAAGCTATTCATTTATTGAAAAATGGATGTCAAGCTTTCTTAGCCCATGTCATGGATTTAAATAAAAATACGTCGATTTGAATGATATTTCTATTGTTAATAAATTTCTTGACATATTCCCCGAAGAACTTCCTTGGCCTACCCCCAGAGCGTGAAATTGAATTTTGTATCGACCTTGAATCCGGTACAAAACCCATTTCCAAAGCCCTATATCGAATGGCTCCTATTGAACTTCGTGAGTTAAAACCCAATCACAGGAATTGTTAGACATCGGTTTCATTCGTCCTAGTACTTCTCCTTGGGGTGCTCCTGTTCTATTCGTGAAGAAGAAAGATGGGAGTATACGACTTTGTATTGATTATCGGGAGTTGAATCATGTAACCATCAAAAATAGGTACCCATTGCCACATATTAATGACCTGTTTGACCAGTTGCAAGGCGCCAAATTCTTTTCAAAGATTGATCTTCGTTCCGGATATCATCAGTTAAAGATTAAAACTGATGACATTCTAAAGATTGCTTTCAGAACTTGGTACGGGAATTATGAATTCCTAGTCATGTCTTTTGGATTGACTAATGCTCCTGCTGCCTTCATGGATATGATGAACCGAGTATTCAAGGAATATTTGGATCACTTTGTGGTCGTCTTTATTGATGACATCCTTATATACTCCAAAACCCGCGAAGACCATGAGCAACACTTGAGGCTGATACTCCAAAAGCTTCGTGAAAACAAGCTTTATGCCAAGTTGAAGAAATGCGAGTTCTGGCTTGAGGAAGTTGCATTCCTTGGGCACGTGATATCAAATCATGGAATATCTGTTGACCCGACAAAGATTGAAGCAATTCAAAACTGGGAGCAACCTAAGTCAGTGATCGAAGTACGTAGCTTTCTCGGCTTAGCTGATTATTATCGGAGATTCATAGAAGGGTTTTCTCGAATCGCTACTCCATTATCTTAGCTGACTCGAAAAGATACAAAATTCGGTTGGAGTGAGGAATGTGAAAAGAGTTTTCAAGAACTCAAGAGGAGACTCATTTTAGCACCTGGTCTGACAATACCATCTGGCTCGGAGGGATTTGTCATCTACAGTGATGCTTCAGGCAAAGGGTTAGGATGTGTTATCATGCAACATGGAAAAGTCATAGCCTATGCCTCTCGACAACTCAAAGAATATGAGAGGAATTATCTTACTCATGATCTAGAGTTGGAAGCAGTCGTTTTTGCGCTTAAGATTTAGAGGCATTACCTGTATGGAGAGAAGGTGGAGATCTATACGGATCATAAAAGCCTCAAATATTTCTTCACTCAAAAGGAACTCAACATGAGGCAACAATGATGGCTTGAGATGTTGAAATATTATGATCATACCATCCAATACCATCCTGGAAAAGCGAACGTAGTAGCTGACGCATTGAGTAAAAGATCATATGCGGGTATGAGTGTAATATTGTCAATGCAAAGACCCATTTTGTATGACTTGGAAAGGATGGAAATAGAGTTAAAGACTCTAGGGACCCATGTAATGATGGCGAATATACGAGTGGAACTGACTTTAATCGATAAAGTTAAAGCTGCTCAAACTACAGACCTCTGGAGCTGATGCGTATGAAGAAGAAAGTGCAAGAAGGTGCTATTCCGGAAGCAAGAATTGATGAAGAAGGAATACTTCGAGTCAACTCCAGACTTTGTGTTCCTAACAATTCTGACTTGAAGTATAAAATCATGATGGAGGCGCACAACACACCGTTTGCAATCCATCCTGGGAGTACCAAAATGTATCATGATCTTCGACATACATTTTGGTGGAGCAATACGAAGAGAGAGATAGCGGGGTTTATCTCAAGGTGTCTAACTTGTCAACGAGTCAAGGCGGAGCATCAAGTGCAAAAAGGTCCATTGCAACCACTTGAAATTCCAGAATGGAAGTGGGAGCACATTACCATGGATTTCAAGCATCGGTCTTCCCAAGGTTTCTCAAGGCATAGATGCGAATTGGGTCATTGTTGATGGATTGACCAAGTCTGCTCATTTCTTACCAATACGAGAAACTTTTACACTTGAACGTCTTGCTAGTATGTACATAAACGAGATCGTAAGATTGCACGGTATGCCAGTATCCATAGTTTCTGATCGAGACCCAAGATTCACTTCAAGATTTTGGATTAGTTTGCAAAAAGCTATGGACACAGATTTACGATTTAGTTCGGCATATCATCCTCAAACGGATGGGCAGTCAGAAAGGACTATTCAAACTCTTGAAGATTTATTAAGACTCTGTGTCCTTGACTTTAAGGGAAGTTGGGACATGTTCTTACCATTGGTGGAGTTTTCCTACAACAATAGTTATCAAACAAGTATTGACATGGCTCCATTTGAGGCGTTGTATGAAAGAAAGTGTCGTTCTCCAGTATGCTGGGATGAGGTGGGTGAAGCAACTTTGTTGGGACCGAATTTGGTACGTATGACTACGGAAAAGATTCAAACGATTTGACAACGTATAAAAACCTCACAAGATCGACAAAAGAGTTATGTTGATCTTCATCGAAAAAGACGTGGAATTCAATATTGGAGATCATGTGTTGTTACGTGTTGCTCCATGGAAAGGAGTTACAAGATTTGGAAAGAGAGGAAAGCACAATCCTCGATTCATTGGCCCATTTTTAATCCTCGATCGAGTAGGAACTGTGGCCTATAGACTCGTCTTACCGCCAAGTATGTCTCATGTTCATAACATTTTTTACATATCTGTGTTACGTAAATATGTGAAAGACCTGAACCATGTTATTGAATTAGAACCAGACGAGATAGAGGAAGATTTAACGTATGAAGAGTTACCTATTAAAATCTTGGATAAGAAGGATCATATTCTACGCTCTAAAGTTATACCTCAAGTCAAAGTTTTGTGGAGAAACCACGATGTGGAGGAAATGACCTGGGAGTTAGAATCTTAGATGAAATCAAGGTATCCTCACCTCTTCGACATACCAGGTACGCACCCTAATTTCGAGGACGAAATTTTATAAGAAGGGGAGGTTGTAAGACCCTAACTTTTATGAATAAAGAATAATTTTCTCGAAATATATTTTTGAATATTATGGTGCGGATTTGATATAATGTTATAGTTGTGGGTAATATTTACAAATTTTGCAAAGTAAGTAAGTGGTTATATAGAATTCGATTGGACGAGGAATATTCGTTTTAACATGGAATATTCGTACGATGACGCAATCATTGGTGGACCCCACAACAGAAGTATTGTCGTAGTTAGAAAACGACATAATTATCTTTTTATAAAAATAACGGCGGAAGTTTTACTATTAAACTGTTGAACTACCTGGTAGTAAAAGTAAAGTAATACGCGTGGTTGTATAGTAGTAGCACACGGTATTGATTATTGATGCTTACGTGAGAAGTCACTCAGTTATACTCAATTATTGCTACAGTAATTGCTGCATCATATCTCTCATATTATTGATTCGATTATTGTCACATTATCATCCGTGCATAATATGATATATTATTAAATCAATAATTGAGACGACAAAGTTATTCATATTATTAAATTGCAATATTTACAATGTCTAGAAGTTACATCGAGGAGAGGTTTGGTCATCTAATTGCGCTACCAATAAGGATAAATCCTTATCGAAAGCCCCTCTTTCACGGGAACGACCGGTTGTTAAATATTGTGAGTTATAATATTAATGATGAATAAGTTCGTGTTGATTAAAGATGAGATTGATAGTTCCATTGTGTTGGAATTATTAGTGTTAGTGAAAATCGACATCTATTCCGATGATAATTGATGTCTGGGGTTATATTGATAAATCGGGTAATTAATCGGATAAATGAGCAATTAATTGCTATTAATTCACATGATTATAACTATTTTTTCACATGTGTGTACTATTGATTCACATTCTTGTACTATTAGGGGAGTTGGTGCAAGATTGATAATACTTGCATGACTAAGTTAAAAATAGAGGTATAGATGGAGGTACTATACTGTAATTCATATTTTCACATGATTATAACTATTGATTCACATGATCGAACTATTGATTCACATTATTTACTATTAGGGGAGGTGGTGCAAGTTTGATAATACTTGCAGGACTAAATTAAAAATAAAAGAAAAGTTGAAGGTATTGTACTGTAATATTTCGAGCCCCAAAATGTGCAATTATCAAGACTATATTTTTCTATAAATGAAGCTCATTCTTCCTTCATTTCTCACCAATTCACTAAAGCTTTAGAGTAATTATTATAGAGAGAAATTATAGAGAGAAAGAAGACGAGAAGTCTGCTACCTCACTATTCCAATATCTAGTTTCTTTTAAGGTAAGGGGTATTATTTCTTTCGTATTCATGAAGAGAGCTTCTGTAATTCCATTCTTTATTATTATGTTGGAATAACCTGTCTATGGGAAGTACCGCATACATGGTAAAATTCTTCTGTTATTCCATTGTTTATTATTCTGTTGGAATATCCTGTCTGTGCGGATTACGCTAGACCTGGTTCCATTCTTTATTATTCTGTTGAATAACTCATGCTCTGCGGGCCTATCACATGCATAGTGAATTCTTTGTTATTCCATTCTTTATTATTCTGTTGGAATAACCTGTCTATGCGGTCTATCGCATGCATGGTGAATTCTTCTGTTATTCCATTCTTTATTATTCTGTTGGAATATCCTGTTTGTGCGAATTATGCATGACCTGGTTCCATTCTTTATTATTCTGTTGGAATAACCTGTCTATGTGGATTATCACATGCATGGTGAATGATCCATCGTATTCATTCCTTATTAAATTGTGGAAATGATCTGTTTACGTGGATTACTGCATGGCGGGTGAAAATCCATTTACATTTTCATATATTCTATGATACTCATTTGGTTAAAGTTTTGGCTTCTATACTCCATGAAATTAGTAGAATATCCTGGATATTTGCGCTTCATCCTAATCTTTTCATGGAAATATTCTTCCGAGCATTCTTGAATTTTACTCCACAAAGCAAAGATTATCATGTTGACAATTTGACGTAATTGATTTCAAGATAAATTAACTTATAAATCTTTAAAATTTATTCTTGAACTTGTTTTATTGAATTATTATGTCATTGTCATCATCCTCATGCTTATATTGTGATGAAAGTCATCTTTGGCTTACGTGCATAGATGGACTTGGTATGATTATGACCAGGGATTATTCGGTATAATCGTGACCGTAATGTTACAAATGATGTGGTAAAAGTCCTCATTGGCCTGTAGTGCATTGATGAACAGTTGTTGGCATGATCATGACCATGGATTATTCGGTATAGTCTTGACCATTGATGATTTAATTAATATCCTTGGCCCATAGTGCAGGGATGACTCGATGATGTGGTTTATTTATTGTCGAGTCTCAAATGATAAAAATTGATGAAAACATTTTAAATCATAGAAGATAGTAGATATCATGCTCTACTTGACTCTTCTAATGGATTGCTTATTCCAATCGCAGCTTAAACTTGATGTCTATTGTATTTTATCGCTTAACATTATTGAAGACTAATGATAATTTATTCGCATTATCTTAGTCATAATAATTCTTCTTGGGCTAGTTGAGCTCACCTTTCTTTCACCGTTTCTCTTCAGGAAATGAGAACGTAGTCGGGACTAGTCGGAGAACGGAGTGACGGTCCAGATGATAGCATTAGTAGTCCTCACTATTCTGTTAAATAGTGTGACAATAAATGTAATGAGGACTCCATTGAGTGTGGATATTGTCTAGATGACAATATTCTTATTAAAACTCTTAGATTATGTTTTGTTGTATTTTACATGAATGTTGTATAATTAAGTTGTATTTGAATTTTGTACCATGTATTTGGCGACTCAAGATGGGTGATGTATTTTGTGTACTTAACTTATGTAAAAATTATTTTGCAAATTGAACAAACTAGTATAAGAAAAAAGAGATAATCATTCAAAAAGTTGAATGTGTGTATTTGCTAAAATACAAGAGTGAATTATTTGAAAGGTTCAAAGAATTCAGAAGTGAAACAAATTGGCAAAGTATCAAGATTCTTTGATTAGATGAAGGAATAAATACTTGTACAATAAGTTTCTAGATCATCTCCAATGGTTTTCTCATAATGGACGCCTCCTGATACGCAATAATTGATTGATGTATCTGAAAGGAAAACTCATACCTTGTTGGACATGGTACAGTCCATAATGATTTTACCGACATTCCAAAGATCTTTCTGGGTCATGTCCTAGAAATGGTCAGATATCTACGAAACTAAGAACTCAAAAAATTTGGCCCCAAGACTCCATAAAAGTTATGGACATGAAGGATTCCTAATCTTAAGTATTTTAAGATAAGGGGTTGACCAACTTATGTGAAAAAGGTTTCAAAGGATAATCTTGGGACAAGATTTGACAAGTGTCGATTTGTGGGACATCCTAAAGTAAGTTTAGGGTATATGTTCTATAATCCTACTTAGTAAAAGGTGTTTGTTACGAAAAATACGATGCCTTCTAAGATAAAGATGTTTATCATTGAAGGGGCTAGTGGGAGGATAATAGATCTTGAAGAGTTCAAGAACCACAAAACACTATAAGTCAAATAAGAGGAACCTGTAGATAGAACTTTTGTACCACAACCGAATCATAAATCTGGAATAGTACCGAAGATACCTGGGAGGTATGGATTCATCATAGATGATGATGATGAGGTACGCATTATAGAAGATGATGATCCAGTTACATACGATTCGGTAAGAGTTGTAGACACTCAGAGAAATGGATTGAAGCAAGCTTCTCAAATATGGAACATTCGTTTTGATGAGATAATCAAAAGAGTTTGATTTTATCAAAAATAAGAATGAACCTAGTGTGTACAAAAGGATCAGTGGGAGCATCGTGAAATTTCTAGTATTATATATTGATATGTTACGGATAAGGAATGACATACTAATGCTACAATCAGTAAAGATAAAGTTGTCTAAACATTCCTCCACGAATGATTTGGGAAGAGTATCGTTATTGGGGATAAAATCTATATAGATAGATTTAAAAGGATGCTCAGATTAACCCAAGGAACGTATATTCATTTGATGCTAGAGTCGTTTAGCATGGCAAACTCCAAGAGATGTCTCTTGTTGATGAGCCATGGAGTGTACCTCTCTTAATAGTCCCCATAGACTCCTGAAAAGAGAGATCGCATGGGTGACAATCATGTATACAATGAAATATACGAGACCTGATGATGATCGATCATATAAGATCACTGTAAGACAGTGAAAAACATTTTAAAGTACTTTATCGGCACTAAGGATGTGATCCACTTTAAGGTAAAGCGTTACCTTAAACGATGGTGCATTGAAATTAGAAAGGTTCCAAACAGCAAAGAGTTGCTGCTTTAGTGATAAAGACAAAGTATATAGCTGTAAATGAAGCTGCAAGTTGATTGTTTGGATGAAAAGTTCATTACAGAACTAGGAATAGTTCCTAAGTCTCATCTTGGATCTAACCATGTGTTGTGGCACTTTCATTTGATTATAAGAATCATTGAAAGATGGGAAATCACTATAGAGATAGTGGACTCTCAAGAACAACTTTACATATCCATTAACTAAAGCTTATCCAATAGCAGGATAATCGCCACTTAGAGAAGAAGGGTATGAGATACCATGACGATTGGCTTTAGTGCAAGTGGGAGATTGAAATTAGTATGCACACAAGCCAATCATATTTGATGATAAAGCATATACTTTGTAACAATCTTATTCATTTATAAATAAAAAGTATTAATTAATTAAAGGCTTTTAATTATCTACATGATGCTACTTTATAATATGTGATAAACCCATAGTTTTAAGCAATGCTTTTAGAATAATGATGATGATCATTCTAATGAGATCTAAATTCTTAGAAAGCTTAAAACTAAAATAGTTCCCAATCGTTGGATTACTAAATTGGGGATTAGTGAATCCGGATAGATTGGTACATACGTTGCTTGCTCATTGGATGAGGATGATTGATCTCATGATCATTTGTGTGGAGACACTAAAGCAAGTATGTAGGTGCTTATTAGAGAATAAGTTCATTTGACGCGCTGGCTCGCTAAGGAATACCTAATGGAGTTTTACTTGCCTGTCAATAGGAATTCCTGTAGTGATATTAGTACAAGTGATCCTTGGACTTGAGATCATTATAGTATCTTGTGTATGATGAGTTATACTTTGACTTATTCCTTAAGAACCTTAGGGTATATCAAAGGGTATGCTTGGGTATAATAAGTTGTACATGGAGATAATGTATGATCAATAAAGAATTTACCGCTTCTAGTAAAAGAAGAGAAATGTACTATGTGATTCGATAAATGACAACCTAGTAGTCCTTGGCCAAGGCAGAATGAAATTAGAAAGGAGTTTCTAATTTGCATTATTTGGAGTTGTGCATTTAAGAGTCGAAATACATATAATTAAATAAAATAAGACTTGACAGTAATTCCATGTCTTATATTTAATTGGGACATTGTATGGTGGAAGGATTGAATTGTACGGTAACTATTTACTCAAAGGTTCTTTTATGATTAATGTTGAAATCTATATTATCTGAAAAGTTGTTAATCGCTAGGGAGACTTATCCCTATTGTAGAATAAATATTATTTATTTAAATAAATTAATATTTTAATTTATTTATTTAAATAAGATTAGAATTTTCTAATTGATTTATTCACAACCGGTTTAATATGGAGAACCTAAAGGGTCACACCATAAAAGGAAGAATAATTATTTAAGAAGTTAATGGCATAATCGTAATAATAATTAAGTGTATTTAATTTAATCTATGGTGATAGAATAAATTAAATAGCTTAATATTTATTATTTAATATTTTGAAAATATTAAATATAAATTAATAAGAGGAGTCTTATTATTATTATTACTATTATTATTATTTAATTCCTAAAGGAGTTTGGGAATTAATTAATAAAAGTACTCTCAAATATACTAATAGGATTAGGAGGCAAATTAATTATCCCTAATAAGATTAGGGAGCTTAATTAATTAAAAGAATTTAATTAATTAAATAAAACCTAATTCCTTAATTGTTAAGGAGGGTTGCCTACATCTATAAATAAGAGGACTTTTTCACAACATACGTGATTTCAATTGTTGGAGAGTACGCTCCTTTTCTATAGAGATAGAAAATTAGGGTTTAGCCAACCACCCTTCTTCTTGAATATTTCTTCTTCCTTGGTGGATCACCTCTAGAGGCCAAACACTTGGGTGGCTAACGTTGAACAAAAGAAGGAACCAAACCCGGTGGATTCAAGTTGAACGCAAAAAGGATTGGAGGTGAACTTGTACCTGAGGAAGCTCGAATCTTCAAGGGTATGATTTTTATTCTTAATATTTTCGTTTAATTAATAATTGTGCATAAAGGATGATCCGGGTATATGGTTTATAAAATTTTAAACTCTGATTTTACACGTTTTCGCTTATTTTTGTGTAATTTAATTGCGTTCATGAATACTACAAACCTAACACAAGCTCAAGTTTTTAAACTCATAATGTGTGGTAAATTTGAAGAACTTGGTATAGTTAGGTGTGAATGGATTATTGAGGATAATGGGAATATATAGAATACTAAGCAATTGATCGTTAGTGAAGGCGTAAGAAATAAGTAGTATTAGTATTACTTGACTATGTATGATTCTATGTTGTGTATATGATAAGTATATCGATGTATTGTAATATTCTCAACTTTCGTATAAGTTGTGGCAGAGAATCCCGACTTTTGAGTCACAAAGGGATAACGGATGTTTAAAGCAGTATGTGCTATGGTATGTCAAGTGCTATGAATACGAATCTATGTTGAATTGATGAAATAAGTTTTGTATAAAGATAGTAATTATTTATCGGAACACTGGTTAATATAGTAAACCAAGTTTTCAAAATCTAATATTTTGAATATATGATTATTTGAGTAGAAAATTTCGCGTTATGTGTATACCCTAAGATATAGAAGGTAAGTCGATGAAAGATAGATTATGATTTTAATTAATCGGATAATGCTGCCAAGACGAAAATGAAACCAAAGGGCAGACGAATCTATCAACAAAGCTGGAGGACAACCAGACCCAATGCGGAATTTTGCGAATTATGGTCGCTCAAGATATGCAGAACGAAATACCAGCCGCGAAAAATTAGCCAGATAATCGAACGACAAACTTCAGAGACTTCAAGGCAATCGAACCGCCCAGATTTAGAGGATCAACTGACCATGTAGAATTGTTTGTGATAGCTATAATAACGGAGGGGCAAAAAACAGCTTTTGCCACCTATACGATAAAAGGGGAAAACAAATTTTTGGAGGAAGGAAAATCAAGATAGAGCCGGAGAAGGGAGTAGTGGTAGTAGGACTGGAAAAAGGAAAGGAGATAATTTCGGGAATACCGAAAATAGGCCAGGAGGTGGAAAGAAACAAGTTGTGCAGTGTGAGAATTTCGGAAAGAATCACTCAGAAGAGTGTATTAAAGGAAAGTTTATGTGTTATAAGTGTGGGCAGAAGGGACATATCTCTCCTAACTGCCCCAATCCAAAAATGTATAGTGGATGTTTTATTTGTGAATCAATGGAGCATAAGGTGAAAGACTGTCCAAAAAGGAGAAGGGAGGCAAGGAATGAGAATACGAGAAAAGGCAGCAGGACATTGGCAACAACGAGACCAACTTCAACAAATAAACTAACAGAACAAACCGCAAGAGTCTTCAACATGACCGTTCAAGATACCGTGGCAAACAGGGATGCAAGTCCAGGTATTATTCGTATAACTTTTATTTTCTTATATATTATATATATATATATATATATATATATATATATATAGTAAATTATTTTATAAAGAAATTTTGAAGGAGTAATTTGAGTTCTTTTAGAAATCAAATTTCTGTTTAATCAGATAGACAAGCTTTATGCTGAATAGTTAAAGATCGGTTCGATCAATTATGATCGAGATCTACTTGCAATGATTGTGTATGCTATGTACCCTTGTATGAATAAGTTTTAAAATGGTGATTCCAGGGACTAAATCTTTATAAGGGAGGATGAATGTAATAACCCGATATTTTCTATATAATTAAATCGTAAATTTTATGATAATTTTTTTTTTTTTTTTTTAAAAGTGAGAATGCGTGCAAGGTAATGTGTATGTATTTATGTGATGAATATAAAATATATTTATTACATGAATGATTAAAAATAATTTTATTTTAGAATTATTGATCATTATAAATTATATTCTTTTAATAATTAATTTTTAGTAGAAATATTTTTATTAATTATTTTCCATGAAAATATGATTATTATTTAATTTATTAATATATGAAATGATTATAGAATTATTATAATAACTATTTTATTATATGAATTTATTTCAGATTAATTAAGTTAATTATTTAACTTATTTAATAATGGTATGTATATGTAAGATAAATCAGATATGGAATCCAAACTCTAATTTTGGATTTTGATCAAGGAAATAGAATTATAATATAATATTAATTATATTTCAGTGCTATAACTATGTGCTGTATATGTGTGGACTGATAATGGTTGGTTAATTATGGTGTATCATGACCAAACCCAAGCATTAATTTGTTTAACCCTATTTTGAAATTCAAATGGGAGATTCAAGACTGTGTAGTGATTTTGTTATCTGAATAATGACATGTATTATAGAATTTAGTCTTAATTAGGGAAAACCCTAATTATTATAAACCCTAATTAATATTTGGAGACCCTAAATGATTAGAAACCCTAATTCAAAAGTCATTTATGACTTTAAGAGTTTGTTATGTCATTTTAAAATCATGATACTGTGATAATATGTCTAATGACATGTATTATGCTTAATTAGGGAAAACCCTAATTATTAAGAAACCCTAAATCTTAAAATTAGAAACCCTAATTAGAAATTTGTAACCCTAATTGCTATTGTAAGCCCTAATTACCAAATTAGTAATATTAATGATAATTTGTGAAACTTAAACCTAAATTTTTATGTTTTATGTAATTAGGAAACCTAAATTAAATTAGAAACCCTAATTGATAATTTTAGAAACTAAAATTTTTATTTTTAAACCTAATTAGAAATCCTACAATTCTTGTGCTAAACCTTAGGGTTAAACCCTTAGGGTCAAACCCTAAGGGTTTGCCATGTTACATGTTTGCCATTAAAATCATAAGTCAATTGTCCATAATGCCCTTTTGTATTCTTTATTAAGCTTGCTTGCAAATCCTACCAAATCTAGGAGTTGGTGACCAACTTATTTGAGATTGTGACTTAAAGAAACTTCAGCAAATTAGTTCATGTATCAGCCATGTGCAATACAACATGATATAAATAGATTCAAGAGAGAGAAATGTCACTTTTTAAGCCCATTTGATCACCATACTTATCCAAGTCCTTCTCTCTCTCTAACTTACGAATTTCTTTAGAATATCAGTCTCAAAAGCAAGCCCCACTACTACTCATAACAAATCATTAGCCTAGAATCAAGATTTGTTCATAGAAGGTATAAACCCTAATTGCAAATCTAATCTTAATTTGTATGTTAGATGTTATGATTTAGTGTTAAAACATGTTGTTTATGGTGTAAATAGATGATCTGGGTTTCTAGATGTTAGATCCATAACATCTAGAGGCTCAGATTTGAAGTTTTTCAAAATCTAGAAAATTTTTAAAATGAGTCTGACAACCAAATGTCAGACCCTGTAAATCTTTGTTTGTTAATGATTTTATGTGTTTTATGTTTTATATTTGTAGTATGTCATGTAGTCTGTGATCTAGAAGTGGAATCATGGATATTCCATGCCCAGATTTTATTGTATTGTTGGTCAAACCTAGTTGACCAAGCAATTTCTGGGTAACCCAGAAATCCTTAGGCAGCGTCTGATAAGATTTTCTAAGCCTTTGATCTATTAGGTTTTATGTGTTTTGATGTGTGTTTGTATCTAGGTTGTAACCTGCTATATGTACTATAGAATCATGGCCATATATTCCTTAAACAACAAACGAATCGAGTGTGGTGTATGGTCAAATTAAGCCATCCGGTCATAGTTTTTGTTTTCTGGAAATTCCAGAAAACGCAAGAACAAAGTTTCTAACAACCTTTGACCAAATCATAACTTGTGATTTTGATATTGTTGAACTTGTATATTGATTCCTATATGTTCCTTGTCACGTTTATTAGATAATTAGACCATGAGAACAACAAAGGAATTACCAGAACCTAGATTAAATCGAGTTTCAAAATAGCACTATGAGGCTGACTGGGTTTCTGGGTTACCCAGAAAACCCAGGCACCATCTGACAATGATTTTAAAGGCTCAGATCTTGCATCTGAGTTGTTGTGTGACCAAGGTGATATATGGTAATTGTAGTACATGTATATTACAATAATGAAGTCTTAGATTGGCCAGATCAAGCATGAACAGAAAATTTAAGTCGGTCAAAGGGAGCCCCTTGAACACTGGCATGTCAGTGTTTTTGAGCTCAAGAACACCAACCGCGACAGAAACCGTCACTAAAGCCTTTAGCGACGGATTTAATTATTTTAGTTTTCTAATTTCCAAAAAATTCATTAAAAATAGAAAATAATTTCTGAAAATTACAAAATTTGTTTTAAAAATTATTTTTAAGTTATACAAATTAACTTTTAATAATTTGGAATAGTTTTCATAAATATTAATATTTATTTGGATATTATTGGTATTTAATTTATTTAATAAATATATTAAATAAATTAATTAAAAATGATTTTATTATATTAAAATTATTTTAAATAATAATAAAGTATTTAAAATGTTTTAAGTTATTAAATATAACTTTTCATATTTAAAGACAAATTTCATTAATTATTTAGTATTAATGATATTAGATTTATTTAATAATTATATTAAATAAATTAGTTTAAAATGATTTTAATATTAGAAAAATTATTTTAAATGAAAATAAATTATTTAAAGATATTTTAAGTTATAAAATATAACTTTTGATATTTAAAGACAAATTTCATTAATTATTTAATATTAATTATATTTTTTATTTAATAATTATTTTAAATAAAGTAGTTAAAAATGATTTTAATATTAGAAAAATTATTTTAAATGAAAATAAAGGGTTTAAAAATATTTTAAGTTATAAAATATAACTTTCAATATTTAAAGTTAAATTTCATTAATAATTTAATATTAAATAATATTTGATTTGTTTAATAAATATATTAAATAAATAGTTTTAAAATTGTTTTATTAATTTGAAAATCATTTAAAAAGTATATAAATTAATTAAAATATTTGAAGTTATATTTAATGACTTTTAATATTTCGATAAAATAATGCATTAATATTAAAGTATTAATGGTAATTATTTAAAATGATTTTAATTATTTTAAAATCATTTAAGTGTAAATTATAAATAACTTTAATATTTTGGCAATGATTTTATTAATAGTTTAATATTAATTAAATATTAATGATAATAGAAATATTTGATATTTAAATCATTTTATAATGATTCCGGTGTTTGAAAAATTATGATAAATTATAATAATTATTTGAAAATTATTATAAGGCTATGAAAAATAACATGACTGATATTTACATCTATTGAACTACAGAATAGAGTTTCAAACTCGACAATTACCTGATAAAGTCGTCGGTACCCCGAAATGTTTCAGAAATTGATCTAGACTTAGATAATTTGACTAGCTACGTGTCTGTTTGAGATCCAATGACTGTTAAACATATGTGACAATGTGATTAGGTTATGTGCCGACTGCAATAATCAGTATTATGTGTTATGATATGTTATTCTAATTAATATAATGATCTTATTAATGATAGGTTGCTATATAAAAGATAAAACTAAGTTGCGTAATTGTAAGCAGCAGACCAGGCAAGTATCCTACCTTTGCATTTACTTTATGCAATGGACATAAGTAAGAAAGTTTCAGAATTATATTATCATTGTGCCAGATTATTAACACTATTGTTATCGATTATGTATCCGATCATTATTTATCAGTACAGTATTATTGTATAATTCAGATATTTATTTTTTTTCGTTAATTTCTAAATATGGTTATACAAGTGTCCCCACTTGGATAATCATTGTATTTAATCACATGTTGATATATATATATATATATATATATATATATATATATATTGATCTCCAGTATATATACATTAATTAAAAGCTGTCTAAGCTATTTGACCCAGCTAGACACAGATTTAGATATATCGTTGAACAAGATAAAACTTTATTGTATCCAACTAAATTGTTTTGGTTCGGATTCCCGACTAGGTATGAACATCCCAAATATGGGAAAACTTTTATTCGCCCAAGGCGAAAAAGATGAACGATAATATCTTTCTTGCATGTAGTATTGATCAATACAACGTATATGTGTGACGCCCCCAAAATAGGTATACATCACCCATCTTGAGTCGCCAAATACATGGTATAAAATTCAAATACAACTTAATTATACAACAGTCATGTAAAATACGACAAAACATAATCTAAGAGTTTTAATAAGAATATTGTCATCTAGACAATATCCACACTCAATGGAGTCCTCATTACATTTATTGTAATACTATTTAATGTAATAGTGAGGACTACTAATGCTATCATCTGACCGTCCACTCCGCTCCCGACTAGTCCCTTAGCACGCTCTCATTTCCTCAAGAGAACAAAGGAAAGAAAGGGTGAGCTCAAATAGCCCAAGAAGGAATATTATGACTAAGATAATGCAGAATAAATTATCATTAGTCTTCAACAATGTTAAACTGATAAAATACAATAGACATCAAGTTTAACTGCAGCGGAATAAGCAATCCAATAGAAGAGTCAAGTAGAGCATGATATCTACTATCTTCTATGATTTAAAATGTTTTCATCAATTTTTATCGCTAAGACTCAGCTTAATAAATAAACAACATCATCGAGTCATCCCTGCACTACGGGCCAAGGATATTCATTAAATCATCAATGGTCATGACTATACTGAATAATCCCTGGTCATAATCATGCCAAAAATTGTCCATCAATGCACTACAGGCTACTGAGGACTTTTACCACATCATTTATAACATTATAGTTCATGATTATACCGAATAATCCTTGGTCATAATCATACCAAGTCTATCTATGCACGTAAGCCAAAGATAACTTTTATCATAATATAAGCATGAGAATGATGACAATGACATAATAATTCAATAAAACAAGTTCAAGAATAAATTTTAAAGATTTATAAGTTAATTTATCTTGAAATCAATTACATCCAAATTGTCAACATGATACTGCTTTGTGGAGTAAAATTCAAGAATGCTCAGAAGAATATTTCCATGAAAAGATACCGGATGAAGCGCAAATATCCAGGATATTCTACTAATTTCATGGAGTATAGAAGCCAAAACTTTAACCAAATGAGTATCATAGAATATATGAAACTGCAAATGGATTTTCACCCGCCATGCAGTAATCCACGTAGACATATCATTTCCATAATTTAATAAGGAATGAATACGAAGGATCATTCACCATGCATGTGATAATCCACATAGACAGGTTATTCCAATAGAATAATAAAGAATGGAACCATGTCATGCCTCATCCGCACAGATAGGATATTCCAACAGAATAATAAAGAATGGAATAACAGAAGAATTCACCATACATGCGATAGTCCACACAGACAGGTTATTGCAACAGAATAATAAAGAATGGAACCAGGTCTAGCGTAATCCGCACAGACAGGATATTCCAACAGAATAATAAAGAATGAAATAACAAAGAATTCACCATGCATGCGATAGAATCGCATGCATGTGTTATTCCAATAGAATAATAAAGAATGGAACTAGGTCATGCGTAATCCACACAGACAGGATATTCCAACAGAATAATAAAGAATGGAATAACAGAAGCTCTCTTCATGATTACGAAAGAAATAATACCCCTTACCTTAGAAGAAACTGGATATTGGAATAATGTGGTAGCAGACTTCTCTTCTTCTTTCTCTCTATAATTTCTCTCTATAATAATTACTCTAAAGCTTTAGTGAATTGGTGAGAAATGAAGGAAGAATGAGCTTCTATTTATAGGAAAATATAGTTTCAATAATTGCACGTTTTGGGACTCAAAATATTATAGTACAATACCTCCCTCTTTTTCTTCATTTTTAATTTAGTCCTGCAAGTATTATCAAACTTGCACCACCTCCCCTAATAGTAAATAATGTGAATCAATAGTTCAATCATGTGAATCAATAGTTATAATCATGTGAAAATACGAATTACAGTATAGTACCTTCAACTATACCTCTATTTTTAACTTAGTCATGCAAGTATTATCAATCTTGCACCACCTCCCCTAATAGTACAAGAATGTGAATCAATAGTACACACATGTGAACAAATAGTTATAATCATGTGAATTAATAGCAATTAATTTCTCATTTATCCGGTTAATTACCCGGCTGGTCATTAAAACTTCTAGACATCAATTAATATCGGAATAAATGTCGATTTCCACTAACACTAATAATTTCAACACAATGGAACTATCAATTTCCTCTTTAATCAACACGAACTTATTCATTATTAATATTATAACTCACAATATTTAACAACCAGGTCGTTCCCAGGAAAGAGGGGGCTTTCCGATAAGGATTTCTCCTTATCAGCGCCGCAATTAGATGACCAAACCTCTCCTCGACATGTAACTTCTAGACATTGTAAATATTGCAATTTAATAATATGAATAACTTTGTCGTCTCAATTATTGATTTAATAATATAATATATTATACTGATGATATTGTGACAATAATTGAATCAATAATATGAAAGATATGATGCAACAATTACTGTAGCAATAATTGAGTATAACTGAGTGACTTCTCACGTAAGCATCAATAACCAATACCGTGTGCTACTACGCAACCATGCCAGACATTCTTGTTTTTACTACCGGGTAGTTCAATAGTTTTAATGGTAACACTTTCGCCGTTATTTTTATAAAAAGATTATTATGTCATTTTCTAACTACGATAATACTTTCGTTATGGGGTTCACTAATGATTGTGTCATTGCATTTAATATTCCTGTTAAAATGAATATTCCCCGACCAATCGAATAATATATAACCACTTGCTTACTTTGAAAAATATATAAATATTACCCACAACTATAACATTATATCAAATCCACACCATAATATTTAAAAATATATTTTGAGAAAATTATTCTTTATTTATAAAAGTTGGGGTCTTACAACCTCCCCTTCTTATGAAATTTTATCCTCGAAATTAGGGTGCTTACCTGGTATGTTGAAGAGGTGAGGATACCTTGATTTCATTTCAGATTCTAACTCCAGGTCATTTCCTCAACATCATGGTTTCTCCACAAAACTTTGACTTGAGCTATAACTTTAAAGTGTAGAATATGATCCTTCTTATCCAAGATTTTAACAGGTAACTCTTCATACGTTAAATCTTCCTCTAACTCATCTGGTTCTAATTCAATAATATGGTTCGGGTCTTTCACATATTTACGTAACATAGATATATGAAAAACGTTATGAACACGAGAAATACTTGGCATTAAGGCGAGTCTATAGGCTACAGTTCCTACTCGATCGAGGATTAAAAATGGGCCAATGAATCGAGGATTAAGATTTCCTCTCTTTCCAAATCTTGTAACTCCTTTTCATGGAGCAACACGTAACAACACATGATCTCCAATATTGAATTCCACGTCTTTTCGATGAAGATCAACATAACTCTTTTGTCGATCTTGGGAGGTTTTTATACGTTGTCGGATCGTTTGAATCTTTTCCATAGTCATACGTACCAAATCTGGTCCCAACAACGTTGCTTCACCCACCTCATCCCAGCATACTGGAGAACGACACTTTCTTCCATTTAGCCATACCAATACTTGCTCGATAAGTATTGTTGTAGGAAAACTCCACCAATAGTAAGAACTTGTCCCAACTTCCCTTGAAGTCAAGGACACATAGTCTTAATAAATCTTCAAGAGTTTAAATAGTCCTTTCTGACTGCCCGTCCGTTTGAGGATGATATGCCGAACTAAATTGTAAATCCGTGCCCATATCTTTTTGGAAACTAACCCAAAATCTTGAAGTGAATCTTGGGTCTCTATCAGAAACAATGGATAATGGCATACCATGCAATCTTACGATATCGTTTATGTACATACTGGCAAGATGTTCAAGTGTATAAGTTTCTCGTATCGGTAAGAAATGAGCAGACTTGGTTAATCTATCAACAATGACCCAAATCGCATCTATGCCTTGAGAAACCTTGGGAAGACCAGTAACGAAATCCATGGTAATGTGCTCCCACTTCCATTCTGAAATCTCAAGTGGTTGCAATGGACCTTTTGGCCTTGATGCTCCGCCTTGACTCATTGACAAGTTAGACACCTTGAGATAAACTCTGCTATCTCTCTCTTCATATTGCTCCACCAAAATGTATGTCGAAGATCACGATACATTTTGATACTCCCACGATGGATTACAAACGATGTGTTATGCGCCTCCATCATGATTTTATACTTCAAGTCAGAATCGTTAGGAACACAAAGTCTGGAGTTGACTCGAAGTATTCCTTCTTCATCGATTCTTGCTTCCAGAATAGCACCTTCTTGTACTTTCTTCTTCATACGCATCAACTCCAGGTCTGTAGTTTGAGCAGCTTTAACTTTATCGATTAAAGTTGGTTCCACTCGTATATTCTCCATCATCACATGGGTCCCTGGAGTCTTTAACTCTATTTCCATCCTTTCCAAGTCATACAAAATGGGTCTTTGCGTTGACAATATTACACTCGTACCTGCATATGATCTTACTCTCAATGCGCTACCACCTCTACGTTAGCTTTTCCAAGATGGTATTGGATGGTATGATCATAATCTTTCAACAACTCAAGCCATCGTCGTTGCCGCATCTTGAGTTCCTTTTGAGTGAAGAAATATTTGAGGCTTTTATGATCCATATAGATCTCCACCTTCTCTCCATACGTAAATGCCTCCAAATCTTAAGCGTTAAAAACGCATCACGCCAACTCTAGATCATAAGTAGGATAATTCCTCTCATATTCTTTGAGTTGTCGAGAGGCATAGGCTATGACTTTCCCATGTTGCATGAGAACACATCCTAACCCTTTGCACTCAAGCATCACCAGAGATGACAAATCCTTCGAGCCGTGATGGTATTGTCGTAACAGTCTTTGAAATGAGTCTCCTCTTGAGTTCTTGAAAACTCTTTTCACATTCCCCGCTCTAATCAATTTTGTATCTTTTCGAGTCACCGAAAGTTAATGGAGTAGCAATTCGAGAAAACCCTTCTACGAATAAAATCTATATACGCACAACACGCAAGTATATAACGTGATTTTATTGTCAACAAGTAATAGAGTGATAAGTAGAGTATCGTTCCCACGTGAGAGACTAACTAGCAATAATAATCTTAACTTACAATTACCAATTTCCTATTAACCCTAATTTTATTAAACAAATCAACTCAATAATTAAAATTAAAGACTCTAAATTAAAGAATAATTAAACTATCACAAAACAATCACAAATATCAAAATCTGGAATTTCAAACAATTAATGGAGAATTAGACTTATGATTTCACCCTAAGCTTCACTCTGATTTTAACACCTTTATTCCAATTCAATTTACTATCCCAGTTTATTAATCAAGAACATGAACATAGTATTAACCACCTCTCGATGCACTAATACCGTATTAACGTAAATCCACAATGAAGATAGAAACACGTTAAACACCTTAATCAACTAACTCACTATATCTCTATGTGAATTACAATTAAAGAAGGTTTAAGAATAAGTTCTCTATCCGATTACATGCGATGTCAAGCATATCTCTACCTTAACATTCATCAAGATTCTGCTATTCACAAAAATCATGAACACATGCTATATTAATTAGGTCTAGACTTGAATATCCTCTCTCGATTCCATACAAATCTACTAAGAATTATTGATCAGGCAATTCATAAATTCAAGTTCAAATCAATATAGATAAATTGGAAATAGATTATTGAAATAGAAATCAAAGGTTATAAAATCATCGTTTCACTTAGAGATCCATCATAAGCCTAAAAAGTGAATTAGTTCATAATAAACAAATTAAACACTGAATACATCATAGAAATCATTCTTGTGATTACAAATAATAGCCTAAGATGAAGAATATTGAAAAACCCCCTTCACGTAGCCTAGAATCACAATCGTCTCGAAAATCTTCTCGAAATACTCCTCCAACCTTGTTATGAAAAACTGAGATTCGATCTTTGTCTTGTGCCTTGTGTGTTTTTTGATGTTGTTTTGTTAATTGATAGAGTAGATGTCCAACACACAAGTCCCAAACCAAAATTCCCTTCAATTAGAGTTCCATTTGCTATCAAAATGCTAGAAACCATGCCCAAGAAGAATTTTAATCATAAGGAGACATAACTTCAATCGACACCCCCCCCTGCCCGGGGTTCATATATATATAATATAACGCCCCAATGAACACACCTTTTCCGTCAAGCTCGAATGAAGACCCCTTCCGGGGGTGTATAAACTAATTATGCTTGCCATACATATAAACTACCTTTCTGCTAACTGAAGATCAAGACCCCCCCCGCCCCGTGGGTACCTAATATAATATGGCCTTTTACGTGGCTTATTGTTTCTCAGATGACTTTGTTGAATTTCATGTTTACTCAAATGTTGCTCTAATTGTCCTCAAATCATCCCAATTGATTCCACATATCCATTAAATGCCACAACAACCATCCTACACATGAAATAACATAAAACAAGTAAAAATGAACATGATCACAAGAATTTAGCAACAAATAAGCATGAAATGGACATTGAATCGCGTATATAAAATCCACTTATCAAAATCCCCCAAACTTAAACCGTGTTAGTCCTCGAGCACAAAACAACTACATGCAATGCAATGAGATGAAATGACTACGACCTAACTTATATGCTTTTGAATCCAACAAATATCGCGAATCAAGATTATCTTAACGGCCTCGGTGAAAACAAAGCAACTATACAATATCAACCACCAAAACCAATCTACAATTCCATTTTAATCCTCAAATCTCAAGCCATCATCATCGGTATAGTGTGTGTGTGTGTGTGTGCCACATCCATGATAACCGATCTTGACTCAAATTTCAATACATAACCAATCTCTTAGAAGGAATCATACAGCGCAAACTTAAAAATTTCAAAAACAGACAGTTCCAACTGAAACTAAACAATCACTAATCTCAGGGGTTCAAGCAAGGTACTTATACTTTATTCATATACTTCCTCTTTTTTTTTTAAATACGGGGGCTTTTTGCTCTTTTCCCATTTTATTCCATTTTTTTATATACATACATGACTGTGCAATGTCTCATCCCATTAGGCTGACAGTGCTACCCCTTAGCGAGCTTTCAACCAATGACTCCCAGACCATAAAAGACCTTAGGGCGCTAGGTGTAAAGACAATCCCCTCGGGCGTACTTGCTCAAGTAACAAAGGCCCCGAAACAAGACTAGTCACGATATATATATACTCTTTATATATAAAGCTTATATACCCTACATATCATCCCCCAAACTTAGGTTCTTGCTTAAGTTTTTGCCTTCTTTATCTATCATTTATCATTTTCTCATTTACTCTAGCATTATCCTTTAGAGACTATTTAGGTATCAATTTGAACTGACCAATCAACACATATGTTTATTAATCGTGCTATCCTTTTATACCAGTTTCAAACAAGCTCAAGATTCGATTCATATCAAAAATTGTATCACAGTTCTAATACTCAATACTGTAATTGTTAACTTATTGTCAATCACATCATTGGCCCACAAACAATATGAAATACAACATTGATGGACTTACGCAAACACAATATTTAACTAACTAATTTTTTTTCTTTTTTTTATATATGGATAACAAAATGCATTACAAGATTATTTACTATGCAATGACAAACATTAGCCTAAGCTACTATGAATGCACCTAAGCTATCATGCAATACTGAAATTAAGATGCAATACAGAAATTTATATGACAAAATGCAAAATGCACCCTAAATGAGCTAAATGCATGCAAACATGTATTTAAATCCCCCAAACTTAAGTAATACAATGTCCTCATTGGATGAATAGTCAAAATAAGTACGTGAGGACTTCCCTGCTATCGCTTAAGTCTGAGGAGGTGGTTGTTGTTCTTCTTCGTCCGAATCACTTGGTGGAAACCTTGGCATTGGCATGGGCTGTTGATATGGAAATTGGGCCGTCGGGTTGAAGCTTTGTAGAGTTGTGTTGAGCGAGGCGAAAGATGCGTTCATAGCATCAAACATATGATCTTGCCTCATTGCCAATCGCCTCATTTCCCGATGTGTTGCGTTGTTGTGTGCATTCAATTGATTTTGAAAATCAAGGAACTGAGAACTGGATATGGCTTCGGCCTGCGGTACCTGCTCAGTCCCTTGATCACCCATTGGTTCATCATCCTCCCCCGATGTTTCTGTATCATCCACGTCGTCATCCGAATCCGACGAAAAAATAAAACCCGAGACCACGCGATGTGACTCGCCCCCCCCCATCTGAATACCGCTATCATTCTAGAATCAAGCAATGCAAGCGGCAATTGTGTGGGCTCGTTGTCGGACCATCTAACCCCTGCATTATGACATAACCCACAAATGAGTGATGGGTGTGGTAAGCCTCCAGAAAAATTTCCACGTAAGTACCGGCGGATAGAGGAACAGATGATGGCCCCGACATCGATGATGAAGTCTTGCACAATGGCGTATAACAGTAACGCCTTCTCTTTTGTGACATCCAAGGTTTGTTGGGATGGAAGCAATTTAGCACATAGGAAGGCGTACCAGATTTTGCCATACCGACTAAGGTCTTTGCTATGAAACACGGTGCCTCCTTTCCAACCCTTGATCCAAGATGTTCCCGGCTTTGTCATCTCCATGATTATAGCATCATAGTCTGGGTCAGAATTACGAAGATGAGCATAATGGCAGTGGCGAGGTACCCGCAGTTGGTAGTAGGTGTTAATTGCGTAGGTGCTGAATGGAACCAACCGTCCTCGCATAAATGCGTGGAAGGGTTCTTTGTCCTCAGCATTTACATAGAACTCTTTGACAATGTTAACAACGGCTGGTTCCAGCTCCTCGGTGAATTTGGTCCATCCCTTTTGGTAAATTTGAGGCATAAGCTCCCCATCGTTAGGATCCGGTGCCAACCCCCGCTCCGGTGTAAGGGCTTTGGTGAGCATGTAGTCATACCGGTCGGCGGTGGCGGCACTTGCAAATTTCTGGCGATCGAAGGTGCGGGTTGGTTGAGATGGCCGTGAACTTTCTCCCCTTTGGCGTTTAGAAGATGATTGTGAAGCCATTTTCTCGCTCTAGTGCTGGACTTGCTTTAGCTTTCCCCCAAACTTTTCACTTTGATCCTCTCTAACTCTTCAAGTATACTCTATGAATGTTCTATATCAATTGTTGTGAGAGATTTGATATGAGAGGTAGTGATATATATAGAGGTGGAAGGATGGCTACCATTGGTGGAGTGAAGAGGTGGAGAGGAGTAATGGAGTTAAGGAATTAATGGGAAGTAGAAGTGGTGATAGTGGGTGGTGGTTATGGGATTTAATTGCTGTAGTGGGAAAGTGAAGAAAGTGGGGTTTTATTGGGAATGGGAGAAGTCTGGAATGGGAAAGTCTTGGATTTTCAGGACCCCACTACCCGTGGGGTATTATTCTAGGAGGCCCTGCCCCGGCTAGTATTCATCTGTCAACTGAGTTCGGGGACCCCCCGACTCAGCGGGTTGTAGTGTAAAATGGCCCCCGGTGACGGTATATTGTATCATCAAGACTCATTGGAGACCCCCCTTGGCCGGGGGTTATATGTAAAAAGGGCCCATACGTGGGCATGCCTACTGCGTCGAGCTCCTTTGTTTTGCTTTGTAGTTCACTTTTGCTTCATTGTAGTGCTTTAATCATCCTTCATCCATCCTGCGTGATATATAAAACATGAAGTTTAGTGGGTTGTTTATAACGTGAAGTATTGTTGAGAGATTAACTAGAATTTCATTGTATACTACTAACTATTAGTTGAATAAAAACTATATTATAACGACTATAAATGAAAAATATGAGAAATAAACTAAAGATTGGGTTGCCTCCCAATTAGCGCTTGATTTTAAGTCGTTCAAATTGACTACTTCCTGCTTCGTGTTGTGTGTGGTTAATGTGATGGCGATCACGTCGAGTTTAGCTCTCCACCCCAATAATGCTTCAAACGGTGTCCATTTACTTTGAACGCATATAGTGGATTTCGACTGTAGAGTTCCACTACGCCATGAGAGAAAACCCATTTGATAGTGAATGGTCCCGACCATCTCGATTTAAGCTTTCCGGGGGAACAATCGCAGCCGTGAGTTGAATAATAGTACTGATTGACCCGACTCGAATGTTCGATGCATAATTTTCTAGTTGTGCCATCTTTTTACCTTTTCTTTGTAAATTTTGGAATTCTCATAGGCGTGAAGGCGAAATTCATCGAGTTCATTCAATTGAAGTAATCTTTTCTCCCCTACAGCTGCTTGATCAAAATTGAGTTTTTGTACCGCCCAATATGCCTTATGTTGTAGCTCGACCGGTAAGTGGCATGCCTTCCCGTACAGTAGTTGATATGGTGACATCCCGATTGGCGTCTTGTATGCAGTCCGGTATGCCCATAATGCATCGTCCAATCTAAGCGACCAATCTTTCCGACTCGGATTCACCACTTTCTCTAATATCTTCTTAACTTCTCTGTTTGATACCTCACCGCCCACTTTGGTTTGAGGGTGATACGTTAGCTACTACCTTGTGGTTGACCCCATACTTGGCCAAAAGAGCTAAAAAAGAAATATTGCAGAAGTGACTACATTCGTCACTGATAATTTCTCTTAGCGTGCTAAACCTCGTGAAGATGTTCTTTTGTAGGAACTTGAGGACCACTTTGGCATCGTTTGATGGTAATGTTGCAACTTCAACCCACTTTGACACGTAGTCCACTACGAGTAGAATGTATTAATTATTCAAAGACGAGGAGAATGGCCCCATGAAATCGATACCCCATACGTCAAAAATTTCCACTTCAAGAATCATTTGTAAAGGCATCTCATTCCGTTTCGAAATGTTGCCCACCCTTTGACACCTATCGCATTGTTTGACAAAATGGTGGGCATCTTTGAATAATGTAGGCCAATAAAAACCAGATTGCAACACCTTCGTTGCTGTCCTCTCACTCCCATAATGTCCGCCATATGCAGATGAGTGACACTCATGCAGAATGTTCTTCACTTCACTATAGGGGATGCACCGTCGAATCATTTTGTCGGTGCACTGCTTGAACAAATATGGTTCATCCCACATGTACCATTTCACGTCATGAAGAAATTTTCTTTTCTGTTGTCTTGTGAGGTCAGGTGGTAGAATGTTGCTCACAAGAAAATTTGCATAATCCCCATACCACGGAATCTCTGCTGAAATCCCAAACAATTGCTCATCTGGGAATGACTCATTAATCTCACATCTGTCGTCTTTCGCTTTCCCTTGGTTTTCCAACCTAGACAAGTGATCGGCTACTTGGTTCTCCGTCCCCTTTCTATCCTTTATTTCTAAGTCAAACTCTTGAAGTAGGAGAATCCACCGGATAAGGCGTGGCTTAGCATCCTTTTTCGCTATCAAGTACCGAATCGCCGCATGGTCTGTTGTGACTATCACCTTAGTCCCGATCAAGTAAGCCCAAAATTTGTCAAACGCATACACCACTGCAAGCAATTCCTTTTATGTGGTTGTGTAATTCATTTGAGTTTCTGTAAGTGTTTTGCTTGCATAGTATATGGCGTGAAACACCTTGTCTTGACGTTATTGTCATGACCCCAACCGCGTAGTCACTTGCATCACACATAAGCTCGAATGGCATGCTCCAATCCGGTGCGACTATAACGGGGACTGTAGTCAATTTTCTCTTTAATAAGTCAAAAGCTGTCTTGCATTCTTCATCAAAGCTGAAAGTCGCATCCTTCTCTAAAAGACTGCATAGAGGTTTTGCAATTTTAGAGAAGTCTTTTATAAACCTCCTGTAGAACCCAACATGTCCCAAGAAACTCCTAATACCCTTAACTGAGCTCGGTGGAGGCAGTTTTTCAATAGTTTCCAGCTTTGCTTTGTCAACCTCCAATCCTTGAGCCGATACCTTATGGCCCAAAATTATGCCCTCTTCAACCATGAAGTGGCATTTTCCCAATTTAGTACGAGATTCGTGTCCTTACATCGCTTGCAACACCATGACCAGATTCTTTAAGCAAATATCGAAGTCATTGTCCCATAGAATCAAAAAGTCATCCATGAAGACTTCAACATTTTTCTCCACCATATCTGAAAAAATGGCCATCATACACCGTTGGAAAGTTGCAGGTGCATTGCATAACCCGAATGACATCCTCCTGAATGCAAATGTGCCATAAGGGCACGTGAATGTTGTCTTTTCTTAATCCTCCGGAGCAATGACTATCTAGTTATAGCCCGAGTATCCGTCCAACAAACAGTAATATTCATGTGCCGCCAATCTATCCAACATTTGATCAATAAAGGCGCGAAAAATGGTCTTTTTCGGGTTGCCTTGTTCAATTTTCTATAATCCATGCAAACCCTCCAACTTTCATTTGTTCTAGTCGGTATTAATTCGTTGTCCTCATTCTCGCACTATCGTCATTCCTCCTTTTTTAAGCACGCACTGCACCGACTAACCCATTTCTTTGTCGAAATTGGGTAGATAATCTGAAGCATCCAACCACTTCAAAATTTCATTCTTCACAACTTCCTTCATAATCGGATTAAGTCGCCGCTGTTGTTCCACCGTTGGTTTTGCTTCATCTTCCATCAAAATCTTGTGCATGCAAAATGAAGGGCTGATTCCCTTTATGTCCACGATCATCCACCCAATAGCTGATTTGTGTTCCCGAAGCACCCTAAGCAACTTTTCTTCCTGCAATTCATTATATGCAGCAGAAATAATAACAGGTAAAGAATTTGAATTGCCTAAATACGGATACCTTAGGTGTTTAGGGATTGACTTAAGTTCCAACTTTGGTGGCTCTTCCAATGATGGTTTCAGTTTTTTTGCGGCTACTTCCTCCGTATGAAATGGTTCAAACAGTGTTCTGAAACTCGTGGCAATGAGTCTAGCATTTGTAAGTAATCCACCAATTCCGGGTCATCGACCTCTTCATCCCCCAATAAAGTTGTTTCTAATGGATCATTGATCAAACTCTTGCTCATATCTTCACTAATGATTTGATTAATTAAATCCATTCGAAAACATTCTTCCTCATTCGTAGGGAACTTCATGGCCTTGAACACATTGAATTTTATTTCTTGATCTTGGACCCTCATAGTCAGTTCTCTTTTTTGTACATCTATGAGTGTCCTACCCGTAGCCAAAAATGGTCTCCCTAGGATAATTGGGATGTTCTTGTCCTCCTCAAAATCCAGAATGATAAAGTCCATGGGAATATAAACTTATCCACTTTCACTAAAATGTCCTCTACTATGCCTCTCTTGATATGTGGTGACCTATCCGCCAACTATAATGAAATATTTGTAGGTCTTGGCGTGGGCAAACCCAATTCTGTGTATACTGAAAATGGCATAAGGTTTACACTCGCCCCCAAATTACATAAACACTTGTTGAAATGCATATTCCCGATCGTGCATGGAATAGTGAAGCTCCCCGGGTCCTTGAGTTTTGGTGGTAATTTCTACTGTAATACCGCACTACACTCCTCGGTTAGTGCAACTATCTCGAAATCTTCCCATTTCTTCTTCCTTGACAGAATCCCTTTCATAAATTTCGCGTAGCTCGGCATTTGTTTTAGGGCTTCTGCAAATGGTATGTTGATCTGAAGTTTCTTGGACACTTCCAAAAACTTTGCAAATTGCTTGTCTAATTTTTGTTTTTAGACCCTCTGCTGAAACGGTGGTGGTGGATAAACAATTAGCTTATTGTTCAAATTTGTTCCCTCACTCTGTTTATCTTCACCCTTACTTCCTTCAATTTTTCTTCTATCATCAACTTTTTCATCCGGAGTCACTGAATTTTCTGCATTAGAACCCTCAAGATGTTTCCCACTCCGCAATGTGATTACCTGACACTGTTCATGGTTACCCTTAGGATTTCTCTCTGTATCACTTGGTAGGGTCCCTTGTGGCCCGTTATTGAGTGCTAAGGTAATTTTCCCCATCTGATTTTCCAAGTTCTTGATGGCTATTGCTTGAGTTTTCATGGCTGCCTCATTACTAGTTATATATTTCGACACCAATTCCTCAAAATCTGATTTCCTTTCATGATGTTGGGCTGGTTGTTGGTGATTCTGAAAACCTGGGGGATATGACTGTCGTGGAGCTTGATGTTGCTGATTATTGCTCCACGAGAAATTTGGATGATTCCTATTTCCTTGATTGTATGTGTTCTGGTATGTGTTCTGCGGAATTCTGTTATAATTGCCCACAAACTGCACAGATGCTGGATTTATCGCGCATTGATCCGTTGGGTGCTCTCCCGTGCACAACTCACATATAACTGCTATTTGTTGTGCTTGTTGTGCCTGTACCCCTGTCATAGAATCCAACTTCTTGAAAGTCTTTGAAATCATGTGCTTGTATAGCTGTCACACCATCCACTTCTAAAACCCCAGCTGCCTTTGCCTGTGTCATTCTCGTTGTGGGCCACTGGTAGTTGTTAGCCGCCATGGTTTCAATCAAATCATAGGCTTCCTCGTAACTCTTGGCCATGAATGCTCCGCCCGACGCTGCATCAATACTAGTTCTGAGATTCCCATGTAGTCCGTTGTAAAAGGTGTTCATTTGCAGCCACTTGGGTAATCCATGATGTGGGCATTTTCTGAGCAATTCTTTATATCTCTCCCATGCCTCATATAACGACTCCCCATGTTGCTGCTCAAACATCGTTATCTCGTTCCTCATCTTTGCAGTTTTCGCCGGTGGAAAGAATTTGGCGAGGAATTTCTTAGCTAAGTCCTCCTATGTAGTTATCGATCCGGGTGGTAGAGAATGCAACCAACTCTTCGCCTTGTCCCGTAGAGTGAATGGGAACAAGCGAAGTCTCAACCGCATCATCGACACCCCATTGTACCTAAAGGTGTCGCAAAATCTCCGTAAAGTCTACTTAGATGTTCGTTCGGATCGTCATTTGCCAATCCCCAATGAATCTGAATTTTCAATCATTTGAATCATCATCCCAGCTTAATTTCAAATGTGTTAGCGCTATTATTCATGCTTTCCGTGATGCTTGATCGCAGCTCACCACCTTGGGTGTGGCGAAGTCCCTTAACGCTTTCTGATCTTCGGCTGCCATTTCCTCTTCCTTCTCAGATGTTTCAAATTCTTGCCTCGTTTCCTTGATCCACTTACTCAACCTCTGAAACCTTTTCTCTATGTCGTCCTCAAAAGGCAGCAAGTCTGGATTTTTGGACCGAGTTTGCATAAACTGCTTCTAACACCTGAAATAAGAAGAACAAAACAAAAAAAAATAAAAATGTCTAAGTAAAACTGGATTAATTAAACTGATATTGTAAAACTATTAAGATTTATACTAAATAGTCCCCGACAACGGCGCCAAAAACTTGTTGGGTAAAATCTATATACGCACAACACGCAAGTATACGTGGTCAACAAGTAATAGAGTGATGAGTAGAGTATCGTTCCCACAGAGACTAACTAGCAATAATCTTAACTTACAATTACCAATTTCCTATTAACCCTAATTTTATTAAACAAGTCAACCCAATAATTAAAATTAAAGACTCTAAATTAAAGAATAATTAAACTATCACAGAACAATCACAAATGCCAAAATCTAGAATTTCAAACAATTAATGGAGAATTAGACTTATGATTTCACCGTAAGCTTCACTCTGATCTCAACACCTTAATTCCAATTCAATTCAATATCCCCAGTTTATTAATTAAGAACATTAATGTAGTATTAACCACCTCTCGATGCACTAATACCGTATTAACATAAATCCACAATGAAGATAGAAACACGTTAAACACCTCAATCAACTAACTCACTATATCTCTATGTGAATTACAATTAAAGAAGGTTTAAGAATAAGTTCTCTATCCGATTACATGCGATGTCAAGCATATCTCTACCTTAACATTCATCAAGATTCTGTTATTCACAAAAATCATGAACACATGCTATATTAATTAGGTCTAGACTTGAATATCCTCTCTCGATTCCATACAAATCCACTAAGAATTGTTGACCAGGCAATTCATAAATTCAAGCTCAAATCAATATAGATAAACTGAAAATAGATTATTGAAATGGAAATCAAAGGTTATAAAATCATCGTTTCACTTAGAGATCCATCATAAGCCTAAAAAGTGAATTAGTTCATAATAAACAAATTAAACACTAAATACATCATAGAAATCATTCTTATGATTACAAATAATAGCCTAAGACGAAGAATATTAAAAAACACCCTTCACATAGCCTAGAATCGCAATCGTCTCGAAAATCTTCTCGAAATACTCCTCCAACCTTGCTATGAAAAACTGAGATTTGATCTTTGTCTTGTGCCTTGTGCTTTTTTGAATGCGTTGTTAATTGAGTAATAGATGTCCAACACACAAGTCCCAACCGAAATTCCCTTCAATTAGAGTTCCATTTGCTATCCAAATGCTAGAAACCATGCCCAAGAAGAATTTCAATCATAGCAGGACAACTTCAGAATCGACACCCCCCCCCTACGGAGTTCATGTGAATATATAACGCACTTTTGCCGGGACCACCTTTTCTGTCAAGCTCGAATGAAGACCCCACCCGGCCGGGTGTATAGTCTAATTATGCCCCCCTAGACGGGCTACCTTTCTGCTAACTGAAGATCAAGACCCCACTTTCCTGGGGTACCTAATATAATATTGCCCACCCCCTGGGCTTTATCTCTCGCCAGATGACTTTGCTGAATTTCATGATGTACTCAAATGTTGCTCTAATTGTCCTCAAATCATCCCAATTGATCTAATTGACAACAACTTCACAATCCCAATTGAACATGATCACATATCCGTAAATGCCAATCAACAACCATCCTACACATGAAATGAAAGCAACAACCTAAAAACAAGTAAAAATGAACATGATCACAAGAATTTAGCAACAAATAAGATCATGAAATGGACATTGAATCAATCAAACTGATATAAAATCCACTTATCTTTAAATAAAGTATAAACTCAAGAGTTTAAATTTAGGTCTTTGTGCTTTACGCCTCTTTCCATCCATTAACATACTGACCGATGGTCGCTTCTCCTTCCTTAATCTTCCATCATTATCTCTCCTCTTCTTGAAATGTCCACTCTTATTGTCATGGCCATGATTACCACCGGTGATTACCATTTCTGGCATGTTGATTCCCTCCACATTTGTTGTCACCGCTTCGATGACTGCTACCACTAGTATTATCGACTTGCCGGCTGCTCTCTCTTGGTTAGGTTGACTCATTATCGCGCTCCAATAACTGAGCCCTATTCACAACATCTAAATACAAACACAACAGAGAGATAAGGTATTGACGTATCTCGGGTTTCAAACCTCTTAGAAACATCCGCGTCATTCTCTCCTAATTATCAACCAAGTGGGACGCAAACTGAGACAACTCGTCAAACTTAGCTTCAGATCGTGCTACTACCATATTATTTTTGCTCAAGCTTGATGAACTCTACCTCCTTCATGTGACGAATACTTTCAGGAAAGTACTTGTCGTTGAACAGTTCTTGGAACTTCTCCCAAGACATCTTTAGTGCGGCAGTTGAGTACGCTTTTACATTCCCACCCAGAATCACCGCCGCAAGAACATGAAGGTGGCAAAGGGAACCTTTTGCTCCTAGGAGCATCCCAAGACATCAAATATCTTGTTGATCTTCTTTATCCACGTCTCTGCCTTAAGTGGTTTTGGCTCTCCAAAAAACTCCGGTGGTCCCAACTCCTTGAACTGCTTAGCGGTAACTATCCGAGAGTTATCAGTGTTTCCACCTACGTTTTGGATAGGAGCCGCCTTCGCCTGATGTTGCATGAATTGTATAAAACCTCTGAACATCCCATCGTTCATCATTTGATCGTTGTTGTTTACCTGAGGATTATTGTCTTCCTGTTACACATTATCCATGGTATTAATCTATGGTGACTCAACGGTCTCATGTGCTTCATTGCTTATATCAACATTTTTGGATGCCATTTTCAAATACTGCCACAAAACAAGGGTTAATTATAATATCACATATTATCCCTATACTCTGACCGACCAATTAAATACCAAATAAACTTGGGTAGGTCATACTAGCGAAGGAATTCCCCCTCTCTCCCCTCCTAGTTCTTGTCTCACATCTCAGCCAGGAATCATATCCCTAAGCTTTGATACCAACTGTGATGCCCCCAAAATAGGTATACATCACCCATCTTGAGTCGCCAAATACATGGTACAAAATTCAAATACAACTTAATTATACAACAGTCGTGTAAAATACGACAAAACATAATCTAAAAGTTTTAATAAGAATATTGTCATCTAGACAATATCCACACTCAATTGAGTCCTCATTATATTTATTGTAACACTATTTAACAAAATAGTGAGGACTACTAATGCTATCATCTGGACCGTCACTCTATTCCCCGACTAGTCCCAACTACGTTCTCATTTCCTGAAGAGAACAGTGAAAGAAAGGGTGAGCTCAACTAGCCCAGTAATAAATATTATGACTAAGATAATGCAGAATAGATTATCATTAGTCTTCAATAATGTTAAACTGATACAATGCAATAGACATCAAGTTTAAATGCAGCGGAATAAACAATCTAATAGAAGAGTCAAGTAGAGCATGATATCTACTATCTTCTATGATTTAAAATGTTTTCATCAATTTTTATCATTTGAGACTCAAATTTTAATAAATAAACCACATCATCGAAGTCATCCTCAAGACTACGGGCCAAGGATATTCATTAAATCATCAATGGTCATGACTATACTTTGAATAATCCTCGGTCATAATCATACCAAAATTGTCCATCAATGCACTACAAAGCTATCGAGGACTTTTACCACATCATTTATAACATTACGGTCATGATTATACGTAATAATCCTCGGTCATAATCATACCAAGTCCATCTACGCACGTAAGCCAAAGATGACTTTCATCACAATATAAGCATGATGATGATGACAATGACATAATAATTCAATAAAACAAGTTCAAGAATAAATTTTAAAAATTTATAAGTTAATTTATCTTGAAATCAATTACGTCAAATTGTCAACATGATATCGCTTTGTGGGAGTAAAATTCAAGAATGCTCGTAAGAATATTTCCATGAAAAGATACCGGATGAAGCGCAAATATCCGTGATATTCTACTAATTTCATGGAGTATAGAAGCCAAAACTTTAACCAAATGAGTATCATAGAATATATGAAAATGCAAATGGATTTTCACCCGCCATGCAAAGAATCCACGTGAGATGCATCATTTCCACAATTTAATAAGGAATGAATACGAAGGATCATTCACCATGCATGTGATAATCCACATGTATAAAGTTATTCCAATGTAATAATAAAGAATGGAACTAGGTCATGATAATTCGCACAAATGGATATTCCAATGTAATAATAAAGAATGGAATAATGTAAGAATTCACCATGCATGCGATAGTCCGCAGATGCATGTGTTATTCCAATGTAATAATAAAGAATGGAACCAGTCTAACGAATCCGCATGCATAAGATATTCCAACATGTAATAATAAAGAATGGAATAACAAAGAATTCACCATGCATGCGATAGACGCACAGCATAAAGTTATTCCAATGTAATAATAAAGAATGGAACTAGGTCAAATGCGTAATCCACACGCATGTGATATTCCAATGTAATAATAAAGAATGGAATAACAGAAGCTCTCTTCATGAATATGAAATAAATAATACCCCTTACCTTAGAAGAAACTGGATATTAGAATAGTGAGGTAGCAGACTTCTCTTCTTCTTTCTCTCTATAATTTCTCTCTATAATAATTACTCTAAAGATTTAGTGAATTGGTGAGAAATGAAGGAGGAATGAGCTTCTTTTTATAGGAAAATATAGTATCAATAATTGCACGTTTTGGGGCTCAAAATATTACAGTATAATACCTCCCTCTTTTTCTTCATTTTTAATTTAGTCCTGCAAGTATTATCAAACTTGCACCACCTCCCCTAATAGTAAATAATGTGAATCAATAGTTATAATCATATAAAAATACGAATTATAGTATAGTACCTTCAACTATACCTCTATTTTTAACTTACTCATACAAGTATTATCAATCTTGCACCACCTCCCCTAATAGTACAAGAATGTGAATCAATAGTACACACATGTGAACAAATAGTTATAATCATGTGAATTAATAGTAATTAATTGCTCATTTATTCTAAGCATCATCTGAATCGGGTCAAGAAAACTTCCGTGACATCAATTAATATCGAAATAAATGTCGATTTCCACTAACACTAATAATTCCAACACAATGAAACTATCAATTTCATCTTTAATCAACACGAACTTATTCATCATTAATATTATAACTCACAATATTTAACAACCGTGTCGCTTCCGGAAAGAGGGGCTTTCCGATAAGGATTTCTCCTTATCATGCGCAAGCAATTAGATGACCAAACCTCTCCTCGATGTAACTTCTGCATACATTGAAAATATTGCAATTTAATAATATGAATAACTTTGTCATCTCAATTATTGATTTAATAATATAACATATTATGCAGATGATAATGTGACAATAATCGAATCAATAATATGAAAGATATGATGCAAAGAATTATCAGAGTAATAATTGAGTATAACCGAAAGTGACTTCTCACGTGAAGCATCAATAACCAATACCGTGTGCTACTACGCAACCACGCCAGACATTAATACTTTTACTACTACCGGGTAGTTCAACATTTTTAATTGTAACACTTCCGCCAAGTATTTTTATAAAAAGATTATTATGTCATTTTCTAACTACGACAATACTTCCGTTGTGGGGTCCACCAATGATTGTGCCGTCGTACGGATATTCCTTGTTAAACGAATATTCCCTGACCAATCGAATATTATATAACCACTTGCTTACTTTGCAAAATTTGTAAATATTACCCACAACTAAAACATTATATCAAATCCACACCATAATATTCAAAAATATATTTCGAGAAAATTATTCTTTATTCATAAAAATTGGGGTCTTACAATATGGGATGTACACCCTCGTGCCCGTAAGTTATGACGGTTTGCAGATGAAGTTCTGCTAAACCTTATCGAAAATTTAAAACAAAGTTCATAGTATGTCGACTACTCTTCAAATATAGTCAATATGTAGTTTTAAAAATTTGATATAGAATTGTTATGTTATTATTATTGGTTCAGCTTACTTCACAACTGTTGATTCATTGTAGAAGTGTCGTACAAAGAAAACATTTACTTCTTTCAGCTTATATTTATAATTGCTATTACTTGCTGGGCATTCAAATGCTCATCTTTGCTTAATTTAAATGTTTTTGTCTAAATGTGAACAACCAGAAGGTTCGACCAAGAACAATGGGAAAAGGAAAGCAAGCAGAATAAGTATTATGGTATTCTATGTAATAATATGACTTTATTAAGACAATGATATCTATTAATTATCATGTAATGAATGTAGTAAAGGTTGCATACTTGGGATTAGACTCTGATAAATGTAAGTTAAGTTTGATATTCATATTATTGTTAATATTATTAGTATTATTCCGCTCAAAGAAATGGTATCGTAAAGCACTGAGTTTGGGTTTCAAGTACCTGAGTTTAGGGGCGTTACACATATCGAATTGGGGTTAACCGCTCTGTACAGGGTAATTCAAAACTCGATGTTGGGTTCTCCCAATTGCTGTCCAAAAAGAGAAATATATATCATCTATTTTAGCCTTCTTGGATCGAACGTCTCTTTCTACAATATCAACGCGTCGTGCGGCTTTTACCCATGCATCCTCCATTCTCACTCGTTCAGTTGTTTCTTCTTTTTAACTGATATTTGATATTTGCATTCTTAGATTTTAGATATATTATCATATACTCTGCCAAAGAGAGCTTATGTTCAAGCTTTGCATATCGGGTAGAAAAATCTTAAATTGATGCATCCATTTATTCCATGACCGCCTGTCGTTCTTCACCCTGCTCTTCTAACTCATCAATACGATCCAAATCCTCCTCAGTTTCCTCTTCTTCCTCACTCTTAGTTGCTACCTCTGCGGCTAGATCGGGTGTAACTATTAATTCTTCACTCATCACATGGATATCTCTAATTTCTTCTTCGTCTGACATCCTACAATCAAGTTTAATAACTTAATTAGTACTCCCCAATTAAAAAAAATCTTTGTTATAATAAGATATTCTACTCCAATATTTATTCTTTAAATGAATCTCCTCAATTCATCACTTAAAACTCTATATGAGTTCATCTCTTGATTTTCAGATGTCATTCCTAAACACTGCCACAAAACAAGAGTTAATTAAAGAAATTGACATTCTAAATATTATCCTTATATTCTGACCGACCAATTAAATAACAAATAAGCTTAAGTAGGACACACTAGCGAAGGTTTTTACTTGTCTCTCCCCTCCTAATTCTAGCCTCAGATATCCGCCAGGGATCATATCCCTAAGCTTTGATACCAACTGTGGTGCCCCCAAAATAGGTCCACACAACCCATTATGGGTCGTCAAAATACACGGTACATAATTTAAATACAACTTCAATTATACAATTATTAATTGTCGTGCAAAATACAACAAAACATAAGCTATGAGTTTTAATACAAATATTATCTCATAGACAATATTCAAACTCAAATAAAGTCCTCATTACAATTATTATCACACTATTTTATAGAATAGCGAGGACAACTATAGCAACCATCTTGGACCATCACTCCATTCCCCGACTAGTCCTAGCTACATTCTCATTTCCTGAAGAGAACAATGAAAGAAAAGGGTGAGCTCAAATAGTCCAATAAAGAATATTATGACAAAGATAATGTAGAATAAATTATCCTTAGTCCTCAACAGTGTAAAAACTGATAGAATATAATAGACAACAAGTTTAGATCAACAACTGTAGCTGAACAAGCAATCCACTAGAAGAGTCAAGTAGAGTATGATGTCTACTATCTTCTATGATTTAAAAGTTCATCATCAATATTTTATCTCTGCAACACAACTCAATAAATATTTCACATCATCGAATTATCCATGCACTACGGAACAAGGATATTCGTTAGTATCACCAGTGGTCATGATCATGCCAAATAACTGTACATTTACGCACTATGGGCCAAAGAGGACATTCACCACATCATTTTTCTATAACATTACGGGTCATGATTATATGAATACAAAATTCCTGATCATAATCATACCAATCCACAGTCCATCTATGCACTACAGGCCAAAGATGACTTTCACCACATCATAAGCATTAAGATGATGATAATGATATAAAGAATTAATCAAGTGAGATCAAGGATAAATATTAGATATTTATAATTTAATTTATCCATAGTTCAAGAATGTTCAAATTGTCAACATGATCACCAATTGTGGAGTAAAATTAAAGAATGATATTCATGTATCAAAAATAATTTGGACAGAAAATAAATTAAATTCTGTTATGAATAGTACCGTATGAATAGTACCTATGAATAGTACCATATGAACAGTACCCCGGATGAATAGTACCCCGACATGAAAAGATTAAAGTTTCAATAAGAGAGTTCAGACCAAATTTTTTTCAATGAAATGATATTAGATGAAGCGCAAATCTCAAAGAATTTCTAATCATTTCAAGAATTATAGAAGCAATAGTACGTTTAGATTTGGGAATATGAAATGAAATAATACAAGAAACTGCAAAGGGATTTTCACCCGTCATGTGGTAATCCGTGTAGACAGATTATTCCCACAGATTAATAAGGAATGAATATGAAATGTTATTCACTAGGCATGCGGTAGTCCGCGTAGACAGGTTATTCCCACATATTAATAAAGAATGAATACGAAGGGTTATTCACCACGCATGTAGTAATTCGCGTAGACATGTTACTCCTGCGGATTAATAAAGAATGAATACGAAGGATTATTCACCATGCATGCGGTAATCCGCGTAGACATGTTACTCCCGCAGATTAATAAAGAATGAATACAAAGGGTCATTCACCATGCATGCGGTAATCCGCTTAGACAGGTTACTCCCACAAATTAATAAAGAATGAATACGAAGAGTTATTCACCATGCATGCGATAATCTGCGTAGACAGGTTACTCCCGCAAATTAATAAGGAATGAATACAAAAAATAATATCCCTTACCTTAGTTGAAAATTGGATACTACAATAGTGTAGTAGCAAAATACTTTTCTTCTTTCTCTCTCTATAATTTTTCTCACTATAACTTGTGATTATAACTTTGCTCTTCAAAATGGTAGGAAATAATAAATGGATGAAGGAGTATTTATAGGCTAGGAAAGGGTGGTAAATTACAAGGATAATTATACTTTAGTACCTTCATCTTTACCTCTATTTTTAATTTAGTCCCTCAAGTATTATCAATCTTGCACAAACTCCCATAATAGTACTTGCATATGAACCAATAGTTCCTTACATGTGAATCAATAGTTCTTTGCATGTGAACTAATAGCAATTAATTACTCATTTATCTGATTAATTACCCGTTTGGTCAATTAAACATCCAGAAATCAACTATTATCAAAATAAATGTCAATTTCTACTAACACTAATATTCCCAACACAGTAAAAATATTTTTATCAACAATTATTCCTCACAATATTGACAACCAGATCCTTCCCAAGAAAGATGGGGCTTTCCGATAAGGATTTCTCCTTATTGGCGCATAATTAAATAACCTAACCCATTTCCTCGACAAAACTTTCTAGACATTGTCAATAATGTAAATAATAATATGAATAACTGTGTCGTCTCAATTATTAATAATATAAAATATTGTGCAGATGATAATGTGATAATAATAGAATCAATAATATGAGATACTATGCAGCAACTACTGTGGCAATTATTTAATGAAATTGAGTGACTTCTTACATAAGTATCAATAATCAGAGATACTGTGCAATACCGTGTGCTACTGTGCAACAACGTGTATTACTGTATTTTTATCACCGAGTATTTCAACAGTTTGACGGAAAAGTCTTGCCGTTATTTTATAAAAAGGTTATTTCTGTCGCTTTCTATATCCGACAGTTATTTCATTATGTGGTCCACCAACGATTGTGCCGTCGTACGAATATTCCCCGACACAACAAATATTTTATGACAACTTGCTTACTTTGTAAAATTTTCACATATCACCCCTAACTTTAACATTTTATCAATTTAACCATTTACTAAATAGAATAATAATTCTAAGAAAAAATGCATACTTTTATTTCATAAAATTCGGGGTCTTATATGATCTACCAAGGAATAATATGTATTCAAGAAAATGGGTGTTTGACAAAACTCTAGTTTTCTCTCTCTAGAGAATATGTCAGTAATTTCTCAATTATTAAAAGTATAAGTAATTGTCTAACATTTTACCATAATAAGACTTCTCTTATTTATAAATATAGGCAACCCTCCTAAACTATTTAAGAATAGGGTTTTATTTAATTAAACTAATTTAATTTAATTAAATTCCTAATCCAATTAGAAACTTATGAGAATAATTTTATTAATTAATTCATAAACCATTTAGAAATTAAATAATAATAATAATATTAATAAGACTCCTCTTATTAATTTACTTTAATATTTTGAAAATATTAAATAATAAATATTAAACTATATCATTATAGCATAAATTAAATATATTTAACATATTATTACGATTATGTTATTTACTTCATAAATAAATATTTTTCTTTTGTGGTGTGACCTTTTAGGTTCTTCATATTAATGCGGTTGTGAATAAATCAATTAAAATAATTTTAATCTTATTTAAATAAATAAATTAAACTAATTAATTTATTTAAATAAATAATATTTATTCTACAATAAGGGTAAGCCCCCTTAGCGATCAATGACTTTTCAGATAATATAGATTTCAACATTAATCATAAAAGAACCTTTCAGTGAATAGTTACCGTACAATTCAATCCATCTATTAAACAATGTCCCAATTAAATATAAGACATGTAATTACTGTCAAGTATTATTTTATTTAATTATATGTATTTCGATTCTCAAATGCACAACTCTAAATAATGCAAATTAGAAATACCTTTCTAATTTCATTTTACTTTGGTCAAAGACTACTGAGTTGTCATTTATCGAATCACATAAGACATTCTCTCCTTTTACTAGAAGTGGTAAATTCTTTTTTGATCATTCATTATCTCCATGTACAACTTATTATACCCAAGTATACCCTTTGATATACCTTAAGGGTCTTAAAGAATATGTCAAAGCATAACTCATCATACACAATATACTATGATGATCTCAAATCCAAGGATCACTTGTATTACTATCACTATAGGAAATCTTATTAACAGACGAGTAAAATTTCATTAGGTATTCCTTTAGCGAGCCACATGTAGTGAACTTATTCTCCAATAAGTACCTATATACTTGCTTTAGTGTCTTCACACAAATGATTATGAGATCAATCATTCTCTTCCTAAGAGCAAGCAACGTATGTACCAATTTATCTGGATCCACTAACCCCCTTTTTAATAATCCAATGATTATGAACGATTTCAGTTTGAACTATCTATAATTTAGATCTCATTAGCATGATCATCATTATGATTCTAAAAATATTGCTCAAAATTATGGATTTATCACATTTAATATAACAACACCATGTAGATAAAGTAAAATTTCTTCAATAAATTTATTCTTTTATTAATAAACGAAAAAGATTACAAAGTATATGTTACATCATATTAAATATGATTGGGTTGCGTGCATACTACTTTCACGGGGTTCTTGACTTCAACATCTACATAGTAATCTTGTAGAGTCCATTTTTATCTTTAAGAGTTGGATAATTATTTTTATTTGTTCATCAAGATAAATAAAACATTATCTCCTACAAAACAAATTAAATCATGTTAATTAAACAAAATAGACATAAAATAATGAATATGAGAATAATAAAATGCATAAAAATGTGTACATTAGTTATCATAATTATATCAATTATTAATTGGATAAATTTTACCCTTAGAAAATATATGTTAATTTTTTTTTTGTGTGTGTGTGTGTGTGTGTGTATATATATATATATATATATATATATATATATATATAGTTGTGTAGTACACAGTCGCCTATGACGATAATTTATTTGGGCTATAGCGACGGGTGAACCGTTCACCCGTCGCTATAGCTATTCTGGTCTATGGCGATAGGTCACCCGTCACCATAGCCCCAAAAAATCCTCGTTTAAAATATTTATTAAATTAAATAAATATTTTATTGATGTGATTGTTATTAGTAAATATTTATTTGATGTGATTGTTGTTACTAAATATTTATGAATTAATAAAATTCTAAATTAATGTAATTTATAATTTAGAGAGTTGTAATATAACATGAGATGTTATATTATTGTTTTGATTTAATAATTTAAGTGATATGTTAATAATTATTAAATAAAATTATAATGAAATTATAATTTTATGATATTTATTTAAGTGGATTACTTATTTAAATAGAGTATGTGTAATTAATTTATTTGATTAGTGTGGATATGGAAATCCAAATAAATAATATGTTGTTATAAATCATAAACTAAATTGTTTATTAAAATAAATTAAAGGAGTTTAATTTATTTACCCAAACAAGACTTAAAATATTAAGTCTTTATTTTAAAGACTTTTTACCATACAAAGCCTTAAGGCTTTTGGATTTTAATTTTTGAATTTTAAATAATATAAATAAAACAAATAAAATAAATAATATAATATATATTTATAATTGGGATACGTTTATAATAGTATAACCTGAAATATTTAGTAGGCGATATTAAGGCCATATCGGTTTACTTTATTTTACGATACCGTTATTAGTTTTGTTTTTGGCTTAAGCTTCAAGAGGAGAAAAACCGAGAAGTTCGGAGAGAATACGAGAAAATTGAGAGGGAGTTGGAGAGATATCTTGAGTTTTCCAAAGCAAAATTCTGTGTTTAGCAAGGTTGTTTAAGCTAAGTGAAGGTATTATTCATAACCTTAATAATGTATATATATATATATATATATATATATATATATGTGTGTGTGTGTTTCACGGCAAAATTTTATATTCTGTGAATTCCAGTTTTCTGTAAATTGTTGTTATATAACCTATTTATGGTGATTGTATATAGTTATGATGTTAGAGGTTGTAGTCAGACATGAATTGTATGGTAATTTCGTTTTAAAAAGGAAGAAAAGTAAATTATAGTGAATATTTTGCATATGGCTTATGAAAGTACCAATTTTAATGGTCAATTTGTATGTGAAACAGTAAATTGAGTCTTGTTTATGCTAGTTCGTTCAAACTACGATTTTTGAACGAAGTGATTTGGTATAAAACTAAGATTACAGTGATGATTTTTGTGAATGAACTCAAAAATGGAGTTTTTATATGAAAATATGAAATTTAAGGAATTAAGTTAGTAAAAGTTGTTAAATTGTTCTATGTTGGTGAATATGTGAGGAAACATGTTTGTAATAGTTCTATATCAATTGTTTGTGTTAAATTCACTGTTTTGTGGGTGAAATTCGTGTTAGTTGGGCTAAAATTAGTTTGCCATCGTTCACGAATTTTTACGGTTCTGTCATGCCGAGGGCAAGTGCGTTAATGCTAAGGCTTAAATGGCGCAGCTGCGTCGGTCCCAGGCTTGTGTATGGCGCAATTGCCCCATACCTCGATTTAGGGACGATGGTCACGATAACCTGAATTTTATATAAGTTATTAAAATAAGAATTTAATAATTAAAATTCTTATTATGAAATGTATATATTTTGAATTATGTGTTTTGAGTGTGGGTAAGTATATATATTCGCAATTTATCTTGAAATATGTGATTTGGTGTGAAGAGATTAAGTGTGAATATAAAAGAGATGTATATGTTTGGAAAATAAGGTTTAATAGTTAATTTAACTATTAAAGAAGTTAAATGAGATTGTTACGGGAAGGTAATTAACTAAATAATATTAGTTAATTTAATTAAGTTGAAAATTATATTATGAAATAATATAATTCGATTATTATGCTTTATGGCAATGAAATTGGTATACATTAAAATTTCATAAATAATGAGAGTAATTCACTTAATTAAAATGGTGAATTAATAAAAATATATTTGATGGTAATTGTTATGGAAGTTGGGTGGAAATTGTTGGTGAAAATATTCTAATTTAATTAAATAGTTAAATTAGAGGATTGAGAATTTGTTAAATAAAGTTATAATTATAATGGTTGAATATAAATTATAGTTATATTGATAAAGCTTGAATTAATTTATTAATGAATTAAGTTTAACTTTAATTAATTTAAGAATGTAGGATATTATTTAATGGGTGTGACAAATGAATCATATAATAACGAAAATTATAAAATAAATTAAAAAGGGTTTGTGGGTCTAGCCAAACATGGCCTTGTGACCCTTTGCCTTTTGTAACAGCTGGGATAAAGCTACGTAAAGACTACTTTTCAGTTATTTTGTGTTACACTTATTATTCTCATAAGTTTGAGAGCAGAGAAGAAAAGATGAATTGAGAGAGGAGATAGATTCTCTGAGAAATTGAGAGAATTTTGAGAATCTAAGGAGGAAGAAGAAGGAGATTAATATCATCTAATTGAGCTTAGAAGAATCAAAGGCAAGTTCTAAAGTTTTTTTTTTGTTTATTTTCTATAGTATACTTCTCTAAAAATGAATTTCTATGGTTAATCTATTAAGGAATTTGTTATATATATTCTTGAGTATGTATAATATGTTCTATATTATTTATTGTTGAGTTTTCGGTAAACAAATTCATATTGTTGATGATAAATAAGAAGAGTTTCGTTTTGACTTAAAATATGTATTTTGGGTCTGTTTTGAGACTAAAATTGGTTAGGAGTTTATGTTATAATTGTAAAATTGGTGATGGATTGTGTTAATACGATAAGAAACGAAAAGAATGCAAGTTGAATGAATCAATTTGGTTAAGAAACGAATTCGTAGTGAATGAATTCGCTAAACATGTTAAAACATAAAAGTTTAGTATGAACATGAGTTTTGGGTTAAGATTTAGGCTATCTAGTGTTTCTATAAATTGTTATAATTCTAGTATGTTGTAGTTCTATGAATTACGAATCCATAGAATCAAAAAACGGACTAATTTGGATGTGTATAACTCAAGTTATGAAGATTAGTAGGAGAAAATGGTATAAAAAAATCACATGAACAAAGAACTCTGTGTCCTGTTTACGCTAATGGGCACAAATGCCTTTGTGTCCTAAGTCATTTGGGTGCAAATGCGTTTGTCTTTGTGCCCAGAAAGCTTGATTAGGCGCAATGCGCTTGAAACTATGTTAGGTGTGACTGTTTTGACCTGTTTTAGTAAAATAGGCATAACGTTTTCATACAAACTTTGATTGAGGTGATTCAAGATTATCCGGAACGAGAACGAATAGACCTACAACTTTTATTCTTTAAGTTTTTAAATTTGAGGTCGGGAACAGTAGTCAAAATGGTCATCTTTGTGACTGATGCGTATTCGGAGGCAATCAGTGGGCGTCGGACATGCACATACACAAGTATAGTGATGTCGACGATAAGTTATACACAAGTATAGTGATGTTGACAATAATTTTTTCAATTTGAGGTCACGAAAAGGGGTCAAAATGGTCATTTTTAGGACTGTTGTGTTTTCGAGGACAATCGGAGGGCGTCTGGCATGCACGTATGGAAGTGTAGTGCTCTTGACGATAAAAGATATTATTCTAAGTTATATAACATGAATATTATGAAGTATAATGATGCTTAACATTAATAAATGATATATTAGATATGTTGTATACGCATACTAAGCACACACAAGAGAGACAAATCGAGAGTGTGACGAATGAACGTCAAAACGCCGTAACAAATGTTAATGAATTTAAAAAGTGTTTTAAGTCAAATGAAATGAACATTATAAGGTATGAAATGGGTTTAATATAAAACCAATAATGATTTCTAGAAAGACTTAAACACTTGAATAAACTTCGAATATGAAATAAAGTGAGATATAAGTTGAAAGTTAACACAATCAAATTGAACATTGTGTATTTATGATAGGAATGGTTATGAGACGTAGAGTAAAGTTTACATTACAACTACTATGCGTTGCTTTGTGACTAATAGTTAATGTGAATGATTATATAATTGTGTAGGGCACGTGAAGTGCAGATATCTGTAAGTTGTTAAACTGTTATTGGTAAACAACGATCAAGGCAAGTCTTTCAGTTCCCATTTGCTATGTGAACTTGATGATGAACTATTTTCAATCTTTATTGCAAATAGCATGATGTGTTATATATATGTTGAAAGTATGAAACATTAAAGTCAATTTATGACTACGTTGATTGAGTAAAGCATGCTGATTGAGTAAGGAACTCAATCTTATTATTTGTTATATGAACTGTAGCATGTATGTTATGTTAGTCCAATGTTTATGAGATATATGTTGAGCATGTTATTATGTGCTACGTGATGTATGAAAACTGTTAGATTTGCTGGCCTGTCGAGCTCAACCTTGCAAATAACCATTTTTGCAGGTTAAGGATTGAAGGTAACACTATGTGCTACTTGAATGACGTGGATCAGAAATAATACACGAAGATTAATGTTTTAGCTAAAGTTGTTATTTCTTTATACCATGACTAAGATTCATGAGATGTACTAAATGTTTTATGATGTATAGTTTTATGTTGAGTTGTAAAGCTAAAGTTAGAGTTATCTAATATGTAAAGGTTATCGGATTGAAATATAAAATTTTATATAATAATAGTGATAAAGGGAATCATAAAATAAGATTGATTCAAAGACATGTAGATGATAAAGGTTTTGATTCAGGGAATTAAAGTAAGAAGACATAAAAGTTTAAATTATTTCGCATTTTATAAAGTTTAACATCGAATAATAATGTAAAATCAGAAGGTAGATGGGTTATTAACTACTGAAGTTGAGAATTAAATTGTATGAATTTTGGGGTCGTTACAGTTGGTATCAAAGCTGTAGGTTATAAACCTTAGGTAGGAGTACCGTAGGTTATAACCTTAGAGAAGGAAGATGAAGATAATGAAAGAATACGCTCAAATAGAGTTTGAAAAATAAGAAATAATTTAAGAAAATTATAAAGGAGGGATTAAAACATGCGTGAAAGGATTCAAAGAAGAATCTCGCAGAGGTATAAGGAATATGAATGTGGAGTTACCCAACTCCAATAATAAGGATGTAAGGTGATAACAAATAGATAATGTCTATAAGAAGAGAATGATATAGAAGTTAAGAATAAAAAGTTATATTTAAGTATGGTACAATTGTACTCTTTAATAGTTGATGTATGGTATCTGGGCTAAACTATTCCTTCACAGAGCGGAGGTATATACGAACTAGCAACTCAGAACCTAGTTTGTTGGTTGTTTGTGGGAAACCACTCAGCGTACCATATTGAAACTATTAGAGACTAGATGTATACCAAGTATAGAAAATGGATACGTATGATGAAAATGTGGAACTCGAATGAAATGTTGAGCAATGTAAATTAAGTTAAAAATTCTTAAAGGAAGAATTGTTATATAAACAAGAAAATTCAAAGAAGAATCTTGAAGAGATATAAAGATAAGGAATGGGAGTTACCTAACTCCAATAGCGAAGATAACGAATAATGATGAATAGACAAAGTCTGTAAGATTAAAAGCGTAAATGAAATCATAAATGATGAAAAAGGAAAGAAAGAGGATCGTAAAACAAAACGATCACAAGTTAAGAAAAGAATTTTAAGGGAGATGATTATAGAATAAGATCACGATGTGATCAGTTTAAGTTATAAAAGAATGATGGTCTGTAATGTTTGAATAATTATAGCTTGGTGCTATGAAGATAATGTACTATAATGTAGTACGAGATAAACTCACGAGGAGTTATAAATAATGTGATACGAGAAATTCGTATTGAGCAAGTTAAGAGTAAGTTATGAGTAAGATAGAGTTAGGTGGGATTTTAATTGAGGACTCATTTGATGGCTGAGTTGTACAAACATTTGATGGGCGAGGGTTTTGTGCTTTCACTCAGTTTATCACATTGGTAATCATTGGAATGTTGGTGTCGCGCTATCAATGTATATGTGGCGAAAAGGTGATTCTTTTCTCATGTGTATATTTGATAGTTAGAAACTATTAAGATTAGTCAAATATTATTAGGATTAGGTGCGGTTCTTAAAACTAATACATATGGTAAGTTTGTGACTCATAATAATATGGTATGTTTGGAACCTCTCAGCGAATGGACCCCTATGGTCTGACTAGGATAAGTTCTTAAACTCATATTATTGTGGAAAGTTCCTGAACTTCTAATGTGTAGTAAGTTTGATGAACTACGATGGGTTATAGAGAAGTTATGAATGAAGAATTGAGGATTATGGGAATAGATAAAATTATTAAGCAATGGATCAGTATAGAAAATGGAGACATAGGTTTTCCAAATCTTTTAGCTTTGCTAGATTTTCAAAGTTTATTGACTTCGTGCTGATGGTTGTACTTTTGATTTTTGAAAAATGTTGGATCACACTAGTGAACCAAAGAATTTTAAAACAGTGCTATTATTCGCGTATCTATGCTGTTTGTTTCGGTTAGATAAAAAAAATGATTTTTAAATTTTAAAATACATTTTAACTATATGTATCGGGTGATATGTTAAACGATGAAGTCATCAATGCAATAGAACCTGGTGTTGGATGTGATCATATGATCGTCAGCCTACTATGGTGAGATGTAGTATGACAACGTCATAATCATGACGCCATAATTTTTTTTTGAGATTTCTTTAAGATATGAGAATATATATATATATATATATGTATATTTCGATTGATGTTCGAATTATTGTAGAAGTCTATGCTATTTGATTCAGTTAGACGAATATTGAAAGATGTTCATGAAATTCAAGCGTTTCTTGAGAAGTTATGCCAAACCAAATTGTTTTGGTGCGGATTCAGATGTTGAAAAGCTGAGGTGAACAACCCTGTAAAAGGGGACATGTTATCGGAGACAATGGTTACGAAAGTAACGCATATAGTCGTTACGATGTTAAGATGTAATACGTTGTGTACAACATAGGGGTACGATAGACTGATCACCTAGAGTACTTGCAGAGAGTGTTTTCAGTCTGTGTGATTGCTAAACATTCTGTTAAAGATGGGTTACAATGGTGATGCACTATTAAACCTAGAGAAGAGTTCAAGGTCCGTATAGTCTTATGACTGTTAAAGTTTCAAGTTGAGATACTTGATAACCTAGGAACATAGTTCAAGGTCTTATGACCCCTCAACATGATTTGGAATCTTTTAAAATCTTGAGTTATTCCTACTACTTCCCAATTATTGAGCAATTAGGGAAGATTCTTGCTATTCTAAAAGGCGAATGTGGTAAAGATGAAATTCCTTAGAAAGAAGTAAGTCGTAGAATGCGACACTGAATGATAAATATATTGAATAAGTGAGAAAAGAAATTTTAAAATGAGAAGGAGATGAGTTATCAAAGAATAATGTAAAACTTTTAATAGAAAAGTTTAATAATTGTAGAAAGATCTTTGTGGAAAGAAAGTGGTTATAGAACCCAATGAATGAATAAAGTATTAACGTAAAATCTATTTTGATAGATTGAATGAATGAAGATTAATAAATAAAATTTTGAGGACGAAATTCTTAGAAGAATGGGTGAATGTAATATCCTGAGTGTTTATGATAACGATCCTTAGAGAAAGATAATGAACGGGTCAAAGAATATGTAATACTCAAATATAATTGAGTCTAAGTAAAAGTTATAAAATAAAACTTACAAGAATTTATTATGAAGAATGGTGGTAGTATTAATAAATAAAACCTATATTAAAGTAATGTGTTAAAGATATTTGATGATAAATTTTGAAAAGAGATTTGGTAAAAACCGAGTAAGGGAGGTTTCGTTGATTCCGAGGACGAAATCCTTATAAGGGAGGAAGGATGTGACAACTTGAATTTTTATAAGTTATTAAAATAATAATTTAATAATTAAAATTCTTATTATTGGATGTTTTGAGTTTGAGTATGTATATATACGTGCTTTATATTTTTGAAATATGTGATCAGTGCGAAGATAAGATATATATATATATATATATATATATATATATATATATTAGGGAAAGTGAGGTTTAATAATTAATTTAAGTATTGAAGAAATTAAATGAATTTGTTATGAAAAGAAAATTAATCTGAATAAGATTAGTAATTAAATAAATATTTTGGTTGATTTATTTGTTAAATAAATTAAATTTATGGATGTTGTTATGAAGTAATTAAAGGGATAATTAAATTAGAAGATTAGTATTTATTAAATAAATATTGAGAATTATATTGGTTAAATAAATATTATAAGTTTAAATAATGATTGTGATTTAAATTGAATAAATGTGACAATTGAACTATATTATATAAGTAATATAAAAATAAACTAAAATGCGATTTTAAGAGGATTTCCAAACGTGGCCTTGTGGCCTTTGGCATATTATAACTGATAAAGCCTTTTTGGTTTTTAACGTATTATATCAGTTAGTGTATACGTATAATCCTAAGGCTAAAGCTAGAAGAGAAAATACAGAGGGAGAGAGAGCTCTAGAGAGGAATTGGGAGGCAATTGGAAGAGAAATCCTTGAAAACAAGAAGGAAGTAGCAATTCTCTAACATCTCCTAACAAAGCTAAACAAGAATTAAGAGGTAAATAACCTAGTTTTTTTTCTTAGTTTGGGTGTTCTTGAGTTATCCTTTAAATTTAGAAATTTAGTTGGATGAATTGCTAAATATGTTATATATATATTGTTAGATGTTTATAATCTTTTAGTTGTTATCTAGAAATGATTTTCAGAAATCAAATCCATGGAAACATGTTTTAGAGTGAAGAAATTGAGTTTTATTGATATATATACATTAGGGCTTATTTTGGAATCAAAATTTATGATGAAGTTGTGATATAATCTGAAATTGATGATATATATTGTTAGTATGTTGAATTACGAAAATAATGTAGTTAGAATGGTGTCAAATGGTTAATAAACAAATTCGTGGTGTTCGATTTCGCTAGAGATGTTAAAACATAAAAATAGAGTATGAACATGTATTTTGGGTCAAATTTTAGGTTCGTTAATGTTTTTATAAATTGTTATAATTCTATTATGTTGTAGTTCTATGAATTATGAATCCATAGAATCGAAAATGGACTAATTTGGATGTGTATAACTCAAGTTATGAAGATTAGTAGGAGGAAAAGGTAAAAAATCACGAACGAGCTTGGTCCCGCTTTCTTCTAATCTGAGGCAAATGCTACCATATCTCAAGGCTTAATTGGGCGCAGCTATGCTTAAAGTATGTAAGGTGTGACTATTTTGACCTGTTTTAGTAAAATAAGCATAACTTTTTCATAAGAACTCCGATTGAGGCGATTCAAGATGATCCAGAAAAACTATTACATAAGCTTCATAAATAAAAGGTAAATTAAACATCGTCTATTTAAGCATCGTGCCCTTGCCCTTGCTTGTAGAAAACTCTTCAAACTTCTTGACTTCATCTGTATTGTTTTGGTGCAAGAGTGATCAAACAATTGCCCACAAGAAGAATAGTATACAATAACATTTTATGAATGACAATTAACTAAACTTTCAATGGTAAAATACTCTTACCGGATCAATAAACTTTAATTCAAAAGCTACGAGTTCAAAGGAATAATGAACGTTTAAGTTAACAATAGATATCAATATCAAAGAATACACTGAGGGTCATAAGACCACGAACTATACTCTTGGTTTTCAAGTATTTCTACTTTAACCTTTAACAGTCTAAAAGACTATAACCATCATTTATGTCCTAGGTTAACAGGTGTTTTTACTGTAACCTTTAACAGTCTAAACGACTATATGGACCATCATCCCGTACTCCAGGTGATCAGCCCTTTGTACTATGTATTGCGCAAATATTTTAACGCTATGGCGTAGCTCTAAAAATAATCCCCTAATATAGGGTTGTTCATCTCAGCTTAGATTATAAGTTTCCGAACCAAAGGAAGTTTGGTTGGGAATTAACTTCAAAGGAATTCTAGATCTTTAGAATGTTCATCAACCAAGTACTGGTTAAATCAGATGGAGACCAATAACTATTCAAGAGTTTGATTATAATATTTTCATGAACAAGGTATATCGATGAATCAATAAGAGCTAGAGTATTAACGACTTCTAAATTGAACAAATGTTATCATCGACAACATGCTTGCAAAATTGTGTGGGTACATAAGCAAACCAAAGGAAGTTTGGTTTGGGTTAACTTCAAGGGTAATTTAGAGTTTAGAACATTCATCAACTAAGGGTTAGTTGAATTGGTAAAGAATCGCTAGACAACTTAGAGTTCGGTACAATAATGTAAGATAGTACAATGACATTGGAGAACGAAGATCAAACAACAGTTATTAGTAGCTGAATAAACATGTTTCATACAATAAAATTACAGACTTTGAATAACCAAAGTAATCTCGTTTGGAATAAAGAAACAAAGATTAATTAACTTGCTCAACAATAAATGAGGGTTAAAGAACTTGCATAACAATAAATTGCTCAACAAGAGATTAGAAATAGAGAACTTGCATAATTATAACATGACAGCGAAAAGTAACCTTGTTGAATAATAAAGTAACAAAGGTTAGGGAACTTACCTCTTGCGTAAGCTATACAATTATAACTCACGTAATCCAATGTCCTACACATACCATTAGGATTACCACATCAATTAGCTACATACATTAACCTCATAGATTCATTTCTCAGCTTAGTTAAGTTATAACCTTTAATTTAAGGTCTAACCATATTAATAAACCACATAACACGAATCAGAAAACTCACTAACACATACATAAGACTTTTAGTATCCAAATCACATTTTCAACTCTTATGAATCAATACTACACTCTTCTTAATCGAACATGAAGTTCAATCAAGTGTTTAAGTCTTCCCAAGACTCATTGGTTTTATATTAATCACCTTCCATATCTTAGTGTTCATTTCAGAAATCACAAGACTTATTCACTATTCATTGTATAAACTAAGTTACAACATAACGTGTTCGTAACTTACTAATTACTTTTACAAAGTTGAAATTATCATTGACATGACACGATTTTGTTTTAACCTCCTTACTACATGTTTGTTACTTTAACATATCATTGAACTCAATTATCATGGCATCCATGGTTTGTAGCAGTAGCAGAACTCACTATCTCAGAACACGGTATGGCACAGTTGAGCCATACACATTAAGCTTCTGGGACCTAGCAGACTACGCCTGCTTCTAGCCTTGGCATCGCAGCAGTAGCACAAGGCTTGAGTCATAAACATAACCATAAAGGTTGTGAATAGTAGCCGACTTTAGCCCAACTAACAAGAATTTCACCCACAAAACAGTGAATTTAACACAAACAATTGATATAGAACTATTGCAAACATGTTTCCTCACATATTCATCAACATAGAATAATTTAACAACCATTTTAACTAATTTAATTCTTAAATTTCATGTTTTCATATAAAAACTCAATTTTTAACATTCTTCATAGAAATCATCACTGTGATCTCAATTCTTGTCCAAATCACTTCATTCAAACTACGTTCTTTTCATTTTTTAACGAACTAGCATAAACAAGACTCAATTTAAAGTTTAACATACAAATTGACCACTAAAATTGGTACTTTCATAAGCCATATGCAAAATATTTACTATGATTACTTTTCCTTCCTTTTAACCAAAATTAGCATACCAATTCATGCCTAACTACATACTCTAACATCATAATTATAGCAATCACCATAAATAGGTTATATAACAACAATTTACAAAAATTGGAATTCACAGAATATAAGAATTTTGCCGTAAACTCATATACATATATATATATATATATATATATTAAGGTTATGAATAATACCTTCACTTAGCTTGAACAACCTTGCTAAACACAAAATTTTGCTTTGGAAAACTCAAGATTTCTCTCCCAACTCCTCTCAATTCTCTCATTCTTCTCTCTCCGAACTTCTCGCTTTTTTCCTCTTGAAGCAAGCTAAAAACAAAATCGATAATGTTATCACGTAAAATAAAGTAACCGATATGGCCTTAATAGGCCTACTAAATATATCAGTTAGACTATTATAAACGTATTCCAATTATAAATATATTTTATATTATTTATTTTATTTATAATTTAAAATTCAAAAAAATTCAAAAGCCATAAGGCTCCGTTTGGCAAAACCCTTTTAAAAAATTAAAGACTTAATATTTTAAGCCTTGTTTGGCAAAAACTAGATTAAACTCCCTTAATTTATTTTAATAAACAATTTAGTTTATGATTTATAATCACATATTATTTATTTGGATTTTCATATCCAACATTAATCAAATAAATTAATTACACATACTATATTTAAATAAATATTCCACTTAAACAAATATCACAAAATTATATTCTCATTATAATTTTATTTAATAATTTAACATACCCTCTTAAATTATTAAATCAAAACAACACTATAACATACCAAAATCACAATATAACATCTCATGTTATATTACATCTCTTTAAATTATAAATTACATTAATTTAGAATTTTATTAATTCATAAATATTTACTAACAACAATCACATCAATAAAATATTTATTTAATTTAATAAATATTTTAAATTACATATAATAAAATCTTGGATTGTTAATCCTTCCCTCCTTACAAGGATTCTGTCCCTAGAATTACAGCTCAAACAATCAAATCGTCACATTCTTCCCTCCTTACAAAGATTCTGTCCCCAGAATCGAAGACATAGATTAAACAAATAACTCAGGGTAGTTTTTTTTTCTTTTTCATTACCTCCTCGAGTTCCCACGTGTCTCTTCGACATTGTGATTCCTCCATATCACCTTCACAGAAGATATCACTTTACTCCTGAGCACTTGGTCCTTTCTGTCGACTATTTGGATAGAAATTTCCTAGTAGGACAACCATAACGGTTCGTACTTGATCACATGATTGCAGTCGGGCTTATTCAAACACATCACCAAAACATAAAAAAAAACATTGCGAATGCGCTCTAACTGTAGAGGTAAAGCTACCTCAAAACCATCTTTTCAACTTTATCAATGCTCTCTATACTATAACCGCTTTATACCCAATATAGTTCATCAAACTTACCACACTTTGGAAATTCAGGAACTTACCACAATCATATGAGTTTAGGAACTTATCCTAGTCAGACCATAGGCGTCCATTCGTTGAGGGGTTCAAAACATACCATATGATTATGAGTCACGAACTTACCATATGCTTTAGTTTTAAGAATGGAACCTAATCTTAATATCATCTAACTTAATCTTAAAAACCTCTAACTATCAAATATATACATGAGAAAAGAATCACCTTTCCACCACATATACATTGATAGCGCGATACCGATATTCCAATGATTATCAATGTGATAAACCAAGTATATGCACAAAACCTCTGCCCATACAAAGGTTTGTATGACTTAGTCACCACATGAGTCCTCAATTGAAAACCCACCTAACATTACCTTACTCTTAACTTATTCTTAACTTGCCCATAAGTTGCTCAATGCGGATTCCTCGTATAACATTATCAAAAACTTCTCGTGCTTTTAGCACGCCTTCCGATGTCTAGATTTCCTTTTAGTTTGGGAATCAATTTGAAAATGATATGACATACTTATTCCTAATTGCGTTCCACACGTTCTTGCAAACCTTTCTGAAAATTCGATGTAAATCGTGAATCTCGGTTCGACACAATTGACACTGAAACACCGTGCCTTGAAACAATTCCGTTAACATATAACTTCGCACACTAATCGATAGATAATATGCTAACTTTGACATACCATAAAAGCTATCATCATATCTTGCCACCAATAGTATTATCGAAGGCAATATTTATTTTCGTGCTCCCTAGTTGACTCAACATATAAATTTTATGCAAAAATTCATTTTCAATTCCTGATATTAGCGAAACCTAGTTTCTTCCTTCTACTTTCAACAATCCTTCAGTATCGATTTTGAATTTGTCACCTTCATCTTGGAGCTACTCTTCTTTTACTCTGTCCAGTAAAGTTGTATGGTTTTCCATCTGAATAGCTTCTCCTCTGACTTTTTCATATATCTTACCTCCTACCACAAATTTGTCCTTTCTATTATGAACCCATCTTGCACAATTAACAAAAATAACTACTACCTGTTTCCTTAAGACGTCGGCAACCACATTCGTTTAGGATTTTACAGTCATAATCCTTGAACAACTTCAACTATTACTTTAACGCATGCTTAAATATCTCTGCGAGAGGATATACTTTAGACAGTTATGGTCTATTTATATCTCACACTACTACCCAAAAATAATATCGTTAAATCCTCAGGGCAACCACTATTAGCTCTAGTTCCGAATCGTGAGTCAGATGCCCTTTCACATAAAAATTTTAACTTACGCGATGCGTATAAAATGACCCTACCATTCTGCCTAAACACACAGCCTAGTATATTATACGAAGCGTCACAATTCCATATAAATTCACTTCATAATTTTTGGCCCATAAAAATTCCATTGATTTCCTCGTCAATTTAATTAACAAAATGGTTATCTTGAACTTCGCGTATCCCACATAATATTTTCTTAATAACTTCTTGATTCACAACATCGATATATAACTCCACCGTACAGACGTCTTGCAACTAAAAGAATAAAATACTACATTTGACTTCCTCAGAGTCTTAAGGTTTATGCACTTTCTTTGACAATGACTTATCACCATATGGTTTCACAACCTCAGAGTTTCATGAATCAAATCAAAAATAAATCCATTGACATCACGTGGCCTTTAATACCAATACAAAAATTCTACACATCAACTTAAAAGGAATCATTATCCACACTTTCTATATTTAGGGAAAAGTCTAACTCTTCCCGAAGCGAATCTATTTTCTAAACAAATTCATTAGATATACATTAACAAGTCGCACTTGAATTAAATAACATGCACTTATATAAATAACTGATCAAAACCATACCTTGCATTGCGCCCTGCATCGTCATGTTGGTTGATTGTTCGGTTGATCGACTCGGCGGAGCTGATTCTACAATAACCAGTTTGCCACTGCCCCCTTTGCTTCCACTTGCTTTTCCTACCGCTTTCTTTGGGCAACCTCGAGCCAAGTGCTCCTTCGATCCACACGTGAAGCAGGCTCCCTTCCTCGGTCTTGAACATTTTGGTACAATATGGCCCTTCAAACCACAATTAAAGCACACCCTCTTTCTCTTCAAACAAGCACCTATATGTTTCTTTCCGCAGTTGCTACATGCCTCCACCTTCTTCTTTTCCATCCCTTGCCGATATTCAGTATTAATATTATTGTCCCACTTTCTTTTCCAAGCGTTACCGATATGACTATCACCCACCTTATCATCTTCAGTCTTCTTTCCCCTCTGCTCTTGATTGTATGCCAGCGTATTAACTTCCCCGTCTACGTCAGCGTATTGCTCCCTAGTTGATTTGTCAGTGCTTCCACCGAAAAATTCACCAATTATGGCACTGGATTTGCGTTAGCTTCCCTATTGTATGCATATTCCTTGGGGCTCTATTAACGATGTTGTCTTCTTCTAGGCGGCATTTTACTGTTTAAAACTTGTACCATTAGATCATCCTTCATTCTCACATTAAAATTTTCAAACTTATCTCAACCACTTATAGACAACACATAATATATCTTAATAAATGATAATACTTTATTCATTTATTACATTACCACATCACAAAATAGCCTCACTGCTATTTATATTATTTATCTTGTAACAATTAAATTCCACGATTACTTCATCATATTCCACTACTTATTTCAAAAGTCAGGATTTACATCCTATTAATTTTCATCGTGATTTATAAATAATCTTAATGTTTTTCTTGCAATCCACAAGAACATTCCACATTCTACAACTTCATTGCGCTCTTGCTCCATGATACGAATCATTGATGATCCATCACATACCAAAGATAAATCTCAACCTATATAGAAAATAGAATACTTAATTCTAAATTCCATCATTCGCTTGGCCTTCTTCAACTTGTCTTCAACACGATATATGCATTTAGAAGCCTTCACCCATACTTCTTTAAATCTCGCACGCTTTGCTGACTTTTTTCCCCAGTCATTCCTGCGCAATCTCATTCCCAGCTAATAACTATCCTCTTTAATATTCTGACTGAGCTAATATCCACTCCACATCTGCAAGTTGTGCAGTAAGGTCTTGAGTCGCGACATCTTCTTACGCTAACGTGGCTTGGTGCTTTACGGCTAGACCTTCTAATTTCTTGACCTTCTTTTATAACTCAATGTTATGACCATGCACCTCATTTGAGGAATTCCCCCTCCTCATACTCGTCCTTCACCTTTATCACCCCAAATTTATCCTCTCGTTCAAACTCAAGCCTAAACCCAAGGTCTACAACAGAAATCAACGGGTATAGCTTTCCCAATACCAACCATACTCAAACTATACGAACTTCTCAGGCTCCTAATCCTTATCATCCTTTGTCAGTCATTCTGACAACAAAGTTTTAATAACCCCACAACTTGATATGTATAATACTCGCTACTCCTAAGTACTTGCAAACACAAAAGTCATTAACACATAAGCACATAAAGTCTTTTATCATTTTATCTTCAATGAATTCCCTCAATTCAATTATAATTTTATTTAATAAATTAACACATCACTTTAATTACAAAAATCAAATTAAATAACATTATACAAACCATATAATCCTTAATAACTCTCTAATTTAGTTATTGAGTTAAATTAGAGTATTATCTCATAAATTTAATTCATCACTCTTTTATCTTAATTAAGTTAATTTCTATAACTCATGAATTATTTACTTACTAATAAATAATCCAACAAATATCTACTAAACAACAAACACATCAATTAAAAATATTTATTTAATTCAATAAATATTTGAAATTATAAATAAAATTCTGGATTGTTACATTCTTCCCACCTTATAAGGATTCCGTCCTCGGAATCACCGAAACCCTACCTTCCTCAGGTTTTTTATCAAATCTCTTCGTTGAATAACTTCAACACATTACCTTAATATAGGTTTTATATTTTCTACTCCCACCATTCTTCATAATAAATTCTTGTAAGTTATATTTCATAACTTTCACTTGAACTCAATTATATTTTGAGTATTATATATTCTTTAACCCATTTATTTCCTTTTCTAAAGATCATTATCATAAACACTCGGGATATTATATTCACCCTTTCTTCTAAGAATTTCATCCTCGAAATTTTATTTATTAATCTTCATTCATTCAATCTATCAAAATAGATTTTATGTTAATACTTTATTCATTCATTGGGTTCTATAACCACTTCTTTCCACAAAGATCTTTCTACAATTATTAAACTTTTCTATTAAAAGTCTTACATTATTCTTTTATAACTCATCTCCTCCTCATTTTAAAATTTCTTTTCTCACTTATTCAATATTTTCATCATTCAGTGTCACATTCTACGACTCACTTCTTTCTAAGGAATATCATCCTTACCACATTCGCCTTTTAGAATAGAAAGAATCTTCCACAATTGCTCAATAATTGGGAAGCAGTATGAATAACTCAGGAATTTAAAAGATTCCAAATCATGTTGAGTGGTCACAAGACCTTGAACTACATCCACGGTTATAAGTACTCTTTCAACTTAAACCTTAACAATCATTAGATTGTAGAGACTACCGTGCTTAGGGTGTTAAGCCCTTCGTACGATGTATTGTGCACAAACATCTAAACGCATCGCGTAAAATAATTCCACCACAATAGGGTTGTTTTTCTCAGTTTTTAGAGATGTAACTGAGGGTCACAAGATCACGAACTATGTCCATAGTTATAAGTAATCTTTCAACTTTAACCTTAACAATAATACTGTAGGGACTCCCCGTACTTAGGGTGATCAGCCCTTCGTACCATATATTGTGCACAAGCATATAAATGCCTCCGCGTAATCCCCTATAAAAGGGTTATTCATCTCAACTTTTCAACATCTGAATCCGCACCAAAACAATTTGGTTTGGCATAACTTCTCAAGAAACGCTTGAATTTCATGAACATCTTTCAATATTCGTCTAGCTGAATCAAATAGCATAGACTTCTACAACAATTCAGACATCAATCGAAATATACAAATATATATATATATATATATATATATATATTCTCATATCCTAAAGAAATCTCAAAAAATCTTTTTATGACATCATGATTATGACGTTGTCATACTACATCTCACCATAGTGGGTTGACGATCATATGATCACATCCAACACCAGGTTCCATTGCATTGATGACTCCATCGTTTATCATATCACCCGATACATATAGTTAAAATATATTTTGAAAATTTAAAAATCATTTTTTTATCTAGTCGAAACAAACAGCATAGATACGCGAATAATAGCACTGTTTTAAAAATTCTTTAGTTCACTAGTATGATCCAACATTTTTCAAAAATCAAAATTAAAACCATCGGCACGAAATCAATAAATCTCGAAAGTCTAGCTTAGCTAATAGATTTAGAATATCTAGGTATCCATTAACTTTAATCTTCCTATACCCCCAGTATAGTTCATCAAACTTACTACACATTGGAAGTTCAAGAACTTGCCACAATAATATGAGTTTAAGAACTTATCCTAGTCAGACCATAGGCGTCCATTCGTTGAGGGGTTCCAAACATACCATATTATTATGAGTCACGAACATACCATATGCATTATTTTTAAGAACCGCACCTAATCCTATAAATATCTGACTAATCTTAATAGTTTCTTACTATCAAACATACACATGAAAAAAGAATCACCTTTTTCCCACATATACATTGATAGCGCGAGACCAACATTCCAATGATTATCGTGATAAACTGAGTGCAAGCACAAAATCCTTGTCCATACAAAGATTTGTACAACTCAGCCATCACATGAGTCCTCAATTGAAATCTCACCTAACTCTATCTTACTCTTAACTTGCTCTTTGCTCGATACGAATTCCTCGTATCACATTATCTATAACTCCTAATGAGTTTATCTTGTACTATTTCATAGTACATCATCTTCATAGCATCAAGCTATAATTATTTAAACATTACAGACTATCTTTCTTTTATAACTTAAACAAATCATGTCGTGATCTTATTCTATAATTATCTCCCTTAAAATTCTTTTCTTAACTTGTGATCGTTTTGTTTTACGATCCTCTTTCTTTCCTTTTTCATCATTTATGACTTGATTTATGCTTTTAATCTTACAGACTTTATCTATTCATCATTATTCGTTATCTTGGCTATTAGAGTTAGGTAACTCCCAGTTCTTATATTTATATCTCTTCAAAATTCTTCTTTGAATTTTCTTGTTTATATAACACTTCTTCCTTTAAGAATTTCTAGCTTCATTTACTTTACTCAACATTTCATTCGAGTTCCACATTTTCATCATACGTATGCATTTTCTATACTTGGTACACATCGAGTCTCTAATAGTTTCAATATGGTACGCTGAGTGGTTTCTCACAAACAACCAACAAACTAGGTTCCGAGTTGCTAGTTCGTATATACCTCCGCTCTATGAAGGAATCGTTTAGCCCATATACCATACATCAACTACTAAAGAGTACAATTGTACCATACTTAAATATAACTTTTTATTCTTAACTTCTTTATCACTCTCTTCTTATAGACATCACCTTACATCCTTATTATTGGAGTTGGGTAACCCAACATTCATATTCCTTATAACTCTGCGAGATTCTTCTTTGTAAGGAGGGAAGGATGTAACAATCCAAGATTTTATTATATGCAATTTAAAATATTTATTAAATTAAATAAATATTTTATTGATGTGATTGTTGTTAGTAAATATTTATTTGATGTGATTGTTGTTACTAAATATTTATAAATTAATAAAATTCTAAATTAATGTAATTTATCATTTAAAGAGTTGTAATATAACATGAGATGTTATATTGTGATTTTGGTATGTTATATTGTTGTTTTGATTTAATAATTTAAGAGGGTATGTTAAATTATTAAATAAAATTATAATGAGAATATAATTTTGCGATATTTGTTTAAGTAGAATATTTATTTAAATATAGTATGTGTAATTAATTTATTTGATTAATTTTGGATATGAAAATTCAAATAAATAATATGTGATTATAAATCATAAACTAAATTGTTTATTAAAATAAATTAAGGGAGTTTAATCTAGTTTTTGCCAAACAATGCTTAAAATATTAAGTCGTTAATTTTTAAAAGGGTTTTGCCAAAACGAGAGCCTTATGACTTTTGGATTTTTTGAATTTTAAATTATAAATAAAATAAATAATATAAAATATATTTATAATTGGGATATCGTTTATAATAATATAAGCGATATATTTAGTAGGCGTATTAAGGCCATATCGGTTACTTTATTTTACGTATACACATTATCGATTTTATTTTTGGCTTAAGCCTAAGAGGAAAAACCGAGAAGTTCGGAGAGAGAATACGAGAGAATTGAGAGGAGTTGGGAGATAAATCTTGAGTTTTTCAAAGCAAACTTACATGTTTAGCAAGGTTGTTCAAGCTAAGTGAAGGTATTATTCATAACCTTTATAATATATATATATATATATATATATATATATATATATATATATATATATATATATATATATATGAGTTTACTGACAAAATTCTTATATTCTCGTGAATTCCAGTTTTTGTAAATTATTGTTATATAACCTATTTATGGTGATTGCATATAATTATGATGTTAGAGTATGTAGTTAGGCATGAATTGGTATGTTAATTTCGGTTAAAAGGAAGGAAAAGTAATCACAGTGAATATTTTACATATGGCTTATGAAAGTACCAATTTTAGTGGTCAATTTGTATGTGAAACTGTAAATTGAGTCTTATTTATGCTAGTTCGTTAAAAAACGAAGAGAACGTAGTTTGAATGAAGTGATTTGGACAAGAATTGAGATCACAATGATGATTTCTATGAAGAATGTCAAAAATTGAGTTTTTATATAAAAACATGAAATTTAAGAAATTAAATTAGTTAAAATGGTTGTTAAATTGTTCTATGTTGTTGAATATGTGAGGAAACATGTTTGTAATAGTTCTATATCAATTGTTTGTGTTAAATTCACTGTTTTGTGGGTGAAATTCGTGTTAGTTGGGCTAAAATTAACTCTTTTTCCACGACCTTTACAGTTACATCTATGCAAGCCAAAGTATAACGCCATAGCATTCTTGTGATCCCAAGCTTGTGTATAAGCAATTGCCATACATATTCTGCTACGAGATAGTGAGTTCTTCTGCTGCTGCAAACCTTGGATGTCATGATAATTGAGTTCAATGATATGTTAAAGTAAAAAACATGTAGCATGGAGGTTAAAACAGAATTGTGTCATGTCAATGATAATTTCAACTTTGTAAAAGTGATTAGTAAGTTACGAACGCGTTATGTTATAACTTAGTTTATACAATGAATAGTGAATAAGTCTTGTGATTTCTGAAATGAACACTAAGATATGGAAGGTGATTAATATAAAACCAATGAGTCTTGGGAAGACTTAAACACTTGATTGTACTTCATGTTCGATTAAGAAGAGTGTAGTATTGATTAATAAGAGTTGAAAATGTGATTTGGATGCTAAAAGTGCGAGACCCCAAATTTTACAAATAAATATTTAAATTTCTCAAAATATTTTTTTGAATATTATGGTGTGGATTTGATATAATATTATAGTTGTGGGTAGTATTTATAAATTTTGCAAAGTATGCAAGTTGTTGTATTATATTCGATTGGTCGGAGAATATTCTTTTGTCGGGGAATATCCGTATGACGGTACAATCATTGGTGGACCCCACAACGGAATTATTATCGGATTGAGAAAACAACAAAAATATTTTTATGAAAATAACGGCGGAAGTTTTACCGTTAAAGCCGCTTGAACTACCCTTAGTAAAAAAATACGATGAATCTGGCGTGGTTGCATAGTAGCACACGGTATTGATTATTGATGCTTACGTGAGAAGTCACTCAGTTTTGTTTAATTATTGCTACAGTAATTGCTACATAGTATCTCACGTTATTTGATTCAATTATTGTCGATAATTTATATATTATTAAATCAATAATTGATATGATGAGTTATTAATATTATTATTTGCAATATTAACGATGTCTAGAAGTTACGCCAAGGAGAGGTTTGGTCACCTAATTGCGCGCACTCAATAGGAGAAATCCTTATTGGAAAGCCCCTCTTTCTTGGGGAAACGACCTGGTCGATTAATAGTGTGAATTATAATAATGATGATGAGTTTTGTTTTATTAGTATTATTAATGTAATAAAACAGAAAAGCTTTTTATATAAAACAGAATACTTTTATAAAGTTATTTATTTTATTAGACTATAAATATAATATATTATATTCTATTATGCGTAGTGTTTTGCATAGTAAATTTTTTTATATAAAATGCAGAATACTTTTATAAAGTTATTTGTTTTATTAGATTATAAATAGAATATATTATATTTTATTATGCATAATGTTGCATAGTGCTTGCATAGTGTTTTGCGTAGTAAAATCTTTTTATATAAAATAGAATACTTTTATAAAGTTATTTGTTTTATTAGACTATAAATAGAATATATTATATTCTATTATTCATAGTGTTTTGCATAGTAAAATCTTTTTATATAAAGCGAGAATACTTTTATAAAGTTATTTATTTTATTAGATTATAAATTGAATATATTATATTTTATTATGCATAGTGTTTTTGCATAGTAAAATCTTTTATATATAAAATGTAATACTTTTATAAAGTTATTTATTTTATTAGATTTTAAATAAAATATATAAATATATATATATATATATATATATTATATTTTATTGCATAGTATCCTTTCTATTTTCCTATAAATAGGATGCTTAGTTAGAATTGAAATCACACCAGAAGTTCAGAGAATTCTTCTTCTATAATCTTGAGCGTATTCTTTAGAGTTTAAGAAAGCTTTAAGCGTAGTGCAAGTTTTCTTCGAGTATATCGTCGCCCTACCAGTCGGAATACTCTTCTTTCTAAGGTAAGGGATATTATTTGTTGTACTCGTAAGGGGTATTATTCTTTTGTATTCATGAAGAGAATTATTTTCTTTCAATACTCGTAAGAGTTGTTATTCCATTCTTCATTATTATGTTGGAATAACTTTGTTTATGTCAATCTGCATACATGGTAAAATTCTTCATTATTCCATTCTTTATCATTCATTGGAATATATTGTTTGGTCAAGCGTATTATGCCTCACTTCGGTTCAATTAATTATTATTACATTGGAATAACCTCATGCATGCGATTCATCGAATGCATGGTGATTTCATTGTTATTCTATTCTTTATTATTCTATTGGAATATCCTCACGCCGGTGCGAATTTCACGACTTTGATTCCGTTCTTTATTATTCATTTTGGAATATCCCGTCATGCGTGCGTTCTGCGTGACTTGGTTCCATTCTTTATTATTACATTGGGAATAACATGTACATGCGATCTATCTCACGCATGGTGAGTCCTTCTATTATTCCATTCTTTATTATTACATTGGAATAATCATGCGTAATGGATTACCACATGCATGGTGAATAATCCTTTGTATTCATTTCTTATTAAATTATGGAAATGATCGTCTTCATTGGATTACCGCATGGCGGACGAAAAAATCCATTTGCGCTTCATATATTCTATTGTACACGATTGGTTAAAGCTTTGGCTTCTATATTCCTTGAAATTAGTGGAATATCCTGGATATTTATGCTTCATCCAATATCTTTTAAATGGAAATATTCTTACGAGCATTCTTGAATTTTTCTCCATAAAGTAAAGATCGTATTGATAATTTGGACATTATTGAGTTCAGGATAAATTAACTTATAAATCTTTAAAATTTATTCTTGAACTTGTTTTATTGAATTATTATGTCATTGTCATGATGAGTTATGTTGGTTATTATGTTAAAACATGAATGTTTCTTAGAAATCACAAAGGGTTGAAAAATCAGATTTTGGTGAAAATAGAATATGAAATTCAATTGACCATATCTCCAATTATATTTCGAATTTTTGAGTGTGGTCAAGTTCTAGAGTTAGATCTATGAGTTTTCTAACTTATCCAAGTGGAATCACTGGAAAAGGTGTTGTAGATTTTCGTGTGGACTGATTTTAGCAAATGAGTCAAAAACTGCAAAGTACCAAAAAGGCTACTGTCCAGAAATTTAAAAGGGCATTTTTGGCCACTTAGTTTGTGAAAAAATTCCGGCCTTTTGGGACATGAAAATATATGGTATAAAGTACCTCCTGTCCAAAAATGAGCTCATTCCGACTTAAAATGAGCAAGTTATGACTATTTCAATATTTAGGTTTTTTCGACAAAAAATGCTATAACCGAAGTTCTATAACTCCGATGACCATGAAATTTAAATTGGAAGCTCACGTTAATATGTGTAAGATCCTGCCAAGGTTTGGGAATTTCTGGAGTTAAACTTGAGGTAGCTAATTTCTTAAGGAATTAATTAGAAATTAATTTTTGAAAAATACTTAAGGGAGTTGAAAAATTATAAAAAAATACTTGTTGTGTATGAAATATATGTATATATGTTTGGGCAAATGATAGAAAAATAACAAGTTGATTTAGTAATTTTTTATGAAAATGGTTTAGTTATGAACATATGAGTTAAATATGTTATGCGAAGTTGAAAAATTAGTAAATAGGATTTTATGGCTTGGGAATCCTATATAGGGTATATGCAGATTTTTGATAAGGGATTTGATCATTGGTGATGAAATCTTATGAGTATATGGCATTTTGAATGATTAAATGCATTATTTGGTAAAGTATAAATAATTGAAATAAATTGTTTATAAGTTTAAGAAGTGATTAAAATATTGTTATAATATTAATAATATTAGATTATGAGTTTATTAAGTGATTGATAATATTTGGATAAATTTAAAGTCTTTAATATTTATCCTTGTTTTTGTTTGATTAATGCTTATATCATTGTCATTATTCTCATGTTTATATTGTGATAAAAGTCATCTTTGGCTTACGTGCATAGATGGACTTGGTGTGATTATAACCAGGGATTATTCGGTATAGTCATGACCGTAATGTGACGAATGATGTGGTAAAAATCCTCAGTGGCCTGTAGTGCATTGATGGACAGTTTTTGGTATGATTATGACTAGGGATTATTCGGTATAGTCATGACCATTGATAATTTAATGAATATCCTTGGCCCGTAAAGTAGGGATGACTCGATGATGTGGTTTAGTTATTAAAATCGAGTCTCAAATGATAAAAATTGATGAAAACATTTTAAATCATAGAAGATAGTAGATATCATGCTTCTACTTGACTCTTCTAATGGATTGCTCATTCAATGCAGATTAAACTTGATGTCTATTGTATTTTATCGGTTTAACATTGTTTAAGACTAATGATAATTTATTCGCATTATCTTAGTCATAATATTTCTTCTTGGGCTAGTTGAGCTCACCCTTTCTTTCACCGTTTGTTCTCTTGAAATGAGAATATAAATTTGGGGCCCGAGTCGGGAGCGGAGTGACGGTCCCGATGATAACATTAGTAGTCCTCACTATTCTGTTAAATAGTGTGACAATAAATGTAATGAGGACTCCTTTGAGTGTGGATATTGTCTAGATGAGAATATTCTTATTAAAACTCTTAGCTATGTTTTGTCGTATTTTTACACGACGTTTGTATAATTAAGTTGTATTTGTATTTTGTACAATGTATCTGGCGACTCAAGATGGGGGATGTATACCTAATTTTGGGGGCGTCATAAAAAGTCTTATGTATGTGTTAGTGAGTTTTCAGATTCTTGTTATGTGGTTTATTAATATGGTTAGACCTTAAATTAAAGGTTATAACTTAACTAAGATGAGAAATGAATCTATGAGGTTAATGTATGTAGCTAATTGATGTGGTAATCCTAATGGTATGTGTAGGACATTGGATTACGTGAGTTGTAATTGTATAGCTTACGCAAGAGGAAAGTTCCCTAACCTTTGCTACTTTATTATTTAGCAAGGATACTTTTCGCTGTCATGTAATACTTATGCAAGTTCTCTATCTCTAATCTCTTGTTGAGTAATTTATTGTTATGCAAGTTCTTTAACCCTCATTTATTGTTGAGCAAGTTAATTAATCTTTGTTTCTTTATTCCAAACGAGATTACTTTGGTTATTCAAAGTTTGTAATTTTATTGTAAGAAACGTGTTTATTCAGCTACTAATAACTGTTGTTTGATCTTCATTCTCCAATGTCATTGTACTATCTTAGATTATTGTACCGAACTCTAAGTTGTCTACCGATTCTTTACCAATTCAACTAACCCTTAGTTGATGAATGTTCTAAACTCTAAATTACCCTTGAAGTCAACCCAAACCAAACTTCCTTTGGTTTGGTTATGTACCCACATAATTTTGCAAGCATGTTGTCGATGATAACATTTATTCAATTTAGAAGTTGTTAATACTCTAGCTCTTATTGATTCATCGATATACCTTGTTCATGAAAATATTATAATCAAACTCTTGAATAGTTATTGGTCTCTATCTGATTCAACCATTACTTGGTTGATGAGCATTCTAAAGATCTAGAATTCCTTTGAAGTTAATTCCCAACCAAACTTTCTTTGGTTCGGAACCTGATAATCTAAGCTGAGATGAACAACCCTATATTAGGGGATTATTTTTAGAGCTACGCCATAGCGATAAAATGTTTGCGCAATACATAGTACAAAGGGCTGATCACCTGGAGTACAGGATGATGGTCCATATAGTCGTTTACACTGTTAAAGGTTACAATAGAAACACCTGTTAACCTAGGACATAAATGATGGTTATAGTCTTTTAGACTGTTAAAGGTTAAAGTCGAAATACTTGAAAACCTAGAGTATAGTTCGTGGTCTTGTGACCCTCAGTGTATTCTTTGATCGATGTTGATATCTACTGTTAACTTAAACGTTCATTATTCCTTTGAACTCGTAGCTTTTGAATTAAAGTTTATTGATCCGGTAAGAGTATTTTACCATTGAAAGTTCAGTTAACTATCATTCATAAAATGTTGTTGTATATTATTCTTTGTGTGGGCAATTGTTTGCTCACTCTTGCACCAAAACAATACAGATGAAGTTAAGAAGTTTGAAGAGTTTTCTACAAGCAAGGGCAAGGGCACGATGCTTAAATAGACGACGTTTAATTTACCTTTTATTTATGAAGCTTATGTAATAGTTTTGATTATGACTATGTTTTAATATTCCGCTAATGATTGTAATAAAGGTTAGATGACCTGGGCACCTCAATCCCACAGATTTGGTGTTCACTGTCCAATTAAATCATAACTAACTACCCATAAACAAAGGATATAATTAAACTCCAAAAGTTTAAACAATCAATCTCCCATTAAAGGGTTACAAAATCTCAAGATAAATCTCAGGTCATCTAACCTTTATTACAATCATCAGCAGAATATTAAAACATAGTCATAATCAAAACTATTACATAAGCTTTATAAATAAAAGGTAAATTAAACGTCGTCTATTTAAGCATCGTGCCCTTGCTTGTAGAAAACTCTTCAAACTTCTTAACTTCATCTGCATTGTTTTGGTGCAAGAGTGAGCAAACAATTGCCCATAAGAAGAATAGTATACAACAACATTTTATGAATGACAATTAACTGAACTTTCAATGGTAAAATACTCTTACCGGATCAATAAACTTTAATTCAAAAGCTACGAGTTCAAAGGAATAATGAACGTTTAAGTTAACAATAGATATCAACATCAAAGAATACACTGAGGGTCACAAGGCCACGAACTATACTCTAGGTTTTCAACTATTTCTACTTTAACATATCATTAATCTCAACTATCATGGCATTCAAGGTTCACAATGACGAACTCACTATCTCGGCAGCGTGGTATGGCAAGCCGTGCATGCACAAACCTAGGGCCAAGCAATTTGCACCATTTTTGGCCTTGGCATCGGTAGGCAAATGCGTCGACTCACGACAGAACCGGAAAAGACTATGAGCGATGAGCCGACTTTAGCCCAGCTAACACGAATTTCACCCACAAAATAGTGAATTTAACACAAACAATTAATATAGAACTATTACAAACATGTTTTCTCACATATTCATCAACATAGAACAATTTAACAACCATATTAACTAATTTAATTTTTTAAATTTCATGTTTTCATATAAAAACTCAATTTTTGACATTCTTCATAGAAATCATCACTGTGATCTCAATTCTTATTCAAATCACTTCATTCAAACTACGTTCTCTTCGTTTTTTAACGAACTAGCATAAACAAGACTCAATTTACAGTTTCACATACAAATTGACCACTAAAATTGGTACTTTCATAAGCCATATGCAAAATATTCACTGTGATTACTTTTCCTTCCTTTTAACCAAAATTAGCATACCAATTCATGCCTAACTACATACTCTAACATCATAATTATATGCAATCACCATAAACAGGTTATATAACAACAATTTACAAAAACTGGAATTCACAGAATATAAGAATTTTGCCGTAAACTCATATATATATATATATATATATATATATTATTAAGGTTATGAATAATACCTTCACTTAGCTTGAACAACCTTGCTAAACACAGAATTTTGCTTTGGAAAACTCAAGATTTCTCTCCCAACTCCCTCTTAATTCTCTGTATTCTCTCTCTGAACTTCTCATTTTTCTCCTCTTAGGCTTAAGCCAAAAACAAAACTGATAATAGGTATACATAAAATAAAGTAACCGATATGGCCTTAATAGGCCTACTAAATATATCAGTTATACTATTATAAACGTATTCCAATTATAAATATATTTTATATTATTTATTTTATTTATAATTTAAAATTCAAAAAAATTCAAAAGCCATAAGGCTCCGTTTGGCAAAACCCTTTTAAAATAATTAAAGACTTAATATTTTAAGCCTTGTTTGGCAAAAACTAGATTAAACTCCTTAATTTATTTTAATAAATAATTTAGTTTATGATTTATAATCACATATTATTTATTTGGATTTTCATATCAACATTAATCAAATAAATTAATTACACATACTATATTTAAATAAATATTCCACTTAAACAAATATCACAAAATTATATTCTCATTATAATTTTATTTAATAATTTAACATACCCTCTTAAATTATTAAATCAAAACAACAATATAACATACCAAAATCACAATATAACATCTCATGTTATATTACAACTCTTTAAATTATAAATTACATTAATTTAGAATTTTATTAATTCATAAATATTTAGTAACAACAATCACATCAAATAAATATTTACTAATAACAATCACATCAATAAAATATTTATTTAATTTAATAAATCTTTTAAATTATATATAATAAAATCTTGGATTGTTCCATCAATGTAATTGTAACAATCCAAAATTTCAAATTTAAATTTTAAATATTTATTGAATTATCTAAATATTTATTCTAGGTGTTTATTGTTGAATAAATATTTTAATTTATGTTAATATGATATATTTATTAAATTAAATAAATATTTTAACCGATGTTGATGTGATTATTGTTATTAAATATTTATGAATTAAATGTATAATTTAGAGAGTTGTAATATAACATGAGATATTATATTGTTGTCTTAATTGAATAATTTAAAATGATATATTGAATTATTAAATAAAATTATAATAAAGTTATAATTTTGTGATTTTTATTTAAGTGAAGTATTTATTTAAAATATAGTATGTATAATTATTTTATTTGATTAATGTTGGATATGAAAATCCAAATAAGTCATGTGTGGTTATAAATTATAAACTAAATGGTTTATTAAAATGAAATTAAAGTAGTTTAATTTAGTTTTTCCCAAACAAGGCTTAAATATATTAAGTCTTTATTTTAAAGACTTTTTGCCAAACAAAGCCTTATGGCTTTTGGATTTTTAAATTTGTAAATAATATAAATAAAATAATAAATATAATATATTTATAATCTAAGCGTTATATCTGTAACTGCTATTCTAATAACTAGACGTATTAAGGTTATCAGTTTTTTTTATCGATACGCTTAAGAGGGTATTAGCTTTACGAGAATTGTCTTTTAGCCTAAGAAGAAAAGCTGCAGAGAATTTGAGAGAGAGGTTGTGAGAATTGTCAAGCAACTTCAGTGTTTAGCAAGAATCAACAAGCCAATTGAAGGTATTTTGTTTAACCTTTGTACTATATATATGTATATATATATATACATATATGAAATTACGGCAAAACTTTCTTATGTTCTGTGAAATTAAATTATGGAATTAAGGATATATATATATATAGTTGGTAATTATAATGGTACGCGTTTATGATGCTAGAGTTTATGTTTAGATAGAAAATTGTATGCATATTACAGTTAAGAGGAAGAAAATAATGTTAGTGTTTATATTTTTTCACATGGCTTGTGAAAAGTACTAATTTTAGTGGTTAATTTGTATGTGGAATTACAAATTGAAGCTTGTTTATGCTAGTTCATTAAGAAGCGAAGATAGCGTAGTTGGAATGAAGTGATTTGGTATAAAATTGAGATTACAGTGATAAATTTTGTAAAGAATGTCAAAAATGGAGTTTTTATATAAAAATGAGAAATCTGAGAAATTAATCTAATTTAAGTTGTTAAATTGTTCTATATTGATATATATGTGAGGAAACATGTTTGTAATAGTTGTATATCATTTGTTTGTGTTAATTTCACTATTTTGTGGGTGAAATTCGTGTTAGTTGGGCTAAAGTCGGCTACTGTTCATGCCGTTTTCTACCTCTGTTTGTTGCTTGTGGCAATTTGGCCACGTACAAATAAAATAAATTGCAATTGCCACGGCCCTGTGTTTATGTATGGGCGCAAATTGCACCATATAATGATCTCGAGACGGTGACTTAAATGATTCTTCTTTGCAGACACAGGATAATGACTTATAACTTGGTCTAATGATGTGTTAACTTAATAAACATGGAATATGGAGGTTTAAATAGAACCATGTCATGTCATTGATAATTTTAAGGTTGAAAATGATTATTAGGTAATGAACATGGCATATTAGACTTAGTGAGCATGATGAATAGTAAACAGGTGTTGTGAAGGTTAACACTTGAAATTCCTGATATTTGTATAGTAGCATAAGACTTGTGCTAAAATGATAAATTTAGCAAGAAATGTGCATGTTATGGTATTTTAGGATATCTAATAGGTATTGTGGTTCTAAACCTATGTGTAGGATATTGGAGTACGTGAGTTGTAATTGTATAGCTTACACAAGAGGCAAGTTCCCTAACCTTTGCTACTTTATTATTCAGCAAGGTTACTTTTCACTGTTATGTTATACTTATGCAAATTCTCTATCTCTAATCTCTTGTTTCACGATTTAATGTCATGAAAGTTCTTTAACCCTCATTTATTGTTGAGCAAGTTAGTTAATCGTTGTTTCTTTATTCCAATCGAGATTAACCTTGGTTATTCAAAGTCTGTAATTTTATTTTAAGAAGTGTATTTATTAAGCTACTAATAACTGTTGTTTGATCTTCGTTTTTCAATATCATTGTACTATCTTATATTATTGTACCGAACCCTAAGTTGCTTAGCGATTCTTTACCAATTCAACTAATCCTTAGTTGATGAATATTCTAAACTCTAAATTACCCTTGAAGTCGACCCAAACCAAACTTCCTTTGGTTTGTTTATGTACTCACACACCTTTGAAAGCATGTTGTCGAAGATAACATTTATTCAATTTAGAAATTGTTAATACTCTAACTTTTATTGATTCATCGATATACCTTGTTCATGAAGATATTATAATCAAACCCTTGAATAGTTATTGGTTCCTATCTGATTTAACCAGTACTTGGTTGATGATCGTTCTAAAAATCTAGACTTCTTTTGAAGTTAATTCCCAACCAAACTTCCTTTGGTTCGGAAATCTAATAATCTAAGCTGAGATGAACAACCCTATATCAGGGGATTATTTTAGAGCTACGCAATAGCGTTAAAATGTTTGCACTACACATAGTACAAAGGGCTGATCACTTGGAGTACGGAATGATGGTCCATATAGTCGTTTAGACTGTTAAAGGTTACAGTAGAAACACCTGTGAACCTAGGACATAGATGATGAATATAGTCTTTTAGACTGTTAAAGGTTAAAGTAGAAATACTTGAAAACCTAGAATAGAGTTCGTGGTCTTGTGACCCTCAGTGTATTCTTTGATGTTGTTGTCTATTGTTAACTTAAACGTTCATTATTCCTTTGAACTCATATTTGTTGAATTAAAGTTTATTGTTCCGGTAAGAATATTTTACCATTGAAAACTCAGTTAATTGTCATTCATAAAATGATTATTGTATATTATCCTTCTTGTGGGAAATTGTTTGCTCACTCTTCCACAAAATAATGCAGATGAAGTTAAAAAGTTTGAAGAGCTTTCTACAAGCAAGGGAAAGGACAAAGTGCTTGATTAGACGACAACGTTTAATTTATCTTTTATTTATGAAGCTTATGTAATAGATTTACTTATGATCATGTTTTAATTTTCCGTTGATGATTGTAATAAAGGTTAGATGACCTGAGATTTATTTTAGATTATGTAACCCTTTAATGGGAGATTGATTGTTTAAACTTTTGAGTTTAATTATATCCTTTGTTTATGGGTAGTTAGTTATGATTTAATTGGACAGTGAACACCAAATCTGTGGGATTGAGGTGCCCGGATTTAGGTGTGACTGTTTTGACCTATTTTAGTAAAATAAGCATAACCTTTTCATACGAACTCCGATTGAGGCAATTCAAGATGATCCGGAATGAGGACGAATAGACCTACAACTTTTATTCTTTAAGTTGTTAAATTTGAGGTTGAGAACAGTAGTCAAAATTGTAATCTTTGTGACTGATGTGTATTCGAAGGCAATCGGAGGGCGTCAGACATGCACATACACAAGTATAGTGATGTCGACGATAATATATGTTGTTCTAAGTTATAGAACATGAATATTAAGAAGTATAATGATGATTAACATTAATAAATGATATATTAAATAAGTTGTATACACATATTAAGCACACACAACAGAGACAAATTGGGCGTGATTTAATAAACGAATAAACGTCGAAGCATGATAAGTTAATGAACGTAAAAAGTGTTTTAAATCAAATGAAATGAATATTATAAGATATTGAATATGGTTAATATAAAACCAATAAGTAGTCCTAGCAAGACTTAAACACTTGAATGAACTTTGAGTTTGACTAAGAAGAAATATAATGAGTTATAACTCTAAAGTTAACACAATCAAATTGAACATTGTGTATTGATTAATAGGAAGAGTTATAGGATGTAGATTAAAGTTTACATTACAACTACAATGTGTTTTTATGTAACTAATAGTTAATGTAAAGGATTATATAATTGTGTAGGGCACGTGAAGTGCAGATATCTGTAAGCTGTTAAACTGTTATTGGTAAACAACGATTAAGGCAAGTCTTTTAGTTCCTATTTGCTATGTGAACTTGATGATTAAATATTTTAAATCTTTATTTCAAAGAGCATGATGTGTTATTTATATGTTGAAAGTATGAAATGTTAAAGTCAATTTATGACTACGTTGATTGATTAAAGCATGTTGATTGAGTAAGGAACTCAATCTTTATACTTGGTATATGAACTGCAGCATATATGCTATATGTTGAGCATGTTATTATGTGCTATGTGATGCATGGAAACTATTAGATCTTGTTGAGCTATCGAGCTCAACCTTGTAAATAACCATTTTTGCAGGTTAAGGATTGAAGGTAACACTATGTGCTACTTGAATGACGTGGATCAGAAATAATACACGAAGATTAATATTTTAGCTAAAGTTGTTATTTCTTTATACCATGATTAAGATTCATGAGATGTACTAAATGTTTTGTGATGTATAGTTTTATGTTGAGTTGTAAAGCTAATGTTAGAGTTATCTGATATGTAAAGGTTATCGGATTGAAATATAAAATTTTATATAATAACAGTGATAAAGTGAATCATAAAATAAGATTGATTTAAAGACATGTAGATGATAAAGGTTTTGATTTAGGGAATTAAAGTAAGAAGACATAAAAGTTTAAATTATTTCGTATTTTATAAAGTTTAACATCGAATAATGATGTAAAATCAGAAGGTAGATGTGTTATTAACGACCAAAGTTGAGAATTAAATTGTATGAATTTTGGGGTCGTTACAGTGGCTTCTGCTACTGCTGCAGACCTGGGATATCGATATAACTTGGTCTAATGAGGTGTCAATGGAATAAACATGTAATATGGAGGTTAAATTAGAATCGTGTCATGTCATTGATAATTTCAAAGTCGTAAAGGATTAGTAAGTTATGAACGCGTTATGACTTAATGTATACAATGAATAGTGAACAAGCTTTGTGATGTTAACACTTGTGATTTCTGAAATGAACACTAAGATGTGGAAGGTGATTAAAATAAAACCAATGAGTCTTAGGAAGACTTAAACACTTGATTGAACTTCAAGTTCGATTAAGAAGAAATGTAATATTGATTAATAAGAGTTGAAAATGTGATTTGGATGCCAAAAGTCTTATGTATGTGTTAGTGAGTTTTCAGATTCGTGTTATGTGGTTTAATAATATGGTTAGACCTTAAACTAAAGGTTATAACTTAACTAAGTTGACAATTAAATCTATGAGGTTAATGTATGTAGCTAATTGATGTGATAATCCTAATGGTATGTGTAGGATATTGGAGTACGTGAGTTGTAATTGTATAGCTTACGCAAGAGTCAAGTTCCCTAACTTTTGCTACTTTATTATTCAGCAAGGATACTTTTCGCTGTTATGTTATACTTATGCAAGTTCTCTATCTCTAATCTCTTGTTGAGCAATTTATTGTTATGCAAGTTCTTTAACCCTCATTTATTGTTGAGCAAGTTAATTAATCTTTGTTTCTTTATTCCAAACGAGATTACTTTGGTTATTCAAAGTCTGTAATTTTATTGTAAGAAACGTGTTTATTCAGCTACTAATAACTGTTGTTTAATCTTCATTCTCTAATGTCATTGTACTATCTTAGATTATTGTACCGAACTCTAAGTTGTCTAGCAATTCTTTACCAATTCAACTAACCCTTAGTTAATGAATGTTCTAAACTCTAAATTACCCTTGAAGTCAACCCAAACCAAACTCCCTTTGGTTTGCTTATGTATTCACACAATTTTGAAAGCATGTTGTCGATGATAACATTTGTTCAATTTAGAAATTGTTAATACTCTAGCTCTTATTGATTCATCGATATACCTTGTTCATGAAGATATTATAATCAAACTCTTGAATAGTTATTGGTCTCTATCTGATTCAACCAATACTTGGTTGATGAGCATTCTAAAGATCTAGAATTCCTCTGATGTTAATTCCCAACCAAACTTCCTTTGGTTCGGAACCTGATAATCTAAGCTGAGATGAACAACCCTATATTAGGGGATTATTTTAAGGCTACGCAATAGCGTTAAAATGTTTGTGCAATACATAATACAAAGGGCTGATCACCTGGAGTACGGGATGATGGTCCATATAGTCGTTTAGATCAAAAGGTTACAATGAAAAAACACACTAACCTAGGACATAGATGATGAGTATAGTCTTTTAGACTGTTAAAGGTTAAAGTAGAAACACTTGAAAATCTAGAGTATAGTTCGTGGTCTTTTGACCCTTAGTGTATTCTTTAATGTTGATATCTATTGTTAACTTAAACGTTCATTATTCCTCTGAACTCATAGCTGTTGAATTAAAGTTTATTGTTCCGGTAAGAATACTTTACCATTGAAAGCTCAGTTAATTGTCATTCATAAAATGTTATTGTATATTATCCTTCTTGTGGGCAATTGTTTGCTCATTCTTGCACAAAACAATACAGATGAAGTTAAGAAGTTTGAAGTGTTTTCTACAAGCAAGAACAAGGGCACGATGCTTGATTAGACAATTTTAACTTACCTTTTATTTATGAAGCTTATGTAATAGTTTTAATTATGGTTATGTTTTAATATTCCGCTGATGATTGTAATAAAGGTTAGATGACCTGGGATTTATTTTAGATTATGTAACCCTTTAATGGGAGATTGATTGTTTAAACTTTTGAGTTTAATTATATCCTTTGTTTATGGGTAGCTAGTTATGATTTAATTGGACAGTGAACACCAAATCTGTGGGATTGAGGTGCCCGAATTTGGGGGTGTCACAAGTTGGTATCAAAGCCTTAGGTTATGAACCTTGGGTGGGGAAACCTTAGGCTATAACCTTCTAGGAGATCAAAAATATAGAGATGATAAACTCTTATCGAGTTCTAAGGAATGAATTGAGGGAAATTCATTGAAGATAAAATAATAAAAGACTTTATGTGCTTATGTGTTAATGACTTTTGTGCTCGCGAGTACTTAGGAGTAGCAAGTATTATACATATCAAGTTGTGGGGTTGTTAAAACTTTGTTATCTGAATGACTGATGAAGGAAGATAGGGATTAGGATCCCTGAGAAGTTCATACAGTCTGAGTATGGTTTGCATTGGGATAGCCGTACCCGTTGATTTCTGTTGTAGCACTTGGGTATGAGCTTGAGTTTGAACGCGAGGATAAATTTGAGATGAACAAGGTAAAGGATGAGTACGAGGAGGGGGACTCCTCAAATGAAGTGTATGGTCATAACATTGAGTTATAAAAGAAGGTCGAGAAATTAGAAGGTCAAGCCGTAAAGCAACAAGCCACTTTAGCGCAAGAAGATGTCGCGGCTCAAGACCTTACTGCACAACTTGCAGATGTATAGCGGATATTAGCTCAGTCGAAATATTAAAGAGGATAGTTATTAGCTAGGAATGAGATTACGTAGGAATAATTGGGGAAAGAAGTCAGCAAAGCGTGAGAGAGCTGAAGACGCATGGGTGAAGGCTTCTAAACGCATAGATCGTGTTGAAGACAAGTTGAAGAAGGCCAAGCGAATGATGGAACTTAGAATTTAGTATTCTATTTTCTGTATAAGTTAAGATTTATCTTTGGTATGTGATGGATCGTCAGATTCGTATCATGGAGCAAGAGCGCAATGAGGTTGTACAATGTGGAATGTTCTTGTAGATTGCAAGAAAAACATTAAGATTATTTATAAATCACGATGAAAATTAATAAAATGTAAATCTTGACTTTTGAATTAAATAGTGGGATATGATGAAGTAATCCTAGAATTTTATTATTACAGGATAAATCATATAAATAGTAGCGAGACTAATTTGTTATGTGTTGTATAATAAATGAATAAAGTATTATCATTTATTAAGATAAATCATGTGTTGTTTAAAAGTGGTTAAGATAAGTTTGAAAATTTTAATGTGTGGATGAACGATGATCTAATAGTTCAAGTTTTAAACAGTAAGATGCCGCCTAGAAGAAGACAACAGCGTTAACAGAGCCCCAAGGAATATGCATACAATAGGGAAGCTAACGCAAACCAGTTCCATAATTGGTGAATTTTCTGGTGGGAGCACTGGCAAATCAACTGAATTTATGGCTATATAATCAAATCTCGATGTTCCAACCAAATTCGTTTACAACAGGGTTGGAGAGAATGATTGATGTAGATGGGGAAAGTAATACGCTGGCATACAATCAAGAGCAGAGGGGAAAGAAGACTAAAGATGATAAGGTGGGAGATAGTCATATCGATAACGCTTGGAAAAGAAAGTGGGACAATAATATTAACGCTGAAAATCAGCAAGGGAAGGAAAAGAAGTTGGTGGAGGCGTGTAGCAACTGCGAAAAGAAACATTTAGGTGTTTGTTTGAAGGGAAAGAGGGTGTGCTTTAATTATGGCTCGAAGGGCCATGTTGCACTAAAATGTTCAAGACTGAGGAAGGGAGCCTGCTTCACGTGTGGATCGAAAGAGCTCTTGGCTTGAGGTTGACCAAAGAAAGCGGTAGGAAAAGCAAGTGGAAGCAAAGGGGGCAGTGGTAAACTGGTTATTTTAGAATCAGCTCCGCCGAGTCGACCAACCGAATAATAATCCAACATGACAATGTAGGGCGCAATGCAAGGTATGGTTCCGATCAAGTTACCTATACGGCTATGTGTTATTTAATTTAAATGGCACTTGTTAATTTATGACTGATGAATTTGTTTACAAAATAGATTCGCTTCGGGAAGAGTTAGACTTTTCCCTAAATATAGAAAGTGTGAATAATGATTCCTTTTAAGTTAATGTGTAGAATTTTTGTATTGGTATTAAAGGCCACGTGATGTCAATGGATTTATTTCCGATTTGATTCATGAAACTCTGAGGTTGTGAAACCATGTGGTGATAAGTCATTGTCAAAGAAAATGCATAAACCTTAAGACTCCGAGGAAGTCAAAGGTAGTATTTTATTCTTTTAGTTGCAAGACGTCTGTGACGCCCCCAAAATAGGTATACATCACCCATCTTAAGTCGCCAAATACATGGTAAAAAATTCAAATACAACTTAATTATACAACAGTCGTGTAAAATACGACAAAACATAATCTAAAAGTTTTAATAAGAATATTGTCATCTAGACAATATCCACACTCAATGGAGTCCTCATTATAATTATTATCACATTATTCCGTAGAATAGTGAGGACTACTAAAGCCACTTATCCTGGACCATCACTCCATTCCCCGACTCTTCCCAACTATATTCTCATTTCCTGAAGAGAACAATGAAAGAAAAGGGTGAGCTCAACTAGCCCAATAAGAAATATTATGACTAAGATAATGCAGAATAAATTATCCTTAGCCTTCAACAGTATAACAACTGATAGAATACAATAGACAACAAGTTTTAGATCAACAACTGCAATGGAATAAGCAATCCATTAGAAGAGTCAAGTAGAGCATAAAATCTACTATCTTCTATGATTTAAAAAGTTTTTCATCAACTTTATCGCTAAGACTCAGCTTAATAAATAAAATCGAATCATCCATGCACCACGACCAAGGATATTTATGTAATCATCAAAAGTCATGATTATACCAAATAATACCTGGTCATACTCATACCAACAACTATCCATCAATGAACTACAGGCCAATGAGGACTTTTACCACATCATTCTTTACATTACGGTCATGATTATACCGAATAATCCATGGTCATAATCATACCAAGTCCATCTATGCACGTAAGCCAAAGATGACTTTCATCACAATATAAGCATGAGGATGTTGACCATGACATAACAATTTAATAAAACATGTTCAAGGATAAATTTTAAAGATTTATAATTTAATTTATCCAGAATTCAATAACGTTCAAATTGTCAACATGATACTGCTTTGTGGAGTAAAATTCAAGAATGCTCAGAAGAATATTTCCATGAAAAGATACTGGATGAAGCGCAAATATCAAGGATATTCTACTAATTTCATAGAGTATAGAAGCCAAAACTTTAATCAAATGAGTATAATAGAATATATGAAATTGCAAATGGATTTTGACCCGCCATTCGGTAATCCACGTAGACAGATCATTTCCACAATTTAATAAAGAATGAATACGAAGGGTCATTCACCATACGCATGCAGAGTCCGCGTGAGCGAGTTATTCCAATGTAATAATAAAGAATGGAATAATAGAAGAATTCACCATGCATGCGGTAGTCCGCGTAGACAGGTTATTCTAACAGAATAATAAAGAATGGAATAACAAAAGAATTCACCATGCATGCGGTAGTCCGCGTAGACAAGTTATTCCAATAGAATAATAAAGAATGGAATAACAGAAGAATTCACCATGCATGCAGTAGTCCGCGTAGACAGATTGTTCCAACAGAATAATAAAGAATGGAATAACAGAAGAATTCACCATGCATGCGGTTGTAAGACCCCAGCTTTTATAAATAAAGATGAATTTTCTATAAATATTATTTTTGAATATTATGGAATAATTTGATATAATGTTATAGTTGTGGGTAATATTTATAAATTTTGCAAAATATGCAAGTGGTTATATTATATTCGATTGGTCGGGGAATATTCGGTTTAGCAGGGAATATTATTACAACGGCTCAATCATTGGTGGACCCTACAATGTAATTATTATCGGATTGAGAAAGCGACAAAAATATTTTATTGAAATAACGGCGAAGTTTTACCGCTGATCTTGTTGAACTACTTTCGGTAGTAAAAGTACGATGTCACGTGTGGTTGCGTAGTAGCACCACGATTGATTATTGATGCTTATGTGAGAAGTCACTCGGTTTGATTCCATTATTGTCGATTAATAATATGAATTATTATAGCGATAATGAGGTTTTGTTTTATTCGTATTATTAACGTAATAAAAGCGAAACATCTTTTATATAAAAAATGTAATACTTTATTAAAGTTATTCTATAAATAAAATATATTATATTTTATTATGCATAGTGTTTTTTTATAGTGTTGCATAGTGTTTGCATAGTAAAATATTTTTATATAAATAAAATATATTATATTTTATTTAAAAGATTTTACTTTAAATATGGACCGTCGATTAAAAGTAAATCAATCTGACCGCTCATGGATTAATTACTATGCATTCTATTTTCCTATAAATAAAGCTCATTCCTTCATTATTTTCTTACGAATTCAATTTGAAACTCTAGAGAGAAACTATAGAGAGAAAGAAGAAAAGTATTCGCTACTTCACTTTTGCCAATATTCGGTTCTTCTAAGGTAGGGAATATTATTTGTTGTACCCGTAAGGGTGTGTTATTCTTTGTATTCATGAAGAGAACTTCTTTTGTTATTCCATTCTTATTTATTACATTGGAATAACCTATATAATGCGGAATCCCCTATACTTGGTGATCTTCTTCTTTTATTCCATTCTTCTATTATTCTTTGGAACATCACATGCATGTGTTTTACACCGAACTCGGGTTCCGTCTTTATTATTCTGTTGGAACATCCTGCATGCATGTGTTTTACAATCGACTCGGGTTCCGCTTTTATCATTCTCATTGGAATATCCTATCTGTGTGTTTTACACCGATCCGGTTCCATCTTTATTATTACATTGGAACATCCCGCCGGTGTGAATTTCACCCGACTACGGTTCCGTTATTTATTATTCATTAGAATAACTTTTGCTGTCAAGGCCTATCGCATGCATGGTGATTTCTTTTGTTATTCCATTCTTTATTATACCCGGTTGGTTAAAACTTTGACTTCTATACTCCATGAAATTAGTAGAATATCCTTGATATTTGTGTTTCATCCATATCTTTTCATGGAAATATTCTTCCGATCATTCTTGAATTTTACTCTACAAAGCGATGTCATGTTGACAGTTTGGATGTTATTAGTTCTGAATAACTTAATTCTTGAACTTGTTTTATTGAATTCTTATATCATTGTCATCATCCTCATGTTTTTTTTAAAGTCATCATGGCACAGAGAGCATGGATGGACTTGGTATGATTATGACCGAGGATTATTCGGTGTAATCATGGCCGTAATGTTACAAATGATGTGGTAAAAGTCCTCGATGGTCAGAGTGCATTGATGGACGATTGTTGGCATGATCATGACCATTAATGAATACACAACTATTCTTGGCCCGTAGTGCGGGAATAATTGTGGTCGTGATACTAAAGAATATCCTTGGCAGTAGTGCGGGGGTGATTCGATGATGTGGATTATTTATTAAAGTGAGTCTCAAATATAACGATGATGAAAAACCTTTTAAATCATAAAAGATAGTAGATTTTATTTTCTACTTGACTCTTTTAATGGATTGCTTGTTCATTACTGCAGCTAAACTTGATGTTTATTATATTTTATCGGTTTAACAATGTTGAAGGCTATTGATAATTTATTACGCATTATCTTAGTCATAATATTTCTTCTTGGGCTAGTTGAGCTCACCCTTTCTTTCACTTTTTCTCTTGAAATGAGAACATAAATTTGGGACGAGTCGAGGACGGAGTAATGGTCCGAGAGGATAACATTAGTAGTCCTCACTATTCTCGTGAAATAGTGTGATAATAATTGTAATGAGGACTCCTTTTGAGTTTGTATAATATCTAGTAGACATTATTTGTATTCAAACTCACAGTTTATGTCGTATTGTACACGACAGTTATATTAGTAAGTTGTATTTAAATTCTGTACCATGTATCTGACTACCCAAGATGGGTGATGTATACCTAATTTTGGGGGCATCACAGCGGTAGTCCGCGTAGACATGTTATTCCAATAGAATAATAAAGAATGGAATAACAGAAGAATTCACCATGCATGCGGTAGTCCGCGTAGACAGGTTATTCCAACAGAATAATAAAGAATAGAATAACAGCCCTTAGGAGTATTGAAAGAAAATAACTCTCTTCATGAATATGAAAGAAATAATACTCCTTACCTTAGAAGAAAACTGGATACTGGAATAGTGAGGTAGTAGACTTCTCTTCTTCTTTCTCTCTATAATAATTGCTCTTGTGAGACTTAGTGAATTGGTGAGAATGAAAGAAGAATGAACTTCTATTTATAGGAAAATATAGTTTCGATAATTGTATGTTTTGGGGCTTGAAATATTATAGTATAATACCTTCCTCTTTTTCTTCATTTTTAATTTAGTTCTGTAAGTATTATCAAACTTGGACTACCTCCTCTAATAGTAAATCATGTAAATTAATAGTTCATTCATGTGACTTAATAGTATAATCATGTGAAAAAACTAATTATAGTATAGTACCTTTATCTATACCTCCATTTTTAATTTAGTCATGCAAGTATTATCAATCTTTCACCAACTCCCCTAATAGTAAATCATGTGAATCAATAGTACACACATATGAACACATAGTTATAAGCATGTGAATTAATAGCAATTAATTGCTCATTTATCCGGTTAATTACCCGATTAGTCATTATAACCTCCAGACATCAATTATTATCGAAATAAATGTCAATTTCCACTAACACTAATAATTCCCACACAATGGAACTATCAATTTCATCTTTAATCAATACGAACTTATTCATCATTAATATTATAACGCACAATATTGAACAACCAGGTCGTTCCCAAGAAAGATGGGGCTTTCGGATAAGGATTTCTCCTATTGGTGCGTAATTAGATTATCCAACCGCTCCCTGACAAAACTTCTAGACATTGTCAATACTGCAAATAATAATATGAATAACTTTTTCGTCTCAATTATTGATTTAATAATATAACATATTATACAGATGATATTGTGACAATAATTGAATCAATAATATGAGAGATATGATGCAGCAATTACTATAGCAATTATTGAGTATAACTGAGTGACTTCTTACGTAAACATCAATAATAAATACTGTGTGCTACTATGCAACCACGCGTATTACTGTACTTTTACTACCGAGTAGTTCAACAGTTTTAACGGTAACACTTTTGGCGTTTTTTTTATAAAATGATAATTTTGTCATTTTCTAACTATGACAATACTTCTGTTGTGGGGTCCACCAATGATTGTGCTATCGTACGGATATTCCCCGACCAAACGAATATTTTATAACAACTTGCATACTTTGCAAAATTTTCACATATCACCCTTAACTTTAACCTTTTATCAATTTAACTATTTATGAAATAACATAATAATTATAGGAAAATTGAATACTTTTATTTAAAAAAATTTGGGGTTTTACAATCTCCCCTCCTTATGAAATTTCGCCCTCAAAATTTACGTACGTACCTGGTATGCCGAAGAGGTGAGGATACCTTGACTTTATTTCAGATTCTAACTCTTGAGGTATAACCTTTGAGTGTCGAATATGATCATTCTTATCCAAAATTTTAACATGTATCTCCTCATACGTTAAATCTCTTGCTATCTCGTCTAATTCTAATTCAATAATGTGGTTCGGGTCGTCCACATATTTACGTAACATCGATACGTGAAAAATGTTATGAACATACGACATTGTTTATATTCATGTGTCTTAGTTACTTTTCATGCATTGTGTATTCATTTTGTAGGTTATACGTTTGGAAGTGGTGTGAGCGACTATTGGTAAGGAAAAGCAAGGAAAACGCAAATAAAAGCAATCCGGACATCATTTGGGCTTTCATTTTCATTTCATGTTCCTGTCTTAGAACTTGAACTATATTGTAGAGCATCTTCTTAGCTTTCCGGAACATCTTGAATCATTCCAATCGGATTTCGGATGCAAGAGTTATGACATTTGTACCAACGGACGTTGAATTTCACTATTTTGGGTGGTCATTTGCATAGCAGTCACTTCCAGTCCAATTTCAACCTTCATCCGTTCGTTACTTCTCAAAACTCAAAGAATCCAAGTTGTAGAAATCGTCGATATCTTCGATTTGATAGGTGGCAGGCCCCATAACTCTTCCCGGATCAAAAGTTATGACCGTTTTACTAGAGGACGCTGCAGCAGAAAAATAATTGGCAACTTACTAGCAAGCCGGGGCTTGCCCTTTTGTGCTTTGATAGTGAAAGTAATATGCACACAAGCCAATCATGTTTGATGATAAATCATATACTTTGTAATAATCTTATTCATTTATTAATAAAAAGTATTAATTTATTAAAGGCTTTTAATTATCTACATGATGCTGTTTTATAATATGTGATAAACCCATAGTTTTAAGCAATGCTTTTAGAATAATGATGATGATCATTCTAATGAGATCTAAATTCTTAGAAAGCTTAAAACTAAAATAGTTCCCAATCGTTGGATTACTAAATTGGGGATTAGTGAATCTGGATAGATTGGTACATACGTTGCTTGCTTTCTTTGGATGAGGATGATTGATCTCATGATCATTTGTGTGGAGACACTAAAGCAAGTATGTAGGTGCTTATTAGAGAATAAGTTCATTGAGCATTGGCTCGCTAAGGAATACCTAATGGAGTTTTATTTGCTGTCAATAGGAATTCCTGTAGTGATAGTAGTACAAGTAATCCTTGGACTTGAGATCATCATAGTATCTTGTGTATGATGAGTTATACTTTGACTTATTCCTTAAGACCCTTAGGGTATATCAAAGGGTATGCTTGGGTATAATAAGTTGTACATGGAGATAATGTATGATCAATAAAGAATCTACCACTTCTAATAAAAGAAGAGAAATGTCCTATGTGATTCGATAAATGACAACCCAGTAGTACTTGGCCAAGGCAGAATGAAATTAGAAAAGAGTTTCTAATTTGCATTATTTGGAGTTATGCATTTAAGGATCGAAATACATATAATTAAATAAAATAAGACTTGACATTAATTCCATGTCTTATATTTAATTGGGACATTGTATGGTGGAAGGATTGAATTGTACGGTAACTATTTACTCAAAGGTTCTTTAATGATTAATGTTGAAATCTATATTATCTAGAAAGTCGTTGATCGCTAGGGAGGCTTATCCCTATTGTAGAATAAATATTATTTATTTAAATAAATTAATTGTTTAATTTATTTATTTAAATAAGATTAGAATTGTTCTAATTGATTTATTCACAACCGGTTTAATATGGAGAACCTAAAGGGTCACACCATAAAAGGAAGAATAATTATTTAAGAAGTTAATGGCATAATCGTAATAATATATTAAGTATATTTAATTTAATCTATGGTGATAGAATAAATTAAATAGCTTAATATTTTATTATTTAATATTTTAGAAATATTAAATATAAATTAATAAGAGGAGTCTTATTAATATTATTACAATTATTATTATTTTAATTTCTAAAAGAGTTTAGGAATTAATTTAATATAAGTACTCTCATTTATTCCTAATTGGATTAGGAAGGAAAATTAGTTAAAGGAGTTTAATTAATTATCCCTAATAAGATTAGGGAGCTTAATTAATTAAAAAAATTTAATTAATTAAATAAAACCCAATTCCTTAATTGTTAAGGTGGGTTGCCCACATCTATAAATAAGAGGAGTCTTATTATGGGTGATGGGGGTTGTTGACTTTTACAACGTAATAATTCCAATTTGTTGGAGAGTACGCCCTTTTTCTATAGAGATAGGAAAAACTAGGGTTTGAGCCAATACACCATCTTCTTGAATTTTTATTTTTCCTTGGTGGATCATCTCTAGAGGCCAAACACATGGGTGGCTAACGTTGATCAAAGGAAGGAACCAAACCCGGTGGATTCAAGGAGATCGCGGAGAAGTAGGAGGTGAACTTCATTGCGAGGAAGCTTCGTTTCTACAAGGGTATGATTTCATAATTTCTTATTCTTTGTTTAATTAATAATTGTGCATAAAGGGTGATCCGGGTATATGGTTTGTAAATTTTTTAAACTCTGATTTTACACGCTTCCGCTTAATTTTTGCAATTTGATTGCGTTCAAGAATAATACAAACCTAACAGATAGAAAGCCGGGGCTTGGGGTCAAGAATCAATAGCAGGCCACTAGCAAGCCGGGGCTTGCTATTTATAAGGCAAATAGCAAGCCGGGGCTTGGGTATGCGCGAAAAGAGGAGATTTTGTCCGAATTTGAGTCCGAAAAGGATTGATTCGAGTTGTTTGATTCAAGGACTTCCAAGAGGACTTAAATACATATAAAGAGACATATAAAAGGAGGAGAATTACAAGGATTAGGGGAAGTGAGAGGAAGAATTTCATTAGATTAGATTAGAGTAAATTAGATCAAAACCCTAGTTATTATGAGTTTTGGAGATTGAAGCAACTTGGAGACCATTGAAGATTCAAAGTAGGAGCAAGGAGGGAGCGTCAAATCTACAGACAATAGATTCTATTTTTTTATCTTCTTCTATCTTTGTCTTTTAATGTTTATTCAAGTGTGTATTCTTAGTTTTAATTCAATGAACTAATTCTTTGTTTGAGATTACAATGGATCTTATTGTGTAGTTTATTTTAATATGCTTCGTTATCTATAATTGTGTTCTATTGTGAGGATTGTCTATTATGATTTGGACTTAATTGTTTAATTGATTGGCCATCAATTACCGTGATAATCTATATAAACTCGAGAGATGAAGTATAAATTTAGATCTGATCATGATAGCATGTGTTCAAGATTTTGTTAGTAGCTTAAACTTGATGAGTGTTAGGGTAGAGATATGCTTGACACCGTATGTAATCGGATAGAGAACTTATTCTTCAACCTTCTTTAATTGCAATTCACATAGAGATATAGTGGGTTAGTTGATTAAGGTGTTTAATGGATTTCTATCTTAATTGTGGATTGACGTTAATACGGTATTAGTGCATCGAGAGGTGGTTAATACTACTTTAGTGTTCTTGATTAACAATTCGGGATAGAGAATAATTGATGAGAAGTGTGTTAACTTAAATGAAGCAATATGTGAAGTTGTGATCTTAAATCTCTGTAATCTTAATTTAACTAGTGGAATTTAATAGTAGTTTAATTTATATAATTTGAAATTCATTCGTTTAAATAAGATTGAGTTGGTTACGGGTTAGTACTTGGTGATTTTTATTAAACAATTCTCTGTGGGAACGATACTCAACTTATCACTTTATTACTTTTTGACCACGTATACTTGCGTGTTGTGCGTAATTAGATTTTACCCAACACATACTTGGCGGTAAAACGAGTCTATAGGCCATAGTTCCTACTCGATCGAGGATTTTAAATGGGCCAAATAAATCGAGGGTTGAGATAACGCCTTCTTGAACCTTCTTCTTCACATTCATCAGATTTGGGTGTGTAGCTTGAGCGGCTTTAACTTTATTGATTAAAGTCGATTCTAATCGTAAATTCATTATCTTCACGTGGGTCCCTAGAGTCTTTAACTCTATCTTCATCATTTGTAAGTTATACGAAATGGGTTTTTTTTGTGTTAACAATGTTACAATCGTAAAGGCATACGATCTTCTACTCAATGCATCAGCTACCACGTTCACTTTTTCCACGATAATTTTGAATGGTATGGTCGTAATCTTCAACAGCTCGAGCCAACATCTTTGGCGCATTATACGTTTGTTTTGGTTGAAGAAATATGTAAGGGTTTTAGAAATGGGTTTTGTATTGGGGTCAATACAAAATTCAATTTCAAGCTCTAGGGGTAGGCTAAGAAGTCTTCGAGAATACATCAGGAAATTTATTAATGATAGGAATATCATTTAAAAACTGTGACTCTCATCCAAGACTTGGATAACACATGAAATAAAGGTTTCTCCTAACGGAGTTTCAACCGATAAGTCAAAGTCTAATTTCTCCGAAGTCAAATTTAAACGTTGAGCGCAAGCAAGAGAGATAAAAGAATGGGTAGAACCGGTATCTAATAAGGTATAAACTTCACAAGAATTTATAATTAACTAACCCGTGCTAACTTCGTTCGGGTTACTCGCTTTTTGAGAAGTCACAAAAATGCTCTTCCTGAAACCATCGATTTTGTTTTGTCCGTATTCGCCTTTGGTGCCTCCGTCCCAGCTGGACTTGACTTTGGTGCATGACAAAATCGGGCTAGGTGACCTTCTTTTCCACAATTATAACATGCTTTGGACTGCATCGTGCAGCTTGGACTGATATGTCCCTCCCTTCCGCATTTGAAGCATATAATTGGTGGTCGTTCTCCTTCCTTGAAAACGGGTGTTGGCGCTGCTATCTTTCTATCGTTGTTGAACCTTCTCTTCTTGAAATTTCCACTCCTATTATCTTGGCCATGATTACCACCGAAGTGGTTACCATTCTTGGCATGATAATTTTCCCCATGATGGTTATCATTGTTCCGATGACCATTGCCACCGGTATGATATTTATCGTGTTGTTGGTCGTTATCCTTTAGTTGGGCTGGCTCATTATCGCACTCCAATAACTGAGCCATATTCACTACATTTGAATACAAACATAATTTATGAGAAATGAGGTATTGACATATTTTGGGTTTCAAATCTCTTAGAAACATTCGCATCATTCGCTCCTCATTATCGACCAAATGGGATGCAAACCGGGATAACTCCGCAAATTTAGCCTCGTATTGCGACACGGTCATATTGTTTTGCTCCAACTTGATAAACTCCACCTCCTTCATGTGACGAACACTTTCGGGAAAGTACTTGTCATTGAACAGTTCTTGGAACTTCTCCCAAGACATCTTGAGTCGTCGAGGCTAGGTGCGTTTCTGATTTCCACCCGATGTCTGCCTCTTCCGCCTTGACATAAAAAGGTGGCAAAGGAAACTTTTGCTCCTCGGAGCATCCCAAGACATCAAATATCTTGGTGATCTGCTTTAACAACGTCTCTTGCCTTAAAGTGGTTCGGCTTTCCCAAAAACTCAGCGGTCCCGGCTCCTTGAAGCAACTTTAGCGGTGGCCGTCAGAGAGTTACCGATGATTCCACCTGCATTTTGAATAGGAGTCGCTCTCGCCTGATGTTGCATAAATTGCATAAAGCCTCTAAACATCCCATCGTTCACCATTTCATCGGTGTTATTGTTTACCTGAGGATTATTCTCTTCTTGTTGCACATTATCCTGGATAATGATCGTTGGTGACTCAACGGTCTCATGTGCTTCATTGCTTATCTCAAAATTTTCGGATGCCATTTTCAAATACTGCCACAAAACAAGGGTTAATTGACATGCCATATATTATCCCTATACCCTGACCGACCAATTAAATACCAAATAAACTTAGGTAGGTCATACTAGCGAAGGAATTCCCCGTCTCTCCCCTCCTAGTTCTTGTCTCACATCTCAGCCAGGGATCATATCCCTAAACTTTGATACCAATTGTGACGCCCTCAAAAGAGGTGTACATCACCCATCTTGAGTCGCCAAATACATGGTATAAAATTCAAATACAACTTAATTATACAACAGTCGTGTAGAATACGACAAAATATAATCTAAAAGTTTTAATAAGAATATTGTCATCTAGACAATATCCACACTCAATGGAGTCCTCATTATAATTATTATCACATTATTCCGTAGAATAGTGAGGACTACTAAAGCCACTTATCCCGGACCATCACTCCATTCCCCGACTAAGTCCCAACTATATTCTCATTTCACAAGAGAACAATGAAAGAAAAGGGTGAGCTCAACTAGCCCAATAAGAAATATTATGACTAAGATAATGCGAGAATAAATTACCCCAAAATTCATACAATTTAATTCTCATCACTTTATTTTTGAGACTCATCTTAATAAATAAAATTGTTAATAATACATTCAACCTCTAATTTTACATCATTAATTCTACTTGATATAATACTGACCATTGAAATTTGCGGAATAATTAAAATTTTCTATTACAAACTATCCTCGTTCCCAAAACCTTGACCTTTACATCTAAATATCTCGAAATCATTTTAATACTACAATAGTTTACATCATAAAATGATATTACAATTCAACATTAATACATTATTGGAACCTTAAACATGGTTCAAATAATAATAACTTCAACCAAAGTGTAAAAATCTTCAAGTATCACATCGATTTATGTCTTTCAAGTAACACATAACTTTACCTTGAATCTTGAACTTGCAAAAATGGTTATTTGCAAGGTTGAGCTCGACAACCCAACAAAATCTAACGGTTTTCATGCATCACATATATATAACATGCTCAATAACATACTCAACATATAACATACATACTACTACGGTTCATATAACAAGTATAAAGATTGAGTCCTTACTCAATCGACATGCTTTAATCAATCAACATAGTCATAAATTGACTTTAACATTTCATACTTTCAACATATATATAACACATCATGCTCTTTTGCAATAAAGATTTAAAATAGTTAATCATCAAGTTCACATAGCAAATAGGAACCCGAAAGACTTGCCTTGATCGTTGTTTACGAATAACGGTTTAACGACTTACGTTATATCTGCTTTCACGTGCCCTACACAATTATATAATCATTCACATCAACTATTAGTCACATAGCAATGCATAGTAGTTGTAATGTAAACTTTAATCTACATCCTATAACTCTTCCTATTAATCAATACACATGTTCAATTTGATTGTGTTAACTTTAGACTTATAACTCACTATATTTCTTCTTAGTTAAACTTGAAGTTCATTCAAGTGCTTAAGTCTTGCTAGGACTACTTATTGGTTTTATATTAAATCCATTCCATATCTTATAATATTCATTTCAATTGAATGGAAACACTTTTTAAGTTCATTAACACTTGGCACGACGTTTCGACGTTCATTCATCACACGCTTGATTCATTCCATCATGTGTGCTTAGTATGCTTATACAACTTATCTAATACATCATTAATTAATGTTAAGCATCATTATATTTACTAATATTCATGTTTTATAACTTAGGACAACATCTTTTATCGTTAGGAGCACTACATTTGCATATGTGCATTCCCGACGCCCTCTGATTGCCTCCTAATACATATCAGTCCCACAAATAACCATTTTGACCCCTGTTCCCGACCTCAAATTGAAAAACTTAAAGAACAAAATTGTAGGTCTATTATTCCTCGTTCCGGATCATCTTGAATCACCTTAATCGGAGTTTGTATGAAAAAGTTATGGTTGTTTTATTACAGGGGTTCAAAACTGCCCGACCCAGACTAGTGTTCCAGCGTTGGGGCGCGAGAAAAAAGTTAGGCATTGGCGTTGGGGCACGAATTTCAGTGCTGGGGCATGAAGTTCTGAGCTATTTTGGGCTATTTTTGGGCGAAAAAAATCATGGTTAGGCCTTGATTTTGGTATTTGAGGCGCCAAAACTTACAGAACCCAACCACGAAGAATACAATAACTAAATTCTGGACTAATTACTACTGCTAACATCTAAATTAAGATGTAAAACTTATATAGATTACTCATAAACATTTACTTATCATACATATACCAATTTAAAGCAATTAAACAATAATTTGAAAAATTTAAATCCTTGAAACCATAGTTTAAAACCCCAACTCCATTGTTGACGTTGTTTTACAAGGTTTAACACTGTAAAAACACAATTATCCAACAAATTCATTCCTTTGAACTACGTTCTCATTAAGTTCTTACAAATTAACATACATAAGGTTCAATTTCACAATTAGCATATACTAATTTTGTTATCTACAAAACATGTTGTTCATGTATATATAATCACCATAAAACCAATTTCTTTCTTGCATCGTAATTTAGCATACAATCACATATATATACACACACACACACACACACATATATATATATATATATATATATATATATATAGTTATATTATAATTACCATTACAAATACGCATAATTTCATAATCAATTGTAAAAACATGGTTTCTGAAAAATTTTGTAAAAACTTTATATTACAATCAAGAACACAGAAACGTAAAAGCGTATATAGTGTTATGATTATGGAAAATACCTCTTGTTGCTTTGAAAATCCTTTCACTTGAGAATCGCTTGAACACTCGAACTTGCTTTGAAATCCCAATTCTTTTCTCTCTCAAACTCTCTCTCGAAATTCTTTTCTCTGTAATCTTTGTTCTCTTTTCTCTTAAGCCAATATCGGACCCAAAAACTCTTTTCGTGAAATAAAACAAAAGGCAATGCACGCGCATTTTCAAAAGCGTCTAAAAAAAGACGTCTTCTAATGACCTTATTAAATCGATTACACAAAAATTATTATATATTATTTATTATTTTATTTATTTAGTTTATTATAATTCAAAATTCAAAATAAAACCAAAAGCCATAAGGCTCAGTTTGGCAAAACTCTTTAAAAATTAAAGACTTAATATATTTAAGCCTTGTTTGGCAAAACTAAATTAAACTCCTTTAATTTATTTTAATAACTCCTTTATAATATAGTTATTTATCACACTTTATTTAATTAAGTTTTCATACTTAATTTAATTAATTCTAATAACAATTTATTGAATAAATCATTTAATCATTATAAACTCTCTAACTTAATTATTAAATTAAATTAGAATATTATCTCATAACAATTAATTTCCTTAACCCATTAATTATTTATTAAACAAATAATTAACCAAATCAAATCAAATCAAATTAAACAAATATTTATTCAACAACAAACAAATATTTATTCAACAATAAACACATCCATTAAATATTTATATAATTTAATAAATATTTATAATTACAATTAAAATTACGGATTGTTACATTAATCACATCATAATAAAATTTCAATTATTAAATTCTTATTTTAATAACTTATGAAAATTTGGGTTGTCACATCCTTCCCTCCTTATAAGGATTCCGTCCTCGGAATCAAAAAACCTCCTTTACTCGATTTTTCACCAAATCTCTTTTCAAAAATTTATCGTTGAATATCTTGACACATTACCTTAATATAGATTTTATATTTCCTACTACATTCATTACTTCAACAAATTCTAGGTTTTATTTCATAACTTTCACTTGAACTCAATTATATTTTGAGTATTATATACTCTTTAACCCATTCATTTCCTTTGCTAAGATCGATCGTTATCATAAACACTCGGGATATTACATTCACCCATTCTTCTAAGAATTTCGTCCTCGAAATTTTATCTATTAATCTTTATTCATTCAATCTATAAAAATAGATTTTATGTTAATACTTTATTCATTCATTGGGTTTATAACCACTTCTTTCCATAAAGATCTTTCTACAATTATTAAACTTTTCTATTAAAAGTTTTACATTATTCTTTGATAACTCATCTCCTTCTCATTTAAAAATTTCTTTTCTCACTTATTTAATATATTCATCATTCGATTATCGCATTCTATGACTTACTTCTTTTTCTAAGGAATATTATCCTTACCACATTCACCTTTTAGAATTACAAGAATCTTCCTCAATTGCTCAATAATTGGGAAGCGATATGAATAACAAAATTTAAAAGATTCCAAATCATCTTTGAGGTCATAAGACCTTGAACTACGTCCACGGTTATAAGTACTCTTTCAACTTAAACCTTAACGATCATTAGACTATAGGGACTCCGTGCTTAGGGTGTTAAGCCCTTAAATATGATGTATTGTGCACAAACATTTAAACGCTATCGTATGTCCATAGTTATAAGTAATCTTTCAACTTAAACTTTAACGATCGATAAGACTATAGGGACTCCTCGTACTTAGGGTGATCGTTAGCCCTTCGTACAATGTATTGTGCACAAACATCTAAACGCCTCCGCGTAATCCCCTATAAAGGGTTGTTCATCTCAACTTTTCAACATCTGAATCCGCACCAAAACAATTTGGTTTGGCATAACTTTTCAAGAAACGCTTGAATTTCATGAACATCTTTCAATAATCGTCTAGCTGAATCAAATAGCATAGACTTCTACAACAATTTGGACATCAAATCAAAATATATATATATATATATATATATATATCTCATATCTTAAAGAAATCTCAAAAATCTTTTTATGACGTCGTATATCACCGCTTTTTACTATCCAGTTTGAGGATTCCGTCATTTGGTGATTTTATCATACTACATCATACCATAGTGGGGTGGCGATCCTTAGATCACATCCAACACTAAGTAATCTTTGCATTGATGACTCCATCATTTTTTATCATCTACGCACGGAGTTCAAAGTTCCATGATGCATTGATGATATAAAAAAAATACATTTTGATATATTTCAAATCATTTTTGTCTAAGCAAAACAATTAGCATGAACATACGAATAACGGTATTGTTTTTAAAACTCATTGGTTTCATCATTTGATCCAATGTTTTTCAAGAAAATAGAAGTCTGAAACATCGACCTGAAGTCGATAAATTTTGAAAGTCTAGCATAGCTAGTAGATTTAGAATATCCGGTATCCATCAACTTCATCTTTACTTCATTACTTCATTACTTATCATTCTATCAATCTTCAACTTCATCAATGCTCTCTATACTATAACCATTTTTTCTACCCAAAATAGTTCATCAAACTTACACATTGGAAGTTCGAGAACTTGCCACAATAATATGAGTTTAAGAACTTATCCTAGTCGGACCATAGGCGTCCATTCATTTGAGGGGTTCAAAACATACCATATTATTATGAGTCACGAACTTACCATATGCATTAGTTTTAAGAACACACCTAATCCTAATAATATCTGACTAATCTTAATAGTTTCTAACTATCAAATATACACATGAGAAAAGAATCACCTTTTCACCACACATACATTAATAGCGCGACACCAACATTCCAATGATTATCAATGTAATAAATGAGTGCAAGCAAAAACCCTACGCCCATACAAAGGTTTGTACAACTCAGCCATCACATGAGTCCTCAATTGAAATCCCACCTAACTCTATCTTACTCTTAACAACCTACCCTTAACTTGCTCAATACGAATTCCTCGTATCACATTATCTGTAACTCCTCGTGAGTTTATCTTGTACTATATCATAGTACATTATCTTCATAGCATCAAGCTATAATTATTCAAACATTATAGACCATCTTCCTTTATAACTTAAATAGATCATGTCATGATCTTATTCTATAATCATCTCCCTTAAAATTCTTTTCTTAACTCGTGATCGTTTTGTTTTACGATCCTCTTTCTTTCCTTTTTCATCATTTAAAATTTCATTTATGCTTTTAATCTTCTGGACTTTGTCTATTCATCATTATTCGTTATCTTGGCTATTGGAGTTAGGTAACTCCCATTTCTTATCTTTATATCTCTTTAAGATTCTTCTTTGAATTTTCTTGTTTATATAACAATTCTGCCTTTAAGAATTTCTAACGTCATTTACATTGCTCAACATTTCATTCGAGTTCCACATTTTCATCATACGTATCAACTTTCTATACTTGGTACACATCGAGTCTCTAATAGTTTCAATATGGTGCATGTGGTGGTTTCCCACAAACAACCAACAAACTAGGTTCCGAGTTGCTAGTTCGTATATACCTCCGCTCTATGAAGGAATCGTTTAGCCCAGATACCATACATCAACTATTAAAGAGTACAATTGTACCATACTTAAATATAACTTTTTATTCTTAACTTCTTTATCATTCTCTTTTTATAGACTTTGTCTATTTATTATCACCTTACATCCTTATTATTGGAGTTGGGTAACCCCACTTTCATATTCCTTATAACTCTGCGAGATTCTTCTTTGAATCCTCTCACGCATGTTTTAATCCCTTCTTTATATATTTCTTAAATTACTTCTTATTGTTTAAACTTTATTTGAGCTTATTCGTTCATTATCTTCACATCTCTTCTATAAGGTTATAGCCCAAAGTACTCTTACCTAAGGTTTCTAACCTATCAGCTTTGATACCAACTGTAACGACCCCAAAATTCATAAAATTTAATTCTTGACTTCAGTCGTTAATAATACATTCAACCTCTAATTTTACATCATTAAACGATAATACAACCATTGAAATTTGCGGAATAATTAAAATTTTCTATTACAAACTATCCTCGTTCCCAAAACCTTGACCTTTACATCTAAATATCTCGAGAATCATTTTAATACTACAATAGTTTACATCGCAAAACGATATTACAATTCAACATTAATACATTATTGGAACCTTAAACATGGTTCAAATAAAATAACTTCGAACCAAAGTGTAAAAATCTTCAAGTATCACATCGATTTATGTCTTTTCAAGTAACACATAACTTTACCTTGAATCTTGAACACCGCAAAAGTGGTTATTTGCAAGGTTGAGCTCGACAACCAAACAAAATCTAACAATTTTTCATGCATCACATATACATAATAACATACTCTCACATATAACATACATGATACGATTTATATAACAAGTATAAAGATTGAGTCCTTACTCAATCGACATGCTTTTTAATCAATCAACATAGTCATAAATTGACTTTAACATTTCATACTTTCAACATATATATATAACACATCATGCTCTTTGCAATAAAAAGATTTAAAACAGTTAATCATCAAGTTCACATAGCAAATAGGAACTAAAAGACTTGCCTTGATCGTTGTTTACCAATAACGGTTTAACGACTTACGATTATACGTGCACTTCACGTGCCCTACACAAATTATATAATCATTCACATCAACTATTAGTCACATAGCAACACATAGTAGTTGTAATGTAAACTTTAATCTACATCTATAACTCTTCTTATTAATCGATACCTGATATTCATTTGATTGTGTTAACTTTAGACTTATAACTCACTATATTTCTTCTTAGTCAAACTCGAAGTTCATTCAAGTGCTTAAGTCTTGCTAGGACTACTTATTGGTTTTATATTAAATCCATTCCATATCTTATAATATTCATTTCAATTGAATGGAAACACTTTTTAAGTTCATTAACACTTGGCACGGTGTTTTGACGTTCATTTCGTCACACGCTTTGATTAAATCTCTCATCATGTGTGCTTAGTATGCTTATACAACTTATCTAATACATCATTTATTAATGTTAAGCATCATTATATTTACTAATATTCATGTTTTATAACTTAGGACAACATCTTTTATCGTCGAGAGCACTACATTTGCATATGTGCATTCCCGGCGCCCTCTCGATTGCCTCTAATACATATCAGTCCCACAAATGACCATTTTGACCCCTGTTCCCGACCTCAAATTGAAAAACTTAAAGAACAAAAGTTGTAGGTCTATTAGGTCCTCGTTCGGATCATCTTGAATCACCTCAATCGGAGTTAAGTATGAAAAATGTTATGGCCATTTTACTACTGAGGAGGTCAAAATTGCGCCCACCAGGACTAGTGTTCGGTATTTGGGGCGCGAGAACTAAATCGAGCATTGGCGGCATTGGGCACGAATTTCAGCGCTTTGGGCGCGAATTTTGGCTTTGGGCGTGAAGTTCAGGGCTATTTTTTGGCTTGAGGCGAAAATCAACAATTTGAGGCGTTGATTTTTGGCGTTGAGGCGCAAAACTTACTGAAACCCAACCACGAAGAACAGAATAACTAAATTCTGGACTAATTACTACTGCTAACATCTAATTTAAGACGTAAAACTTATATAGATTACTCATAAACATTTACTTATCATGCATATACCAATTTAAAGCAATTAAACAATAATTTCAGAAAATTTAAATCCTTGAAACCATAGTTTAAAGACCAACTCCATTGTTGACGTTGTTTTACAAGGTTTAACATTATAAACCACAATTATCCAACGAATTCATTCCTTTGAACTACGTTCTCATTAAGTTCTTACCTAATTAACATACATAAGGTTCAATTTCACAATTAGCATATACTAATTTTGTTTTGTCCTACATAACATGTTCATATACATATAATAATCACCGTAAAACCAATTTCTTTCTTGCATCGTAATTTAGCATACAATCACATATATATACTATATATATATATATATATATATATATATATATATATATATATATAGTTATACAATTACCATTACAAATAATAATTTCATAATCAATTGTAAAAACATGGTTTACGAAAAAATTTTGTAAAAACTTTATATTCTGATCGAGAACACGAGAGAGCGTAAAAGCGTATATATAGTGTTATGATTATGGAAAATACCTCTTGTTGCTTTGAAAATCCTTTCTTTTCACTGAGAATCGCTTGAACACTCGAACTTGCTTTGAAATCCCGACCTTTTCTCTCTCAAACTCTCTCAAATTCTTTTCTCTGTAATCTTTGTTCTCTTTTCTCTTAAGCCCGATATCGGACCCAAAACTCTTTTACGTGAAAATAAAACAAAAAGCAACGACACATTTTCAAAATGTCTAAAACAGACGTCTTACTAATGACCTTATTAAATCGTGATTACCAACCAAAATTATTATATATTATTTATATTTTATTTATTTAGTTTATTATAATTCAAAATTCAAAATAAAACCAAAAGCCATAAGGCTCTGTTTGTGCGAAAACTCTTTAAAATTAAAGACTTAATATATTTAAGCCTTGTTTGGCAAAACTAAATTAAACTCCTTTAATTTATTTTAATAACTCCTTTATAATATAGTTATTTATCACACTTTATTTAATTAAGTTTTCATACTTAATTTAATTAATTCTAATAACAATTTATTGAATAAATCATTTAATCATTATAAACTCTCTAACTTAATTATTAAATTAAATTAGAATATTATCTCATAACAATTAATTTCCTTAACCCATTAATTATTTATTAAACAAATAATTAACCAAATCAAATCAAATCAAATTAAACAAATATTTATTCAACAATAAACACATCCATTAAATATTTATATAATTGATAAATATTTATATAATTTACAATATTTATATTATACATACGCAATAAAATTTCAATTATTAAATTACATTTAATAACTTATGAACATCGTAATAAATAATTTCAATTATTAAATTCTTTATTTTAATAACTTTTACCACATGAAAATACTAATTTCATAGAGTATTGAAGCCAAACTTTAATCAAATGAGTATAATAGAATATATGAAACTGCAAATGAATTTTTACCCCCATGCGGTAATCCACGTGAGACAGATCATTTCCACAACTTAATAAGGAATGGATACGAAGGGTCATTCACCATAAATGCAGGTGATCCGCGTAAACGCAGTTATTCTAATAGAATAATAAAGAATGGAATAACGAAGAATTCACCATGCATACGGTGAGTCCGCGATAGACAAAGTTATTCAAATGAATAATAAAGAATGGAATAACGAAGAATTCACCGTACATGCACGGTAGTCCGCGTGAGCGGAGTTATTCAAACAGAATAATAAAGAATGAAATAACAGAAGAATTCACCATGCATGTGGTAGTCCGCGTAGACAGGTTATTCCAACAGAATAATAAAGAATGGAATAACAGCCCTTACGAGTATTGAAAGAAAGTAACTCTCTTCATGAATACGAAAGAAATAATACCCCCTACCTTAGAAGAAAACTGGATATTGGAATAGTGAGGTGGCAGACTTCTCTTCTTCTTTCTCTCTATAATTTTTCTCTATAATAATTACTCTTGTGAGACTTAGTGAATTAGTGAGAATGAAAGAAGAATGAGCTTCTATTTATAGGAAAATATAATTTCGATAATTGCACGTTTTGAGGCTAAAAATATTACAGTATAATTCCTTCCTCTTTTTCTTCATTTTTAATTTAGTCCTGCAAGTATTATCAAACTTGCACCACCTCCCCTAATAGTAAATAATGTGAATTAATAGTTCATTCATGTGACTCAATAGTATAATCATGTGAAAAAACTAATTATAGTATAGTACCTTATCTATACCTCCATTTTTAATTTAGTCATTCAAGTATTATCAATCTTGCACCAACTCCCCTAATAGTAAATCATGTGAATCAATAGTACACACATGTGAACACATAGTTATAAGCATGTGAATTAATAGTAATTAATTGTTCATTTATCCGATTAATTACCCGATTGGTCAATATAACCTCTAAACATCAATTATTATCGAAATAAATGTCGATTTCCACTAACACTAATAATTCCCACACAATGGAACTATCAATTTCATCTTTAATCAACACAAACTTATTCATCATTAATATTATAACGCATAATATTTAACAACCGGTCGTTCCCGGAAGAGGGGCTTTCCGATATAAGGATTCTCATCTATTGCTGCAATTAGATTATCTAACCTCTCCTCGATGTAACTTTTAGACATTGTCAATATTGCAAATAATAATATGAATAACTTTGTCGTCTCAATTATTAATTTAATAATATAACATATTATACGATGATAATGTGATAATAATTGAATCAATAATATGAGAGATATGATGCGAGAATTCTTTGTAGCAATAATTGAGTATAAGCGAAGTGACTTCTTACGTAAGCATCAATAATTAATACCGTGTGCTACTATGCAACCACGCCAGACATTCGTACTTTTACTACCAGGTAGTTCAACAGTTTTAACGATAACACTTTCGCCGTTATTTTTATAAAATGATAATTCTGTCATTTTCTAACTACAACAATACTTCCGTTGTGGTGTCCACCAATGATTTTACCGTCATACGGATATTCCCTGACAAAAAGAATATTCCCCGACCAAATGAATATTTTATAACAACTTGCATACTTTGCAAAATTTTCACATATCACCCTTAACTTTAACCTTTTATCAATTTAAACATTTACGAAATAACATAATAATTTTAAGAAAATTGAATACTTTCATTTAAAAAAATTCGGGGTATTACAACGTCTATACAGTAGAGTTATCTATCAATGTTGTAAAACAAGAAGTTCTTAAGAAAATCGGTGGAATTTGTATGGGCAGGAAATTATAAAGTGAATTTTCACTAATTGAAGAAGAATTTAGTATGGCACCTATGATGTCTCGACCAGATAATACAGGAAACTTTGTGTTGTATAGCGACGCATCATACAATGTACTAGGCTATGGGCTTAGGCAGAACGACAGGGTCATTTCATATGCATTGCGTCAGTTAAAATTTTTATGTGAAAGGATATCCGACTCACGATTCGGAACTAGAGCTAATAGTGTTTGCCCTGAGGATTTAACGATATTATTTTTGGGTAGTGGTGTGAGATATAAACAGACCATAAGTGTCTAAAGTATATCCTCTCACAGAGATATTTAAGCATGTGTTTGAAGTAATAGTTGAAGTTGTTCAAGGATTATGACTGCAAAATCCTAAACGAATGTGGTTGCCGACGTCTTAAGAAAAAGGTAGTAGTTATTTTTATTAACTGCGCAACTTTGTTGGACAGAGTAAAAGAAGAGTAGCTCCAAGATGAAGGTGTCAAATTCAAAATTGATACTGAAGGATAGTTGAAAGTAGAAGGAAGAAACTAGGTTTCGCTAATACCAGGAATTGAAAATGAAGTTTTGCATAAAATTTATATATTGAATCAACTAGGAAGCACAAAATATATATATATATATATATATATATATATATATATATATATATATATATATATATATATATATTGCCTTCGACAATACTTTTGGTGGTAAGATATGGTGATAGAGTTTATGATATGTCAAAGTTAGCATATTACCTATCGTTCAATGTGCGAAGTTATATGTTAAAGAAATGGTTTCAAGGCACGGTGTTTCAGTATCAATTGTGTCAAACCGAGATTCGCGATTCACATCGAATTTTCAAAAAAGTTTCCAAGAACACGTGGAACGCAATTAGAAATAAGTAGGTCATCTCGTTTGCAAATCGATTGCCAAACTAAAAGGAAATCCAGACATCGGAAGGCGTGCTGAGAGCACGAGAAGCTTTCGATAATGTCATACAAGGAATCCACATTGAGCAAGTTATGGGCAAGTTAAGAATAAGTTAAGAGTAAGGTAATGCTTGGTGGGCTTTCAATTGAGGACTCATATGGTAACTAAGTCGTACAAACCTTTGTATGGGCAGATGTTTTGTGCATATACTTGGTTTATCACATTGATAATCATTGGAATATCGGTATCGCGCTATCAATGTATGTGTGGTGGAAAGGTGATTCTTTTCTCATGTATATATTTGATAGTTAGAGGTTATTAAGGTTAGGTTCGGTTCTTAAAACTAAAGCATATGGTAAGTTCATGACTCATAATCATATGGTATGTTTTGAACCCCTCAGCGAATGGACGCATATGTTCTGACTAGGATAAGTTACTAAACTCATATGATTATGGCAAGTTCCTAAATTTCCAAAGTGTGGTAAGTTTGATGAACTATATTGGGTATAAAACGGTTATAGTATAGGAAGCATTGATGAAGTTGAAAAGATAGTTTTGAGGTAGCTTTACCTCTACAGTTAGAGCGCATTCGCAATGTTTCTTTTTTTATGTTTTGGTGATATGTTTGAACAAGCCCGACTGCAATCATGTGATCAAGTACAAACTGTTATAGCTGTCCTATTAGGAAATTACTATCCAGATAGTTGACAAAAAAGAACAAGTGTTCAAGAATGAGTTGATACCTTCTATGAAGGTGATATGGAGGAACCACAATGTCGAAGAGACACGTGGGAACTCGAGGATGTAATGAGTTATTTGTTTAATATGTGTCTTCGATTCTGGGGACAGAATCTTTGTAAGAAGGAAAGAATGTGACAATTTGATTATTTGAGTTGTGATTTTGGGGATAGAATCCTTGTAAGAAGGGAAGGATGTAACAATCCAAGATTTTATTATATGTAATTTAAAATATTTATTAAATTAAATAAATATTTTATTGATGTGATTGTTATTAGTAAATATTTATTTGATGTGATTGTTGTTACTAAATATTTATGAATTAATAAAATTCTAAATTAATGTAATTTATAATTTAGAGAGTTGTATTATAACATGAGATGTTATATAATTATTTTGATTTAATAATTTAAGTGGTATGTTAAATTATTAAATAAAATTATAATAAAATTATAACTTTATGATATTTATTTAAGTGGAATATTTATTTAAATATAGTATGTGTAATTAATTTATTTGATTAGTGTGGATATGAAAATCCAAATAAATAATATGTGGTTATGAATCATAAACTAAATTGTTTATTAAAATAAATTAAAGGAGTTTAATTTATTTACCCAAACAAGGCTTAAAATATTAAGTCTTTATTTTAAAGACTTTTTGCCAAATAAAGCCTTAGGGCTTTTGAATTTTTAATTTTTGAATTTTAAATAATATAAATAAAACAAATAATATAATATATATTTATAATTGGGATACGTTTATTGTGACGCCCCCAAAATAGGTATACATCACCCATCTTGGGTTGCCAGATACATGGTACAAAATACAAATACAATCTTAAATATACAACAAAAGCTGTGAATTTTAATACAAATATTGTCTTCTAGATAATATCCACTCTCAGAATAAGTCCTCATTACAATTATTATCACACTATTTCATAGAATAGTGAGGACTATTAATGCTATCATCTGGACCATCACTCCGTCCCCCGACTAGTCCCTGCTACGTTTTCATTTCCTAAAGAGAACAGTGAAAGAAAGGGTGAGCTCAACTAGCCCAGTAAAAAATATTATGACTAAGATAATGCAGGATAAATTATCATTAGCCTTCAACAATGTTAAACTGATAAAATACAATAGACAACAAGTTTAATCTGCGGTGAATAAGCAATCCATTAAAAGAGTCAAGTAGAGAATAAAATCTACTATCTTTTATGATTTAAAAAGTTTTTCATCACTTTTATCACTGAGACTTAGCTTAATAAATAATCCACATCATCCCTGCACTACGGCCAAGGATATTCATTAGGGTCACAACCACAAATTATCCATGCACTATGGGCCAAGGATATTTGTGTATTCATCAATGGTCATGATCATGCCAACAACTGTCCATCAATGCACTACGGGCCACTGAGGACTTTTATCACATCATTTATAACATTACGGTCATGATTATACTAAATAATCCCTGGTCATAATCATACCAAGTCCATCTATGCACTACAGCCACAGGATGACTTTCAAAAATATAAACACGAGGATGATGACAATGATATAAGAATTCAATAAAACAAGTTCACGAATTAATTTATCCAGGAACTAATAACGTCCAAATTGTCAACATGATACTTCTTTGTAGAGTAAAATTCAAGAATGATCAGGAGAATATTTCCATGAAAAGATACTGGATGAAGCGCAAATATCAAGGATATTCCACTAATTTCATGGAGTATAGAAGTTAAAACTTTAACCAACTGAGTATAATAAATAATGGAATAACAAAAGAAATCACCAGGCATGTGATAGATAGCATAGGTAGGTTATTCCAACAGAATAATAAATATGGAACCAAGTCCCACAGAACGCACGACATGTGATATTACGACGTAATAATAAATATGGAACCAGTGTCCCAGTAAAACACACAGATGTGATATTCCTACAAAATAATAAAGAATGGAATAACATAAGGATTTCACCAAGTATAGGGAGTCCACAGACAATCTGAGTTATTCCAACGTAATAATAAAGACTTTAACCCGTCCCACGTAAAATGCATGAGACGGGATATTCCAATGTAATAATAAAGAATGGAATAATATAAGGATTTCACCAAGTATAGGGTATCTCACGTATCAAAGTTATTCCAATGTAATAATAAAGAATGGAATAACAGAAGTTCTCTTTATGAATAAGAAAGAATAACACCCATTACGGTAAAAGACACTGGATATCGAAGTAGTGAAATAGCAGAATACTCTTCTTCTTTCTCTCTATAATTTCTCTCCCTAGAGTTTCGGTGAATTCATAAGAAATAATGAAGGAATGATCTTCTAATTATAGAAGAATGGATTGAATAGTAACTAATTCCTGAACGGTCCAGATTGATTTACTTTTAAACGGACGGTTCAGATTGATTTACTATTAAAACTTAAAGCAACGGTCCATACTGATTTACTATTAAAACTTTAAACCAGCGATCCATATTGATTCACTATTATAACTTTCCACCAGCGGTCCATATTGATTCACTAATATAACTTCAACCAACGGTCTGAAAAATTAGCACATCTCCTCATGGAATTGTGACGACCCGAGAATTTAGAAAATTTATTATAATCTTAAATGATTGATTTAAGGTCAAATAATAGACCTAGACAGAAAATAAGTGTATGCATTTGATGTTATTGGGAAGGAATTTTGAGGGTTTCAAAATTCTGTGAAGAATTTAGGTGAATTATTCAGGATTAAAAATTTATGTGAATATGTTCTGTGTTTATGGTTATGTATGTGTACAGAATGTGGTTAAAGGTCAAGGGTTGACCAGATAAATATTATCAATGTCAGTATATATTAATAACGTCAACGTTCAGTTAGAAAACCCTAACGTCTGATAGGAAACCCTAGTTTCAGTTCCGGGAGTCCGAAACCCTAATTCGGATATTGAAAACCCTAGATTGGGAATGCAAATACTGGTATAAGATTTAAATGTTATTTAATTATAACTTAATTAGGGAAAACCCTAATGATTCATGTGAAACCTCAATTGATTATTCGAAAACCCTAATATCAAATCTGCAAAACCTAATTTCAGATTTCAAAAATTTGAAACCCTAATCTGGGAACTTAACGGAGAATTTTAATGCTTAAGTGCTATTAATTATAATATTAATTAGGGTAAAGCTTAATTAATTAGCAAACCCTAATTTCAAATTTTTGAACCCTAATTGATTTGAAACCCTAATGCGAAAGTCATTCACGACTTTGAGAATTTGTTAAAGCCGTTATGTAATCGCGATAATGTGATTAACGACTGGTGTTATAGAAATTAACCCTAATCTATTTATGAAACCTTAATTTGAAATTTTTAGAAACTAAAATTGTATTTTATTTTGCAAACCCTAAACTAGAAATGCTTCAATTTTATGCTAAACCTTAGGGTTAAACCCTAAGGGTCAAACCCTACTAATATTATACTGTGATGATATTATTCTAATATTGGAGATCTATAATACTAATATTAGGTCTTCGGATAAAGAGTTATAAATTGTGTAGCGGTAATCAACGGTTCAGGCAAGTTTTACTTAACTCTACTAAGAGTGTTTTATTCAGATATGCTTATGGTTAATCATTGCTGATTGCCATGGATAATTGTACTTTGTACATATTGTATGTATAAGTCAGTTATGAAAGGCTGATCACCTTCATTACCAGTTGCTCCCGAAATATTTGTTCATGTTTAATACTTGTTCAGTCAAAAGTTTGTTCGTGCTAGTTCTCAATTATATTGATGAATTATAGCCAGCTTATTATTCAAACTCTTCAATCATGATATATCTTTAAATTGTATTTAAACTTTTTGGGCAACTTTCATGCTCACCCTTGCTATATCATGATAAATATTGCAGATAAGGCGAATGCGTTCGGATAGAGGAAAAGGTTAATGCTAAGTTCAGCTTGGGATAAAATGTGCGGCTATTTTGTAATAGTATAGTTTGATAAATATGTTATATGTTAGATAGTTTATGAATTGTGTATATGTTAAGGTTACTCAATTTTGGGGAAATGTGTGTAAAATGTATTGTATAAACAATTTATGTTTATATCTTCCGCAACAGTTATAGAATTAGTGAACCGAATCCGCGGTATTTTGGGACCCGGATTTGGGGCTGCTACAGTTGGTATCAAAGTTGTTGGTTATGAAGCTTAGGTAGGAATACCAGAGACCAATAACCGCAGTGATTAGGATAAGTACTAACTCAATTAAAGTTAGTGTGTCGGTAAGATTCAAAGATGAATCTTGGCGAGTTGTTAAGACACAGAGTTCCCTAACTCTGATAATAAAGGTGAACAGTAGTGGTGAACAGTAGTGCAGGGATAGAAGATCGTAAAACAAAACGATCAAGATATAGAAATGAATCGTAATATATACGATGAGATCACCTCGTGATCTGATAAAGTGATAGTAGGGAAAAGAATCAATCTTTTGATTAAAAAGTTAAAGCAAGATGCTGTGTGTAAGTTGTACTATGAAATTGTACTACGAAAACTCATGAAAGAGTTATGAATTATGAATACGGATTAAATGAAATTTGTATGGAAATGGGGGTTAAGATTAGGTGGGGATTTCAATTGAGGACTCGTGTCGGCAACTGAGTTGTATGATTCCTTGTATGGGCGGGGAATTGTACTTGGTGTAAAAACTACTTAGTTTCTGACATTGATAATCATTGAAATGTTGTGTCGCGCTATTTGCTATATGCATGTTTAGAGGGTGATTCCTTTCTCATGTGTATAACAAATAGATAGGTCATAGGTAGAGAATATAGGGTTAAGTACGAGTTCTTAAAACTCATACTTATGTGACATTCTTGACTCATAGTTATATGAAATGTTTATGAACCCCTCAGCGAATGGACGCCAAAGGTCTGACTAGGGTAAGTTCATAAACTCATATAATTGTGGCAATTTTATAGACTCATAAGTATGGTTTGATTTAACCGTATAGTTATTAATGAATGGAGTGTTAAGGATTATAGGAACAGATAGATTGTTAAGCAAATGATTATTAGTGGAGGCATTAGGTTTTCTTAAACTCCTAGCTATGCTAAACTTCAAAATTTTGACATCAAGCTAAATACGTACTATGTGCTTTTAAAAAAAATGTAGACTCGTAATCATTTTTGAAACGGTTTAAAGTACAGTCTATGCTACTTATTTCAGTAGACGCAAATGATTTGAAATATCAAAATGTATTTTAATTATGACTCATGTACCATGTAACCTGGTGCAGAGATGATAAAAATGTGATGGAGTTGTAAATATAGGAATACTTAGTGTGAATTTGACCTAAAGTCGTTATTCCACTATTGTATGATGTGTTATGATAAAGTCATACAATGACGGCATCCTCAAACGGACTGTTAATACAGTACGGCATCTTGACGTCATTTTCAAAAATGTTTTCAAAAATTTTAATTTGCCAACGGGGTTTGGCTACACCTAAATAATTCCATTGAATTGAATTATCGATATGAGTCTATGCTATTTGATTCAGCTAGACTAATGTTATGAAAACTCTAAGTGTTCATTGAAAGAAATTTCTCGAACCAAATTGTTTTGGTGCGGAATCCAATAAGACCGAGGTAGAATTTTTATGCCTTCGGCAGTGACGGGAAAACAGATGAAATCAGTACTTGGCTAGTACAGGGCATATCGAGCTAATTACCCTTTGTGTCCGTAAGTAATGAAGGTTTGCGGATGAATTTCCATAAAACTTTTGCGAAAATGACAGACAAATAGTCTATACGACTCCTTAGCAAAATTTTAAAATATTACTCTTGTGAGAGGTGTATTGGGTAGCATGTGATATGTGTGAATGGTGTAAGCTGTATGGTGTACGGTGTAAGGTGTAAGGTGAATTTTCGGGGACGAAATTATTAGAAGAAGGGGTGAATGTGACGACCCGAGAATTTAGAAAATTTATTAAAATCTTAAATGATTGATTTAAGGTCAAATAATAGACCTAGACAGAAAATAAGTGTATGCATTTGATGTTATTGGGAAGGAATTTTGAGGGTTTCAAAATTCTGTGAGAATTTAGGTGAATTATTCAGGATTAAGGATTTATGTGAATATTTTCTGTGTTTATGGTTATGTATGTGTACAGAATGTGGTTAAGGGTCAAGGGTCGACCAGATAAATATTATCAATGTCAAACCCTAAGTATATATTAAGAACGTCAATGTTCAGTTAGAAAACCCTAACGTTTGATAAGAAACCCTAGTTTCAGTTCCGGGAGTCCGAAACCCTAATTAGGATATTGAAAACCCCAGATTGGGAATGCAAATACTGGTATAAGATTTAAATGTTACTTAATTATAACTTAATTAGGGAAAACCCTAATGATTCATGTGAAACCTCAATTGATTATTCGAAAACCCTAATATCAGATCTGCAAACCCTAATTTCAGATTTTGAAAATTTAAAACCCTAATCTGGGAACTTAACGGAGAATTTTAATGCTTAAGTGCTATTAATTATAATAGTAATTAGGGTAAAGCTTAATTAATTAGCGAACCCTAATTTCAAATTTTTGAACCCTAATTGATTTGAAACCCTAATGCGAAAGTCATTCATGACTTTGAGAATTTGTTAAAGCCGTTATGTAATCGCGATAATGTGATTAATGACTTGTGTTATAGAAATTAACCCTAATCTATTTATGAAACCTTAATTTGAAATTTTTAGAAACTAAAATTGTATTTTATTTTACAAGCCCTAAACTAGAAATGCTTCAATTTTGTGTTAAACCTTAGTGCTAAACCCTAAGGGTTAAACCCTAAGGGTCAAACCCTAAGGGTTTTCCATGTTACTAGATTGCCATTAAAATTCCAAGACAAATGACAAGTTTACCCCTCTTGCATTATTGCTAGCTAACTTGTATTTTTGCACAAAACTTTAGTGGGTGACCTAATCTCACTAACCCCATGTGACTTTAAACACCAGCCATCAGCTGATTCAAGCCTCAGACATTGCACACATGTATTATTTATAGCATTTAGAGAGAGAAAAAGTCATTTCTTTGCTCATTTTTTTCAACCAATGCTCAACCAAGCAATTCTCTCTCCTAAGCTACTAAATTTTGTATCATATCAGCCCTATTTGAAGCCCCATGAACACCTTTAACAAATCAGAAACCCTAGATCAAGAAATTGGCCAAAAAGGTATAAACCTAAACTAAAATTCTTGATCTTGTATGTTGTGATAGATCTTGTGTTTTAGTGTTAAAAGTTGTTGTTTATAGTCTTTATAAGTGATCTAGGTTGATAGATGTTAGATCCATAACATCTATAGGCTCGGATTTGATTATTTTCAAAATTTGGAAAAATTTCATTTGGTGTTCTGACAGCGAATGTCAGAGGCTGTAGATTCTTTGATGTTTAATATTGTTGTTGTTTTATGGTTTAAATCGGTAGTCTGGTATGAGATATTTCATATGAAAGTAGAATCAGGGTCATTGGATATCTAGATTGTGAGATATTAACGGTCAACGTCGGTTGACCGACCATGACCGGATGAATTCTGGGTAACCCAGAACATGTCTTTCAGTGTCTGACAAGATTTTTGAAAGTCTTGATCTGTCAGTTTTTAGGTGTTTTGATTATGTGATTGTATCTACTTCGTAACATATAATGTGAACTTTAGATCCATGGTCTTAGATACGTCAAACCATCAGTGTATCGAATGTAGTGGCTGGTCAAACCAGCCTAGTCGAACTAAATCTCTGTTTTCTGGAATTTCCAGAAAAAGGATGAACAGGTTTTCTGACAGCCTTTGACCAAGCTATAACTTGCTATTCTATTGTTGTTTATTTGATCTGTTGTCGTAGTGTTGTTCCCTGACAGAAGAACTACATATGTAAACCTTTAGACCACCTGAAAAATGATTGGAACTTTGTTTAATTTGAGCTCAAAAGTAGACCCTCGAAGCTGCTGGGTTTCTGGGTTGCCCAGAAAATCCAGAACTTGTTCTGACAGTGACTTTGCTCTCTTAGATCTCTTTGGTATTATGTTTTGAAATCGTTTTTATTGTTGGATATTGTAGTATTACACCATCTCTACAAGATCTGATCTTAACATTTCCCAGAAACACAATACATTGAAAATAATTTATGGTCAAACAAGCTCACTTGTCCACTGACATGGTGTTCTGGGTTTGTTGAAGAACAGCCCAAGAACACCATTAGCAACGGATGTGTCGCCTAAAGCCCATATAGCGACACTTATTTTCGGAAAATAGGTTATTTTATTAAATAAATTCAAATAAATAGTTTTTAACTATTAAAATTACATAATAAATTTTGAAAAATTACATAATAAATAATTGAATAATAAAAGAAATCACCGGGCATGTGAACCAGGACCGGCGTAAAACGCACAGACAGGATATTCCAACAAAATAATAAAGAATGGAATAACATAAGGATTTCACCAAGTATAGGGTATCTGCAGATATGAAGCTATTCCAATGTAATAATAAAGAATGGAATAACAGAAGTTCTCTTCATGAATAAGAAAGAATAACACCCATTACCGTAAAAGACAGTGGATATCGAAGTAGTGAAGTAGCAGAATACTCTTCTTCTTTCTCTCTATAATTTCTCTCTCTAGAGTTTCGGTGAATTCATAAGAAATAATGAAGGAATGAGCTTCTAATTATAGAAGAATGGATTGAATAGTAACTAATTCCTGAACGGTCCAGATTGATTTACTTTTAAACGGACGGTTCAGATTGATTTACTATTAAAACTTAAAGCAACGGTCCATACTGATTTACTATTAAAACTTTAAACCAGCGATCCATATTGATTCACTATTATAACTTTCCAGCAGCGGTACATATTGATTCACTAATATAACTTCAACCAACGGTCTAAAAAATTAGCACATCTCCTCATCGAATTGTGACGACCCGAGAATTTAGAAAATTTATTAAAATCTTAAATGATTGATTTAAGGTCAAATAATAGACCTAGACAGAAAATAAGTGTATGCGTTTGATGTTATTGGGAAGGAATTTTGAGGGTTTCAAAATTCTGTGAAGAATTTAGGTGAATTATTCAGGATTAAAAATTTATGTGAATATGTTCTGTGTTTATGGTTATGTATGTGTACAGAATGTGGTTAAAGGTCAAGGGTTGACCAGATAAATATTATCAATGTCAGTATATATTAATAACGTCAACGTTCAGTTAGAAAACCCTAACGTCTGATAGGAAACCCTAGTTTCAGTTTCGGGAGTCCGAAACCCTAATTCGGATATTGAAAACCCTAGATTGGGAATGCAAATACTGGTATAAGATTTAAATGTTATTTAATTATAACTTAATTAGGGAAAACCCTAATGATTCATGTGAAACCTCAATTGATTATTCGAAAACCCTAATATCAGATCTGCAAAACCTAATTTCAGATTTCAAAAATTTGAAACCCTAATCTGGGAACTTAACGGAGAATTTTAATGCTTAAGTGCTATTAATTATAATATTAATTAGGGTAAAGCTTAATTAATTAGCAAACCCTAATTTCAAATTTTTGAACCCTAATTGATTTGAAACCCTAATGCGAAAGTCATTCATGACTTTGAGAATTTGTTAAAGCCGTTATGTAATCGCGATAATGTGATTAACGGCTGGTGTTATTGAAATTAACCCTAATCTATTTATGAAACCTTAATTTGAAATTTTTAGAAACTAAAATTGTATTTTATTTTACAAACCCTAAACTAGAAATGCTTCAATTTTGTGCTAAACCTTAGGGTTAATCCCTAAGGGTCAAACCCTAAGGGTTTGCCATGTTACTAGATTGCCATTAAAATTCCAAGACAAATGACAAGTTTACCCCTCTTGCATTATTGATAGCTAACTTGTATTTTTGGACAAAACTTTAGTGGGTGACCTAATCTCACTAACCCCATGTGACTTTAAACACCAGCCATCAGCTGATTCAAGCCTCATACATTGCACTCATGTATTATTTATAGCATTTAGAGAGAGAAAAAGTCATTTCTTTGCTCATTTTTTTCAACCAATACTCAACCAAGCAATTCTCTCTCCTAAGCTACGAAATTTTGTATTATATCAGCCCTATTTTGAAGCCCCATGAACACCTTTAACAAATAAGAAACCCTAGATCAAGAAATTGGCCAAGAAAGGTATAAACCTAAACTAAAATTCTTGATCTTTTATGCTGTGATAGATCTTGTGTTTTAGTGTTAAAAATTGTTGTTTATAGTCTTTATAAGTGATCTGGGTTGATAGATGTTAGATCCATAACATCTATAGGCTCGGATTTGATGATTTTCAAAATCTGGAAAAATTTCATTTGGTGTTCTGACCGCGAATGTTAGAGGCTGTAGATGCTTTGATTTTTAATAGTTTTGTTGTTTTATGGTTTAAATCGGTAGTCTGGTATGAGATATTTCATATGAAAGTAGAATCAGGGTCATTGGATATCTAGATTGTGAGATATTAATGGTCAAAGTCGGTTGACCAACCATGACCAGATGAATTCTGGGTAACCCAGAACATGTCTTTCAGTGTCTGACAAGATTTTTGAATGTCTTGATCTGTCATTTTTTAGGTGTTTTGATTATGTGATTGTATCTACTTTGTAGCCTATAATGTGGACTTTAGATCCATGGTCTTAGATACTTCAAACCATCAGTTTATCGAATGTAGTGGCTGGTCAAACCAGCCTAGTCGAACTAAATCTCTGTTTTCTGGAATTTCCAGAAAAAGGATGAACATGCCTTCTGACTGCCTTTGACCAAGCTATAACTTGCTATTATAGTGTTGTTATAGTGTTGACCAAACTATAACTTGCTATTCTGTTGTTGTTTATTTGATCTGTTGTTATAGTGTTGTTCCCTGACAGAAGAACTACATATGTAAACCTTTAGATCAGCTGAACAATAATTGAAACATAGATTAATTTGAGCTCGAAAGTAGACCCTCGAAGCTGCTGGGTTTCTGGGTTGCCCAGAAAACCAAGGAATTGTTTTGACAGTGACTTTGCTCTCTTAGATCTCTTTGGTATTATGTTTTGAAATCGTTTTTATTGTTGGATATTGTATTATTACACTATCTCTACAGGATCTGATCTTTAAATTTCCAAGAAACACAATACATTAAAAATAATTTATGGTCAAACAAGCTCACTTGTCCACTGACATGGTGTTCTGGCTTTGTTGAAGAACAGCCCAAGAACACCTTTAGCGACGGATGTGTCGCCTAAAGCCCATATAGCGACACATATTTTCGGAAAATAGGTTATTTTATTAAATAAATTGAAATAAATAGTTTTTAAGTATTAAAATTACATAATAAATTCTAAAAATTATTTTAAAGCTTGAAAATAATTTTAATTATTTTAGATATATTACAAAAATATTTAATATTTTGGAATATAAAAGGTATTTATTTATTTAATTATTATATTAAATAAATTATTAAAAATAGTTTTAATTCATGAAAATCATGAAAAATTATTTTATGGTGTTAGAAAATATTTTAAGTTATTTTTGATGACTTTTAATATTTTATGATGAATTTTATTAAAATTTATTATTAATGGTAATTAATTTATTTAATAAATATATTAAATAAATTATGGAAAAATAAATTTATGATTTAAAAATCATATAAAATAATTTAAGTGTTATAAAATATAACTTTTGATATTTTGACATGAAAATATTAATATTTTATTATTTATAGCAATTGTCGGATAATGAGTTTAATGGTTTAAAAATCATGTAAATATGATTTTAAGGTATTAAAATACTTTGTGATATTATAATTATATTATAATATTATGTTATGATTTTTATTAATATTTAATATTAAATAAATATTAATGATTAAGGAATTATGTGGTATTTAATTCATTTAAATACGGTATTAATGATTGAAAAATGTTGATAAATGATATTAATTATCTGAAAATTATTACAAGTGTATGAAAAATATTTTGACTGATAATTTAATTGTCTAAGATATTGTTAAGTGTTTAGGCAGAGTTTAATTGAACTTAAACTCGATATTTATCCGACTAGGCACTCAGTTGGATGATAGAATTGTTTGGTTTCAACTCAGACTTAAATAGTCTGACTTGATGCCAAGTCTTATGTGTATTATGAATCGATAGGATTATGTGGTATATGTTTAGGTTATTCTGTGTATATAAATATAACAGTATTATACTGTGATGATATTATTCTAATATTGGAGATCTATAATACTAATATTAGGTCTTCAGATAAAGCGTTATAAATTGCGTTGCGGTAATCAACGGTTCAGGCAAGTTTACTTAACTCTACTAAGAGTGTTTTATTCAGATATGCTTATGGTTAATCATTGTTGATTGCCATGGATAATTGTACTCTGTACATATTGTATGTATAAGTCAGGTATGAAAGGCAGATCACCTTCATTACCAGTTGGTCCAGAAATATTTGTTCATGTTTAATACTTATTCAGTCAAAATTTTGTTCGTGCTAGTTCTCAATTATATTGATGAATTATAGCCAGCTTATTATTCAAACTCTTCAATCATGATATATCTTTAAATTGTATTTAAACTTGCTGGGCAACTTTCATGCTCACCCTTGCTATATCATGATAAATATTGCAGATAAGGCGAATGCGTTCGGATAGAGGAAAAGGTTAATGCCAAGTTCAGCTTGGGATAAAATGTGCGGCTATTTTGTAATAGTATAGTTTGATAAATATGTTATATGTTAGATAGTTTATGAATTGTGTATATGTTAAGGTTACTCAATTTTGGGGAAATGTGTGTAAAATGTATTGTATAAACAATTTATGTTTATATCTTCCGCAATGATTATAGAATTAGTGAACCAGAATCCGGTGATTTGGGACCCTTGATTTGGGGTCACATAGATTGGTATCAAAGTCATTGGTTATGAAGCTTAGGTAGAATACCGAGACCAATAACCGCAGTGATTAGGATAAGTACTAACTCAAATCGAGTTAGTGTGTCGGTAAGATTCAAAGATGAATCTTGGCGAGTTGTTAAGACACAGAGTTCCCTAACTCTGATAATAAAGGTGAACAGTAGTGGTGAGCGAGAGTGCGAGGATAGAAGATCGTAAAACAAAACGATCAAGATATAGAAATGAATCGTAATATATACGATGAGATCACCCCGTGATCTGATAAAGTGATAGCAGGGAAAAGAATCAATCTATTGATTGAAAAGTTAAAGCAAGATGCTGTGTGTAAGTTGTACTATGAAATTGTACTATGAAAATTCATGAAATAGTTATGAATTATGAATACGGATTAAATGAAATTAGTATGGAAAAGGGGGTTAAGATTAGGTGGGGATTTCAATTGAGGACTCGTGTCGGCAACTGAGTTGTATGATTCCTTATATGGGCGGGGAATTGTACTTGGTGTAAAAACTACTTAGTTTCTGACATTCATAATCATTGAAATGTTGTGTCGCGCTATTTGCTATATGCATGTTAAGAGGGTGATTCTTTTCTCATGTGTATAACAAATAGATAGGTCATAGGTAGAGAATATAGGGTTAAGTACGAGTTCTTAAAACTCATACTTATGTGACATTCTTGACTCATAGTTATATGAAATATTTATGAACCCCTCAGCGAATGGACGCCAAAGGTCTGACTAGGGTAAGTTCGTAAACTCATATAATTGTGGCAAGTTTATGGACTAATAAGTATGGTTTGACGAACTAGGTATAGTTGTGTGAATGGAGTGTTAAGGATTATAGGAATAGATAGATTGTTAAGCAAATGATTATTAGTGGAGGCATTAGGTTTTCCTAAACTCCTAGCTATGCTAAACTTTAAAATTTTGACATCAAGCTAAATACGTACTATGTGCTTTTAAAAAAAATGTAAACTCGTAATCATTTTTGAAACGGTTTAAAGTACATTCTATGCTACTTATTTCAGCTAGACGCAAATGATTTGAAATATCAAAATGTATTTTAATTATGACTCATGTACCATGTAACCTGGTGCAGAGATGTTAAAAATGTGATGGAGTTGTAAATACAGGAATACTTAGTGTGAATTTGACCTAAAGTCGTTGTTCCACTATTGTATGATGTGTTATGACAAAGTCATACAATGACGGCATCCTCAAACGGACTGTTAATATAGTACGACATCATGACGTCATTTTCGAAAATGTTTTCAAAAAAATTAATTTGCCAACGGGGTTTGGCTACACCTAAATAATTCGATTGAATTGAATTATCGATATGAGTCTATGCTATTTGATTCAGCTAGACTAATGTTATGAAAACTCTAAGTGTTCATTGAAAGAAATTTCCCGAACCAAATTGTTTTGGTGCGGAATCCAATAAGACCGAGGTAGAATTTTTGTGCCTTCGGCAGTGACGGGAAAACAGATAAAATCAGTACTTGGCTAGTACAGGGCATATCGAGCTAATCACCCTTTGTGTCCGTAAGTAATGACTGTTTACGGATGAATTTCCATAAAACCTTAGCGAAAATGACAGACAAATAGTCTATACTACTCCTCAGCAAAATTTTAAAATATTACTCTTGTGAGAGGTGTATTGGGTAGCATGTGATATGTGTGAATGGTGTAAGCTATACGGTGTACGGTGTAAGGTGTAAGGTGAATTTCGGGGACGAAATTCTTAGAAGAAGGGGTGAATGTGACGACTCGAGAATTTAGAAAATTTACTAAAATCTTAAATGAATGATTTAAGGTCAAATATAAGACCTAGACAGAAAATAAGTGTATGCGTTTGATGTTATTGGGAAGGAATTTTGAGGGTTACAAAATTCTGTGAAGAATTTAGGTGAATTATTCAGGATTAAGGATTTATGTGAATATTTTCTGTGTTTATGGTTATGTATGTGTACAGAATGTGGTTAAGGGTCAAGGGTTGACCAGATAAATATTATCAATGTCAAACCCTAAGTATATATTAAGAACGTCAACGTTTAGTTAGAAAATCCTAACGTCTGATAAGAAACCCTAGTTTCAGTTTCGGGAGTCCGAAACCGTAATTCGGATATTGAAAACCCTAGATTGGGAATGCAAATACTGGTATAAGATTTAAATGTTACTTAATTATAACTTAATTAGGGAAAACCCTAATGATTCATGTGAAACCTCAATTGATTATTCGAAAACCCTAATATCAGATCTGCAAACCCTAATTTCAGATTTCAAAAATTTAAAACCCTAATCTGGGAACTTAACGGAGAATTCTAATGCTTAAGTGTTATTAATTATAATAGTAATTAGGGTAAAGCTTAATTAATTAGCAAATCCTAATTTTAAATTTTTGAACCCTAATTGATTTGAAACCCTAATGCGAAAATCATTCACGACTTTGAGAATTTGTTAAAGCCGTTATGTAATCGCGATAATGTGATTAACGACTGGTGTTATAGAAATTAACCCTAATCTATTTATGAAGCCTTAATTTGAAATTTTTAGAAACTAAAATTGTATTTTATTTTGCAAACCCTAAACTAGAAATGCTTCAATTTTGTGTTAAACCTTAGTGCTAAACCCTAAGGGTTTGTCATGTTACTAGATTGCCATTAAAATTCCATGACAAATGACAAGTTTACCCTTCTTACATTATTGATAGCTAACTTGTATTTTTGGACAAAAATTTAGTGGGTGACCTAATCTCACTAACCCCATGTGACTTTAAACACCAGCCATCAGCTGATTCAAGCCTCATACATTGCACACGTGTATTATTTATAGCATTTAGAGAGAGAAAAAGTCATTTCTTTGCTCATTTTTTTCAACCAATGCTCAACCAAGCAATTCTCTCTCCTAAGCTACGAAATTTTGTATTATATCAGCCCTATTTTGAAGCCCCATGAACACCTTTAACAAATCAGAAACCCTAGATCGAGAAATTGGCCAAAAAAGGTATAAACCTAAACTAAAATTCTTGATCTTGTATGCTGTGATAGATCTTGCGTTTTAGTGTTAAAAGTTGTTGTTTATAGTCTTTATAAGTGATCTGGGTTGATAGATGTTAGATCCATAACATCTATAGGCTCGGATTTGATGATTTTCAAAATCTAGAAAAATTTCATTTGGTGTTCTGACGGCGAATGTCAGAGGCTGTAGATTCTTTGATGTTTAATATTTTTGTTGTTTTATGGTTTAAATCGGTATTCTGGTATGAGATCTTTCATATTAAAGTAGAATCAAGGTCATTGGATATCTAGATTGTGAGATATTAACGGTCAAAGTCGGTTGACCGACCATGACCGGATGAATTCTGGGTAACCCAGAACATGTCTTTCAGTGTCTGATAAGATTTTTGAATGTCTTGATCTGTCAGTTTTCAGGTGTTTTGATTATGTGATTGTATCTACTTTGTAGCCTATAATGTGGACTTTAGATCCATGGTCTTAGATACTTCAATCCATCAGTGTATCGAATGTAGTGGCTGGTCAATCCAGCCTAGTGTTGTTATAGTGTTGACCAAGCTATAACTTGCTATTCTGTTGTTGTTTATTTGATCTGTTGTTATAGTGTTGTTCCCTGACAGAAGAACTACATATGTAAACCTTTAGACCACCTAAAAAATGATTGGAACATATATTAATTTGAGCTCGAAAGTAGACCCTCGAAGCTGCTGGGTTTCTAGGTTGCCCAGAAAACCCAGAACTTGTTCTGACAGTGACTTTGCTCTCTTAGATCTCTTTGGTATTATGTTTTGAAATCGTTTTTATTGTTGGATATGGTAGTATTACACCATCTCTACAAGATCTGATCTTTACATTTCCCAGAAACACAATACATTGAAAATAATTTATGGTCAAACAAGCCCACTTGTCCACTGACATGGTGTTCTGGGTTTGTTGAAGAACAGCCCAAGAACACCATTAGCGACGGATGTGTCGCCTAAAGCCCATATAGCGACACTTATTTTTGGAAAATAGGTTATTTTATTAAATAAATTCAAATAAATAGTTTTTAATTATTAAAATTACATAATAAATTCTGAAAAATTATTTTAAAGCTTGAAAAATAGTTTTTAATTATTTTGTATATATTTCAAAAATTGCATAATAAATTCTGAAAAATTATTAAAATATGCTTATGGTTAATCATTGTTGATTGCCATGGATAATTGTACCCTGTACATATTGTATGTATAAGTCAGGTATGAAAGGCTGATCACCTTCATTACCAGTTGGTCCAGAAATATTTGTTCATGTTTAATACTTGTTCAGTTAAAAGTTTGTTCGTGCTAGTTCTCAATTATATTGATGAATTATAGCCAGCTTATTATTCAAACTCTTCAATCATGATATATCTTTAAATTGTATTTAAACTTGCTGGGCAACTTTCATGCTCACCCTTGCTATAGCATGATAAACATTGCAGATAAGGTGAATGCATTCGGATACAGGAAAAGGTTAATGCCAAGTTCAGCTTGGGATAAAATGTGCGGCTAGTTTGTAATAGTATAGATTGATAAATATGTTATATGTTAGATAGTTTATGAATTGTGTATATGTTAAGGTTAATCGATTTTGGGGAAATGTGTTTAAAATGTATTGTATAAACAATTTATGTTTATATCTTCCGCAACAGTTATAAAATTAGTGAACCAAATCCGTGGTGATTTGGGACCCGGATTTGGGGCTGCTACATGAATAATATTGTACCCAAATACCCGAATGCACAATACTATAGTGAATAGTAACTGGGTGAATAGTAACTCGTGAATAATACTCCGACACGAAAAGTTTCCCGAATACCCGATTGAACAATATAACCTCCAGACATCAATTATCATCAGAATAGATGTCGATTTCTACTGACACAAATAATCCCAACACAATGAAACTATCAAATTCATCTTTAATCAACACGAACTTATTCATCATTAATATTATAACTCACAATATTTAGCAACCAGGTTGTTCCTAGGAAAGAGGGGGGCTTTCCAATAAGGATTTCTCCTTTTGGCGCGCAATTAGGTGACCAAACCTCTCCTCGATGTAACTTCTGAGATTGTGTAAATATTGCAATTTAATAATATGAATAACTTTTGTCGCCTCAATTATTGATTTAATAATATAACATATAATGCGATGATAATCTTTGTGACAATAATCGAATCAATAATATGAGAGATATGATGCAGCAATTAATGTAGCAATAATTGAGTATAAATGAGTGACTTCTCACGTAAGCATCAATAATCAATACCGTAAAGCTACTATGCGAACCACGCCAGACATTATACTTTACTACTACTAAGTTCAATCAGCTTTTAATAATAACACCTCCGCCGTTATTTATAAAATATTTTTATCATTTTCTCAATCCGATGATAATTCCATTGTGGGTCCACCAATGATTGTCTTGGTTGCATTTAATATTCCCGACAAAAAGAATATTCCCCACCAATCGAATATTTTATAACAACTTGCATACTTAGCAAAATTTATAAATATTACCCACAACTATAACATTATATCAAATTCATTCCATAATATTCAAAAATGATATTTATAGAAAAATCATCTTTATTAAAAAAAAATTGGGGTCTTACAACCTCCCTTCTTATAAAATTTCGCCCTCGAAATTAGGGGTACGACTGGTATGTCGAAGAGGTAAGCATACCTTGATTTCATTTCAGATTCTAATTCCCAAGTCATTTCCTCAACATCGTGGTTCCTCCACAAAAATTTGACTTGAGGTATAACCTTGGAGCGTAGAATATGCTCATTTTTATCCAAGATTTTAACAAGAACCTCCTCATATGTTAAATCTTCCGCTATTTCGCCCAGTTCTAACTCAATAATGTGGTTCGGGTCTTTCATATATTTACGTAACATAGATATGTGAAAAATATTATGAACACGAGACACACTTGGCGGTAATGTAAAATTCACGAATTAATTTATCCAGGAACTAATAACGTCCAAATTGTCAACATGATACTTCTTTGTAGAGTAAAATTCAAGAATGCTCAGGAGAATATTTCCATGAAAAGATCTCGGATGAAGCGCAAATATCAAGGATATTCCACTAATTTCATGGAGTATGAAGTTAAAACTTTAACCAACCGAGTATAATAAATAATGGAATAACAATGTAAATCACCGTGCATGTGATAGATAGCACAGTAGGTTATTCCAATGTAATAATAAATATGGAACCCGAATCCCACAGAAACGCATGCATGGGATATTCACAAAATAATAAATACGGAACCCAGTCCCACCAGAAACGCATGAGATAGGATATTCCAACAAAATAATAAAGAATGGAATAACATAAGGATTTCACCAAGTATAGGGGAGTTCGTGTATACAAGTTATTCCAATGTAATAATAAAGATTTTAACTAGGTCCCAAGTAAAACGCATGCATGTGGATATTCCAATGTAATAATAAAGAATGAAATAACATAAGGATTTCACCAAGTATAGGTATGTCATGGCGATATAGGTTATTCCAACAGTAATAATAAAGAATGGAATAATGTAAGTTCTCTTCATGAATAAGAAAGAATAACACCCATTACCGTAAAAGACACTGGATATCGAAGTAGTGAAGTAGCAGAATATTCTTCTCCTTTCTCTATATAATTTCTCTCTCTAGAGTTTCAGTGAATTCGTAAGAAATAATGAAGGAATGAGCTTCTAATTATAGAAGAATGGATTGAATAGTAACTAATTCGTGAACGGTCCAGATTGATTTACTTTTAAACGGACGGTTCAGATTGATTTACTATTAATACTTAAAGCAACGGTCCATACTGATTTACTATTAAAACTTTAAACCAGCGATCCATATTGATTCACTATTATAACTTTCCACCAGCGGTCCATATTGATTCAATAATATAACTTCAACCAACGGTCTGGAAAATTAGCACATCTCCTCATGGAATTGTGACGACCCGAGAATTTAGAAAATTTATTAAAATCTTAAATGATTGATTTTAGGTCAAATAATGAACCTGCATGTAAAAATAAGTGTATGCGTTTGATGTTATTGGGAAGGAATTTTGAGGGTTTCAAAATTCTGTGAAGAATTTAGGTGAATTATTCAGGATTAAAAATTTATGTGAATATGTTCTGTGTTTATGGTTATGTATCTGTACAGAATGTGGTTAAAGGTCAAGGGTTGACCAGATAAATATTATCAATGTCAAACCCTAAGTATATATTAAGAACGTCAACGTTCAGTTAGAAAACCGTAACGTCTGATAAGAAACCCTAGTTTCAGTTCCGGGAGTTCGAAACCCTAATTCGAATATTGAAAACCCTAGATTGGGAATGCAAATACTGGTATAAGATTTAAATGTTATTTAATTATAACTTAATTAGGGAAAACCCTAATTATTCATGTGAAACCTCAATTGATTATTCGAAAACCCTAATATCAAATCTGCAAACCCTAATTTTAGATTTTTGAAAATTTGAAACCCTAATCTGGGAACTTAACGGAGAATTTTAATGCTTAAGTGCTATTAATTATAATAGTAATTAGGGTAAAGCTTAATTAATTTGCAAACCCTAATTTCAAATTTTTGAACCCTAATTGATTTGAAACCCTAATGCGAAAGTCATTCACGACTTTGAGAATTTGTTAAAGCCGTTATGTAATCGCGATAATGTTATTAACGACTGGTGTTATAGAAATTAACCCTAATATATTTATGAAACCTTAATTTGAAATTTTTAGAAACTAAAATTGTATTTTATTTTACAAACCCTAAACTAGAAATGCTTCAATTTTGTGCTAAACCTTAGGGTTAAACCCTAAGGGTTTGTCATGTTACTAGATTGCCATTAAAATTCCATGACAAATGACAAGTTTACCCTTCTTACATTATTGATAGCTAACTTGTATTTTTGGACAAAACTTTAGTGGGTGACCGACTCTCACTAACCCCATGTGACTTTAAACACCAGCCATCAGCTGATTCAAGCCTCATACATTGCACACGTGTATTATTTATAGCATTTAGAGAGAGAAAAAGTCATTTCTTTGCTCATTTTTTTCAACCAATGCTCAACCAAGTAATTCTCTCTCCTAAGCTACGAAATTTTGTATTATATCAGCCCTATTTTGAAGCCCCATGAACACCTTTAACAAATCAGAAACCCTAGATCAAGAAATTAGCCAAAAAAGGTATAAACCTAAACTAAAATTCTTGATCTTGTATGATGTGATAGATCTTGTGTTTTAGTGTTAAAAGTTGTTGTTTATAGTCTTTATAAATGATCTGGGTTGATAGATGTTAGATCCATAACATCTATAAGCTCGGATTTGATGATTTTCAAAATCTGGACAAATTTCATTTGGTGTTCTGACAGCGAATGTCAGAGGCTGTAGATTCTTTGATGTTTAATATTTTTGTTGTTTTATGGTTTAAATCGGTAGTCTGGTATGAGATCTTTCATATAAAAGTAGAATCAGGGTCATTGGATATCTAGATTGTGAGATATTAACGGTCAAAGTCGGTTGACCGGCCATGACCGGATGAATTCTAGGTAACCCAGAACATGTGTTTCAGTGTCTGACAAGATTTTTGAATGTCTTGATCTGTCATTTTTTAGGTGTTTTGATTATGTGATTGTATCTACTTTGTAGCCTATAATGTGGACTTTAGATCCATGGTCTTAGATACTTCAAACCATCAGTGTATCGAATGTAGTGGCTGGTCAAACTAGCCTAGTCAAACTAAATCTCTGTTTTCTGGAATTTCCAGAAAAAGGATGAACAGGCCTTCTGACTGCCTTTGACAAAGCTATAACTTGCTATTCTGTTGTTGTTTATTTGATCTGTTGTAGTGTTTTTTCCCTGACAGAAGAACTACATATGTAAACCTTTAGACCACCTGAACAACGATTGGAACATAGATTAATTTGAGCTCGAAAGTAGACCCTCGAAGCTGTTGGGTTTCTGGGTTTCCCAGAAAACCCAGAACTTGTTCTGACAGTGACTTTGCTCTCTTAGATCTCTTTGGTATTATGTTTTGAAATCGTTTTTATTGTTGTATATTGTATTATTACACTATCTCTACAAGATCTGATCTTTAAATTTCCCAGAAACACAATACATTAAAAATAATTTATGGTCAAACAAGCTCACTTGTCCACTGACATGGTGTTCTGGGTTTGTTGAAGAACAGCCCAAGAACACCATTAGCGATGGATGTGTTGCCTAAAGCCCATATAGCGACACTTATTTTCAAAAAATAGGTTATTTTCTTAAATAAATTGAAATTGCGTTGATAAACCTTAGGGTTATTTTATTAAATAAATTGAAATTGCGTTGAAATTGCGTTGAAATTGAAAAATGTTGATAAATGATATTAATTATCTGAAAATTATTACAAGTGTATGAAAAATATTTTGACTGATAATATAATTGTCTAAGATATTGTTAAGTGTTTAGGCAGAATTTAATTGAACTTAAACTCGATATTTATCCGATTAGACCGTCGGGATGATAGAATTGTGTCGGTTTCAACTCAGACTTAAATAGTCTGACTTGATGCCAAGTCTTATGTGTATTGTAGACTGATAAGATTATGTGTTATATGTTTAGGTTATTCTGTGTATATAAATATAACAGTATTATACTGTGATGATATTATTCTAATATTGGAGATCTATATTACTAATATTAGGTCTTCTGATAAAGCGTTATAAATTGCGTTGCGGTAATCAACGGTTCAGGCAAGTTTTACTTAACTCTATTAAGAGTGTTTTATTCAGATATGCTTATGGTTAATCATTGCTGATTGCCATAGATAATTGTACTCTGTACATATTGTATGTATAAGTTTGGTATAAAAGGTCGATCACCTTCATTACCAGTTGGTCCGTAAATATTTGTTCATGTTTAATACTTGTTCACCAAAAGTTTGTTCGTGCTAGTTCTCAATTATATTGATGAATTATAGCCAGCTTATTATTCAAACTCTTCAATCATGATATATCTTTAAATTGTATTTAAACTTGCTTGGAAACTTTCATGCTCACCCTTGCTATATCATGATAAATATTGAAGATAAGACGAATGCGTTCGGATAGAGGAAAAGGTTAATGCCAAGTTCAACTTGGGATAAATTGTGCGGCTATTTTGTAATAGTATAGTTTGATAAATATGTTATATATTAGATAGTTTATGAATTGTGTATATGTTAAGGTTACTCAATTTTGGGGAAATGTGTGTAAAATGTATTGTATAAACAATTTATGTTTATATCTTCCGCAACAGTTATAGAATTAGTGAACCGAATCCGCGGTGATTTGGGACCTGGATTTGGGGCTGCTACAGTTGGTATCAAAGCTGTTGGTTATGAAGCTTAGGTAGGAATACCTGAGACCAATAACCGCAGTGATTAGGATAAGTACTAACTCAAATCGAGTTAGTGTGTCGGTAAGATTCAAAGATGAATCTTGGCGAGTTGTTAAGACACAGAGTTCCCTAACTCTGATAATAAAGGTGAATGAGAGTGGTGAAATAATGAGTGCGAGGATAGAAGATCGTAAAATAAAACGATCAAGATATAGAAATGAATCGTAATATATACGATGAGATCACCCCGTGATCTGATAAAGTGATAGCAGGGAAAAGAATCAATCTATTGATTGAAAAGTTAAAGCAAGATGCTGTGTGTAAGTTGTACTATGAAATTGTACTATGAAAACTCATGAAATAGTTATGAATTATGAATACGGATTAAATGAAATTCGTATGGAAAAGGGGGTTAAGATTAGGTAGGGATTTCAATTGAGGACTCGTGTCGGCAACTGAGTTGTATGATTCCTTATATGGGCGGGGAATTGTACTTGGTGTAAAAACTACTTAGTTTCTTACATTCATAATCATTGAAATGTTGTGTCGCGCTATTTGCTATATGCATGTTAAGAGGGTAATTCTTTTCTCATGTGTATAACAAATAGATAGGTCATAGGTATAGAATATAGGGTTAAGTACGAGTTCTTAAAACTCATACTTATGTGACATTCTTGACTCATAGTTATATGAAATGTTTATGAACCCCTCAACGATTGGACGCCAAAGGTCTGACTAGGGTAAGTTCGTAAACTCATATAATTGTGGCAAGTTTATGGACTCATAATTATGGTTTGACGAACTGGGTATAGTTGTGTGAATGGAGTGTTAAGGATTATAGGAACAGATAGATTGTTAAGCAAATGATTATTAGTGGAGGCATTAGGTTTTCCTAAACTCCTAGCTATGCTAAACTTCAAAATTTTGACATCAAGCTAAATACGTACTATGTGCTTTTAAAAAAAATGTAGACTCGTAATCATTTTTGAAACGGTTTAAAGTACAGTCTATGCTACTTATTTCAGCTAGACGCAAATGATTTGAAATATCAAAATATATTTTAATTATGACTCATGTACCATGTAACCTGGTGCAGAGATGATAAAAATGTGATGGAGTTGTAAATACAGGAATACTTAGTGTGAATTTGACCTAAAGTCGTTGTTCCACTATTGTATGATGTGTTATGACAAAGTCATACAATGACGGCATCCTCAAACGGATTTGATTAATACAAAGATGCAAGATCACGACGTCATTTTCGAAAATGTTTTCAAAATTTTAATTTGCAACGGGTTTGGCTACACCTAAATAACTCGATTAAATTGAATTATCGATATGAGTCTATGCTATTTGATTCACTAGACTAATGTTATGAAAACTCTAAGTGTTCATTGAAGAAATTTCCTAACCAAATTGTTTTGAAAAGGAATCCAATAAGACCGAGGTAGAATTTTTGTGCCTTGGCGAGAAGGATTTTTGAAAAATGATAAAATCAAGATTTGGCTAGTACAGGGCATATCGAGCTAATCACCCTTTGTGTCCGTAAGTAATGACTGTTTACGGATGAATTTCCATAAAACCTTAGCGAAAATGACAAACAAATAGTCTATACGACTCCTCAGCAAAATTTTAAAATATTACTCTTGTGAGAGGTGTATTGGGTAGCATGTGATATGTGTGAATGGTGTAAGCTATACGGTGTATGGTGTAAGGTATAAGGTGAATTTCGGGGACGAAATTCTTAGAAGAAGGGGTGAATGTGACGACCCGAGAATTTAGAAAATTTACTAAAATCTTAAATGATTGATTTAAGGTCAAATATAAGACCTAGACAGAAAATAAGTGTATGCATTTGATGTTATTGGGAAGGAATTTTGAGGGTTACAAAATTCTGTGAAGAATTTAGGTGAATTATTCAGGATTAAGGATTTATGTGAATATTTTCTGTGTTTATGGTTATGTATGTGTACAGAATGTGGTTAAGGGTCAAGGGTTGACCAGATAAATATTATCAATGTCAAACCCTAAGTATATAATAAGAACGTCAACGTTCAGTTAGAAAATCCTAATGTCTGATAAGAAACCCTAGTTTCAGTTCCGGGAGTCCGAAACCCTAATTCGGATATTGAAAACCCTAGATTGGGAATGCAAATACTGGTATAAGATTTAAATGTTACTTAATTATAACTTAATTAGGGAAAACCCTAATGATTCATGTGAAACCTCAATTGATTATTCGAAAACCCTAATATCAGATCTACAAACCCTAATTTCAGATTTTGAAAATTTAAAACCCTAATCTGGGAACTTAACGGAGAATTTTAATGCTTAAGTGCTATTAATTATAATAGTAATTAGGGTAAAGCTTAATTAATTAGCAAACCCTAATTTCAAATTTTTGAACCCTAATTGATTTGAAACCCTAATGCGAAAGTCATTCACGACTTTGAGAATTTGTTAAAGCCGTTATGTAATCGCGATAATGTGATAACGACTGATGTTATAGAAATTAACCCTAATCTATTTATGAAACCTTGATTTGAAATTTTTAGAAACTAAAATTGTATTTTATTTTACAAACCCTAAACTAGAAATGCTTCAATTTTGTGCTAAACCTTAGTGCTAAACCCTAAGGGTTAAACCCTAAGGGTTTGCCATGTTACTAGATTGCCATTAAAATTCCAAGACAGATGACAAGTTTACACCTCTTGCATTATTGATAGCTAACTTGTATTTTTGGACAAAACTTTAGTGGGTGACCTAATCTCACTAACCCCATGTGACTTTAAACACCAGCCATCAGCTGATTTAAGCCTCATACATTGCACACATGTATTATTTATAGCATTTAGAGAGAAAAAGTCATTTCTTTGCTCATTTTTTTCAACCAATGCTCAACCAAGCAATTCTCTCTCCTAAGCTACGAAATTTTGTATTATATCATTCTATTTTTGAAGCCCCATGAACACCTTTAACAAATCAGAAACCCTAGATCAAGAAATTGGCCAAAAAAGGTATAAACCTAAACTAAAATTCTTGATCTTGTATGCTGTGATAGATCTTGTGTTTTAGTGTTAAAAGTTGTTGTTTATAGTCTTTATAAGTGATCTGGGTTGATAGATGTTAGATCCATAACATCTATAGGCTCGGATTTGATGATTTTCAAAATCTGGAAAAATTTCATTTGGTGTTCTGACAGCTAATGTCAGAGACTGTAGATTCTTTGATGTTTAATATTTTTGTTTTTTTGTGGTTTAAATAGGTAGTCTGGTATGAGATCTTTCATATGAAAGTAGAATCAGGGTCATTGGATATGTAGATTGTGAGATATTAACGGTTAAACTCAATTGACCGACCATGACCGGATGAATTCTCGGTAACCCAGAACATGTCTTTCAGTGTCTGACAAGATTTTTGAATGTCTTGATCTGTCCGTTTTTAGGTGTTTTGATTATGTGATTGTATCTACTTTGTATCCTATAATGTGAAACTTGGATCCATGGTCTTAGATACTTCAAAACATCAGTGTATCGAATGTAGTGGCTGGTCAAACCAGCCTAGCCAACTAAATCTCTGTTTTCTGGAATTTCCAGAAATAGGATGAACAGGCCTTCTGACATCCTTTGACCAAGCTATAACTTGCTATTCTGTTGTTTTTTATTTTATCTGTTGTTGTAGTATTGTTCCCTGACAGAATAACTACGTATGTAAACCTTTAGACCACCTGAAAAATGATTGGAACATAGATTAATTTGAGCTCGAAAGTAGACCCTCAAAAGTCATTTGGGTTTCGGGTTGCCCGAAATCACGTAACTTGTTCGACAAAGAACTTTGCTCTCTTAGATCTCTTTGGTATTATGTTTTGAAATCGTTTTTATTGTTGGATATTGTAGTATTACACCATCTCTACAAGATCAGATCTTTACATTTCCCAGAAACACAATACATTGAAAATAATTTATGGTCAAACAAGCTCACTTGTCCACTGACATGGTGTTCTGGGTTTGTTGAAGAACAGCCCAAGAACACCATTAGCGACGGATGTGTCGCCTAAAGCCCATATAGCGACACTTATTTTCGGAAAATAGGTTATTTTATTAAATAAATTGAAATAAATAGTTTTTAATTATTAAAATTACATAATAAATTCTGAAAAATTATTTTAAAGCTTGAAAAATAGTTTTTAATTATTTTGTATATATTTCAAAAATATTTAATATTTTTGGAATATAAAAGGTATTTATTTATTTAATTATTATATTAAATAAATTATTTAAAAATAGTTTTAATTCATGAAAAATCATGAAAAATTATTTTATGGTGTTAAAAAATATTTGAAGTTATTTTTTGATGACTTTTAATATTTTATGATGAATTTCATTAATAATTTATTATTCATGGTAATTAATTTATTTAATAAATATATCAAATAAATTATGGGAAAAAATAGAATTTATGCTTTAAAAATCATATAAAATGATTTAAGTGTTATAAAAATATTTTAAGTTATAAAATACAACTTTTGATATTTTGACATGAAAGTATTAATATTTTAATATTTATAGCAATTATCGGATAATGAGTTTAATGCTTTAAAAATCATATAAATATGATTTTAAGGTATTAAAATACTTTGTGATATTATAATTATATTATAATATTATGTTATGATTTTCATTAATATTAAATAAATATTAATGATTAAGGAATTATGTTGTAAGACCCCAAATTTTTTAAATAAAAGGAATTTCCTTTATTTATTATTTTGAAATAGTAAGGGTTGATTTGATTAATGTGGATAGTTAAGGGTTAAATACGCAAATATTTCAAAATAAAGCAAGTGGTTATAAAATATTCATTGTTGTTTGGGAATATTCGTTTGGTCATGGAATATTCGTATCGTCGTGGGAATATTCGTATTTACTCACAAGCAGACCATGTGTGGGCCCCATAACTTGAAGCGATTGGATGAAGAAAATGACAAATATAAGTTGTTTAAAAATAATCTACGTAGTTATTCACCAATTATACCGTTAAAATACTTTTGGTTAAAACACAAGAGTAGATACCAGATTGCACCAATTATTGATTCTTACGTAAGAAGGCACTACTCAATAATGGTTACAGTGAATTACGCTCAAGATTTTATTGAGTTAATAATTGTCGCGTTGATATTTTATATTGTTGTTGTTTCAATAATTGTCATTACACAAGATTTTTTCATTATCGAAGCAATAATTCATATTATCTGAATAATATTATTAGATAACATTATTGGCAATGTCTAGAAAGTTCGCTCTAAGGAGAGGTTTGGTCACCTAATTGCGCGCCAAGAAGAAGAAGAAATTCTTATTGAAAGCCCCTCTTCCTCTGAACCGCTCGGTTGTCAATATTGTGATTTTGTAATATTATTTGTGAATAATTAATTATTGATTTATATGATGAGGAAAATATTGATTTTATGTGGATATAGATGGAGAAAATTTTTAAAATGACAATTGTTAAAAATTAATATTTTATCTTTTTCCGATAAAATAATTCATTTAAATATATTATTTTAATAATATATTAATCTGGTGATATTTTTACAACGAATGTGGGATATATGAGTATACGAGGAGGAAGAGTATTTTTGTTGCAATAAATGTTTAAAACATGTTAAACATGCTCATGGACCCCATTTATTGACTAAAATTTGATTATAAATTTAATAAAATCGACCGTTTGTGGATTTCGGTCAATTTCTATTAGGAATTTGGAAAAACTTTCTTCTGCAAAGTTGTAGAGAATTTAATTTCCTATAAAAACTCACGAGATTTGAATTTTCTGATGAAAGGGCTATTTATTATGAATTATTGAAGTTCTGAAGCTCCGAAATAATTGATTTTTGTAAGTTTTAATTATTTATTTTATGAAAAACGTTTTTTATCATTTCTTTCTAGAAGGTTGGCATGTGGGAAATGTTGGGATCTGATTTCCAAAGAGGCGAGGAAATTTATTAATAATAATATATTTTATTAAATTTTACTCGCTTTGGTGTTCTAAGCATTTTCCTATAAATAGGTGCTTAGATTAGAATTGAAAATCACACCGTAAATCAAGTTTTCTCTCTATATTATCGAGCATATTCTTGTGAGTATTTTGAGTATACTTTGAGTATTGCTATACTAATGCAAGTCCAAGTCATAGCTTTATATCCTGTTTCAAATTAAAAGATCGATCTTTCGAGGTAAGGGATATTATTTTTTTTTTGTAATGATATTATTTCTTCAATATCATTATGCTGAAATGTTGATCTGAAGTTTTTATCAAATTTGGAACTTTTTCATGTCGGGGTTACTATTCATGGGTTACTATTCATGAGTTACTATTCACGAGTTACTATTCATGAGTTACTATTCACGAGTTACTATTCACGAGTACTATTCATGAAGCGTGAAGATGTTTTTGTGGAATTTCTATCTTTTGGTGTCGGAGTTACTATTCACGATATCGGGCACTATTCACGATATCGACACTATTCACGATATCTGGTGATTATTCACCATTTAAAAATAAAATTTCTTCTTTTCGTCCAAAACATCTATTCGGATACTAACTCGATTGTATCCATGTTTTGATCATTCTTGAATTTTACACCACTATGATTATTTTTGAGGTATTTTTGGACGTGATAAAACCAAGTACAAATCCTTAATCCTTAATCCTTGTCATTTTGTTTCACCGGATCGTTTCTTTAAAAAATATTTTCATCATCCTCGGTCTTTAAATGATGATATTATGGAATATCTTTGGCCTGTAGTGCAAAGATGAATGATTTCTTAAGAATATCTTTGGCACAGTAGTGCAAAGATGAATGATTTCGATGAATATCTTTGGCCCAGTAGTGCAAAAGATGAACAGTGTTTAAATGAACATGACCAATCGATGAATATCTTTGGCTCAGTAGTGCAAAGATGAATATTTGATTCCGGATGTATATTGATTGATGTTACAGGGATAAAAGATGAGCGATGAACTTTTAAATTCATACATAGAAGATAGTAGTTTGCATTCTCTACTTAACTCTTCTAATGAATTATTATTTCACGCTAATATTGATTTAAAATTTGTTGTCTATCAGATTCTATTAGATTTTTCCTGTTGAAGACTAATGATAATTTGTTGTATATTATCTTAGTCATAATATTCTTTATTTGGGCTAGTTGAGCTCACCCTTTTCCTTTTTGTTCCATTTTTCTCGTGAGGCGAGAATATAAATGAGTACGTAGCCTGGGGTATGGAATGAAGGTTTTAGAAAGGATTGTTTAGTAGTCCTCACCATTTTGTAAAATAATGTATCAATAAATGTGATGAGGATTTATTTGAGTATAGATATTGTCTAGAAGATAATATTTGTATTCAAACTCACGCTTTCTTGTTGTAATAATAAAGTTGTAGTTGTTTACGTACATGTATTGACAACTCGTAATGAGTGATGTATACCTATTTTGGGGCGCCACAATTGGTATCGAGCTTAGGATATGATCTCCGGCGAGATCGGGGAATAGAACTAGGAGGGAGAGACGAGTAAATCCTTCGCTAGTGTGTCCTACCTAAGCTTATTTGTTAGTTAGTCAAGATATAGGGATATTATGTGATATATTGATTTCCTTAATTAACCCTTGTTTTATGGCGTTATTTAAGATGGCAAAATGAAAATGTCAACAATGGAGTGAATGAGACCATGGATATACCTCTAATCACCAACCGTGATAATGTAATATCAAGCGAAGAAGGAATTAGAGATATCCATGTGGTGAGGGAAGAATTAATAGTTGCACCTTAGAGCTAGTCGCAGAGGTAGCAAATTGAGAGTGAGGAAGAAGAGGAACCCGAGGAGAATTTATTAGAAGAAATTTTGATCAAAATGTAGAACTACGAGATCGTATTCGTGAGCTAGAAGAACAGTTGAAGAATTTCAAGCGGTCAGGAACAAAGAGATACAACAATTCAAAATTGTGTTACCCGATATGTGATGCTCGAACAAAATCACGCTTTGGCAGAGGGTAAGATATTAAAGTTAGAATCTGAGAATTCAAATATCAAGGATCAGCTGAAAGAAGAAACAACTGAACGAGTGAGAATGAAGGATGCGTGGGTAAAAGCCGCACGACATGTTGATATGGTAGAAAGAGACGTCCGATCTAAAAAGGTTAAAATAGATGATATACATTTCTCTTTTTTGACAAAAGAATTGGAAGAACCCAACATCGAAGTTTTAAATTACCTCAGTGACAGAGCGGTTAATCTCAATTCGATATGGATCAAGATTGATGATTCGAGATCATGAATCGAGAGTATGATGAAGCAAATTGAAGGTGGAATATGCCCTATAGAAAAGTCAATTCCAACGATAGTAACGACACCAAATGCTACCCTGCATGTCAAAGCCGTAGTTCAAAGGAGAGCGGTTGTCATGACTTCCCAACAAGTGAGGAACCCGAACGTTAGCATGGGTTAGTTAATTATAATTCTTGCGAAGTTTATACCTTATTAGATACCAATGCTACCCATTCATTTATCTCTCCCGCATGTGTTCAACGCTTAAACTTGACTCAGGAGAAATTAGATTTTGACCTATCTATGGAAACTCCGTTAGAGAAACTTTCATCACATCCACCGCTTATAAATCTTGTTTGATTCAAGTTGGCACCATCACCTTACCCGCTGACCTTATATCTTTTAAAGATACTTGCTTTTGATGTGATTTTAGGGATTGATTGGTTAACTACTCATCATGCCAAAATTGATTGTTTTCGTAAGGTTGTTAGTTTTCATATTCCTAACCAACTCCGCTGTTATGCAATTCAAGCAATTAAACCATTAAAATCAATCACCGCTATATCTAATCATAAAGCTATTCGCTTATTGAAAAAGCGGATGTCAAGCTTTCTTAGCCCATGTTATGGATTTGAATAAAGACACGCCAAATTTGAATAATATTCTGTTGTTATTGACTTTCCGACGTATTTCTGAAGAACTTCCTGCCTACCCCGTAACGTGAAGTTGAATTCTTTATTGATCTTGAACCCGCATACAAAGCCCATTTCTAAAACCCCATATCGAATGGCTCCTATTGAACTTCAGAGTTAAAGGTTCAACTACGAGAAATTGTTGGACATCGGTTTCATTCGTCCTAGTACATCTCCTCGGGTGCTGCTCTGCTTTTATTCGTAAAGAAGAAAGACGGGAGTATGCGACTTTATATTGACTATCTGAATTGAACCATGTCACCATCAAGAATAGGTATCCTCACCTCGTATTGATGACTTGTTTGACCAAATTGCAAGGCACAATTCTTTTCAAAAATCGATCTTCGCTTACGGATATCATCACCAAGATTAGAACCGAGGATATTCCAAAGACGCCTTCAAAACTCCAGATGGGCATTATGAATTCTTAGTCATGTCTTTCGGACTAACTAATGCTCCTCATGACTTTCATGGATATGATGAACCGAGTATTCAAGGAATATTTGGATCAATTCGTTGTTGTCTTTATTGATGACATCCTCATATATTCCAAAAGCCGTGAAGATCATGAGCACCATTTGAAGTTTGTACTCCAAAGGCTTCGTGAAAACCAACTATATGCCAAATTGAAGAAATGCGAGTTCGGCTTGAGGAAGTAGCATTCCTTGGGCACGTGGTGTCGAAACATGGAGTATCTGCCGATCCGGCCAAGATTGAAGCAATACAAAGTTGGGAGCAACCAAGTCGGTGGATCAAGTACGTAGCTTTTGGGCTTAGTTTGGTTATTATCGGAGATTCGTGGAAGGGTTTTCTCGAATCGCAACTCCATTAACTCAAATAACTCGGAAGGATACAAAATTCGCTTTGGAGCGAAGAATGCGAGAAAAGTTTCCAAGAGCTTAAGAGGAGACTTATTTCTAAGACTGTTCTAACAATACCATCCGGTTCGGATGGATTTGTTATCTCACAATGATGCTTCGCAAAGGGTTAGGATGTGTTCTCATGCAACGTGGGAAAGTCATAGCCTATGCCTCGCGACAACTTAAAGAGTATGAGAGGAATTATCCTACTCATGATCAAGAGTTAGCGATGAGTCGTTTCGCTTAAAGATATGGAGGCACTATCTATATGGGGAGAAAGTGGAGATATATTCAAACCATAAAAGCCTTAAATATTTCTTCACTCAAAAAAACTCAACATGCGCAAATGACGTTGGCTCGAGCTATTGAAAGACTACGACCACACTATTCAATACCATCCCGGTAAAGTTTAACGTGGTAGTAGACGCATTGAGTAGAAGATCATATGCGGAACGAAAAGATGATGTCATATCACGATAGACAGCCAACTTTAATAGAAAAAGTTAAGGTTGCTTGCCACCAATTCAAGTGATGCGTATGAAGAAGAAAGTACAAGAAGGAGCTATTCCTAAGCGAGAATTGATGAAGAAGAATACTTGAGTCCAATCTAGACTTTGTGTTCCTAACGACTCGATTTGACGTACAAGATTATGATGGAGGCACACAATCGCCATTTGCAATCCATCTCGAAGTACTAAAATGTATCGTGATCTTCACATACATTTTGGTGGAACAATATGAAGAGAGAGATTGCAAAGTTTATCTCGATGTGTTTAACTTGCCAACGTGTAAAGGCGGAGCATCTTGTACCTAAGGGTCCGTTGCAACCACTTGAGATTCCTGGAATGGAAGTGGGAACACATTACTATGGATTTCGTTACGGGTCTTCCTACGGTTTCTCAAGGCATCAATGCTATTTGGGTTATTGTTGATAGATTAACCAAGTCTCGCTCATTTCTTTGCCGATCGGAGACTTATTCCTTGAACGTCTTACTAGTATGTACGTGAATGAGATTGTGAGGTTGCATGGCATGCTGTATCCATAGTTTGGATCGTGACCCAAGATTCACTTCAAGATTTTGGGTTAGCTTGTAAAAAGCTATGGGCACGGATTTGCGATTTAGTTCGACATACCATCCCCAAACCAGACGGACAATCGGAGAGGACTATTCAAACTCTTGAAGATCTATTAAGACTCGTGTCCTAGACTTCAAGGGTAGTTGGGATAAGTATTTACCATTGGTGGAATTCTCCTACAACAACAGTTATCGAGCAAGTATAGGTGTGGCTCCATTTGAAGCATTATATGGACGAAAATGTCGCTTCTCAATATGTTGGGATGAGGTGGGTGAAACAACATTGTTGGGACCCGAAGTTAAGTACGTATGACTCACCGAAAAAGATCCAAATGATTCGACAACGATATACAAATGGCACAAGATCGACAAAAGAGTTATGCGGATCTTCATCGAAAGGACGTGGAATTTAATGTAGGGGATCATGTATTGTTGCGAAGTTGCTCCATGGAAGGGAGTTACAAGATTTGGGAAGAGAGGAAAGCTCAATCCACGATTTATTGGTCCATTTCAAATTCTTGACCGAAGTAGGAAATGTAGCCTATAGACTTGCGTTACCTCTCCGAGTATGTCTCGTGTTCATAATGTGTTTCACATATCTCATATTTCAGAAATATGTGAAAGACCCGAACCACGTTATTGAGTTAGAACCGGACGAGATAGTAGAAGACTTAACGTGAGGAGGAGGTACCACAAGATCTTGGATAGGAAGGAGCATGTCCCACGCCAAGAAAGGTCATACCACAAGTTAAAGTTTTGTGGAGGAATCATGCTATAGAGGAAATGACCCAGGAATTGGAACGGAAATGAAAGCGAGGTATCCTCACCTTTTCAAACACCAGTACGCGTCGTCAATTTCGAGGACGAAATTTCATAAGGAGGGAGGTTGTAAGACCAAAAATTTTTAAATAAAAAGGAATTTCCTTTATTTATTATTTTGAAATAGTAAGGGTTGATTTGATTAATGTGGATAGTTAAGGGTTAAATACGCAAATATTTCAAAATAAGCAAGTGGTTATAAAATATTCATTGTTGTTTGGGAATATTCGTTTGGTCGTGGAATATTAAATGACTTTGTTGGGGAATATTCGATGCTGACCAGGCAACCATGTGGGCCCCATAACTGGAAAGCGATTGGATGAAGAAAACGACAAATATAAGTTGTTTAAAAATAATCTACGTAGTATTATTCACAGATTAATCTTGTTAAAATACCCGTGGTTAAAACACAAGAAGCACACCAGATGCACCAATTATTTATTCTTACGTAAGAAGGCACTTACTCAATAATGGTTACTGAAATTCATCGTCAAAGATTTTATTGAGTTAATAATTCTTTGCGATATTTTTATATTGTTGTTGTTTCAATAATTGTCATTACACAAATTTTTCATTATCGAAGCAATAATTCATATTATCTCAATAATATTATTAGATAACATTATTGGCAATGTCTAGAAAGTTCTGCTCAAGGAGAGGTTTGGTCACCTAATTGCAAGGCCAAGAAGAAAATTCTTATTGAAAGCCCCTCTTCCTGAACCTGCTGGTTGTCGATATTGTGATTCGTAATATTATTTGTGAATAATTAATTATTGATTTATATGATGAGGAAAATATTGATTTTATGTGGATATAGATGGAGAAAATTTTTAAAATGACAATTGTTGAAAATTAATATTTTATCTTTTTCCGATAAAATAATTCATTTAAATATATTATTTTAATAATATATTAATCAGTGATATTTTTACAACGAATGTGGGATATATGAGTATACGAGGAGGAAGAGTATTTTTGTTGCAATAAATGTTTAAAACATGTTAAACATGCTCGGTTGGACCCCATTTATTGACTAAAATTTGATTATAACTTAAAAAAATCGTTTGTGGATTTGGTCCAATTTCTATTAGGAATTTGGAAAAACTTTCTTCCGCAAAGTTGTAGAGAATTGAATTTCCTATAAAACTCACGAGATTCAATTTTCTGATGAAAGGGATATTTATTATGAATTATTGAAGTTCAAGTTCAAAATAATTGATTTTGTAAGTTTTAATTATTTATTTTATGAAAAACGTTTTTATCATTTCTTTCTAGAAGGTTGGCATGTGGAAATGTTGGGATCTGATTTCCAAAGAGGCGAGGAAATTTATTAATAATAATATATTTTATTAAATTTTCGCTTTGGTGTTCTAAGCATTTTCCTATAAATAGGGTGCTTAGGTTAGAATTGAAAATCACACCGAAATCGAAGTTTTCTCTCTATATTATCGAGCATATTCTTGTGAGTATTTTGAGTATACTTTGAGTATTTCTATACTAAGTGCAAGTCCAAGTCATAGCCTATATCCTGTTTCAAATTTGAAGATCGATCTTCGAGGTAAGGGATATTATTTTTTTTCATGATGATATTATTTCTTCAATATCATTATCTTTGAAATGTTGATCTGAAGTTTTTATCAAATTTGGAACTTTTTCATGTCGGGTTACTATTCATGGGTTACTATTCATGAGTTACTATTCACGAGTTACTATTCATGAGTTACTATTCACGAAATTACTATTCACGAGTACTATTCATGAAGCGTGAAGATGTTTTTGTGGAATTTCTATCTTTTGGTGTCTGAGTTACTATTCACGTGATATCTGCCTTTATTCACGATATCTTACACTTATTCACGATACTGGTACTATTCACCTTAAAAATAAAATTTCTTCTTTTCGTCTAAAACATCTATTCGGATACTAACTCTGATTGTATCCATGTTTTGATCATTCTTGAATTTTACACCACTATGATTATTTTTGAGGTATTTTTGGGCGTGGATAAAACCAAGTACAAATCCTTAATCCTTAATCCTTGTCATTTTGTTTCACTGGATTCGTTTCTTAAAAAAATATTTTTCATCATCCTCGGTCTTAAATGATGATATTATGGAATATCTTTGGCACAGAGTGCAAGATGAATGATTTCTTAAGAATATCTTTGGCTGTAGTGCAAAGATGAATGATTTCGATGAATATCTTTGGCCCGTAGTGCAAAAGATGAACAGTGTTTAAATGAACATGACTAATCGATGAATATCTTTGGCCCAGAAGGCAAAAGATGAATATTTGATTCCGGATGTATATTGATTGATGTTACAGGATAAAAGATAGATTTATGAACTTTTAAATTCATACATAGAAGATAGTAGTTTGCATTCTCTACTTAACTCTTCTAATGAATTATTATTTCATTGCGAATATTGATTTAAAATTTGTTGTCTATTGTATTCTATTAGATTTTTCCCTCGTTGAAGACTAATGATAATTTGTTGTATATTATCTTAGTCATAATATTCTTTTTTGGGCTAGTTGAGCTCACCCTTTTCCTTTTTGTTCCATTTTTTCTCGGGAGGCGAGAATATAAGCGAGTGCACGAGCCGGGGGTATGGAATGAAGGTTTTAGAAAGGATTGTTTAGTAGTCCTCACCATTTTTGTAAAATAATGTATCAATAAATGTGATGAGGATTTATTTGAGTATAGATATTGTCTAGAAGATAATATTTGTATTCAAACTCACAGTTTTACTGTTGTAATAATAAAGTTGTAGTTGTTTCTGTACCATGTATTGACAACTCAGAATAGGTGATGTATACCTATTTTGGGGGCGTCACATATGTGGTATTTAATTCATTTAAATACGGTATTAATGATTGAAAAATGTTGATAAACGATATTAATTATCTGAAAATTATTACAAGTGTATGAAAAATATTTTGACTGATAATATAATTGTCTAAGATATTATTAAGTGTTTAGGCAGAGTTTAATTGAACTTAAACTAGATATTTATCCGACTAGACCGTCGGGATATGATAGAATTGTGTCGGTTTCAACTCAGACTTAAATAGTCTGACTTGATGCCAAGTCTTATGTGTATTGTAGACTGATAGGATTATGTGTTATATGTTTAGGTTATTCTGTGTATATAAATATTACAGTATTATACTGTGATGATATTATTCTAATATTAGAGATCTATAATACTATTATTAGGTCTTCGGATAAAGCGTTATAAATTGTGTAACTGTAATCAACGGTTCAGGCAAGTTTTACTTAACTCTACTAAGAGTGTTTTATTCAGATATGCTTATGGTTAATCATTGCTGATTGCCATGGATAATTGTACTCTGTACATATTGTATGTATAAGTCGGGTATAAAAGGCTGATCACCTTCATTACCAGTTGGTCTAGAAATATTTGTTCATGTTTAATACTTGTTTAGTCAAAAGTTTGTTCATGCTAGTTCTCAATTATATTGATGAATTATAGCCAGCTTATTATTCAAACTCTTCAATCATGATATATCTTTAAATTGTATTTAAACTTGCTAGGCAACTTTCATGCTCACCCTTGCTATATCATGATAAACATTGCAGATAAGGTGAATGCGTTCGGATACAGGAAAAGGTTAATGCCAAGTTCAGCTTGGGATAAAATGTGCGGCTAGTTTGTAATAGTATAGTTTGATAAATATGTTATATGTTAGATAGTGGATGAATTGTGTATATGTTAAGGTTACTCGATTTTGGGGAAATGTGTGTAAAATGTATTGTATAAACAATTTATGTTTATATCTTCTGCAACAGTTATAAAATTAGTGAACCAAATCCATGATGATTTGGGACCCTGATTTAAATACATTACGAATAATAATATTGTACCCAAATACCCGAATGCACAATACTAGAGTGAATAGTAACTCATGAATAGTAACTCATGAATTGTAACTCGTGAATAGTAACTCATGAATAGTAACTTGTGAATAGTAACTCGTGAATAGTACTCCGACACGAAAAGTTCCCCGAATAACCGATTGAACAATATAACCTTCAGACATCAATTATCATCGGAATAGATGTCGATTTCTACTGACACAAATAATCCCAACACAATGAAACTATCAAATTCATCTTTAATCAACACGAACTTATTCATCATTAATATTATAACTCACAATATTTAGCAACCAAAGTTGATCCTAGGAAAGAGGGCTTTCGATAAGGATTTCTCCTGATCAAGCGCAATTAGGTGACCAAACCACCTCTTGGCGTAACTTCTGACATTGTAAATATTGTAATTTAATAATATGAATAACTTTGTCGTCTCAATTATTGATTTAATAATATAACATATAATGCAGATGATACTGTGACAATAATCGAATCAATAATATGAGAGATATGATGCAGCAATTACTGTAACAATAATTGAGTATAAATGAGTGACTTCTCACGTAAGCATCAATAATCAATACCGTGTACTACTATGCAACCACGCGTATTACTATACTTTTACTACCGGGTAGTTCAACAGTTTTAATAATAACACCTCCACCGTTATTTATAAAATATTTTTGTCATTTTCTCAATCCGACAATAATTCTATTGTGGGGTCCACCAATGATTGTGTCGTTGTACGAATATTCCCGACAAAAAGAATATTCCCCGACCAATTGAATATTTTATAACAACTTACATACTTGGCAAAATTTATAAATATTACCCACAACTATAACATTATATCAAATTCATTCCATAATATTCAAAAATGATATTTATAGAAAAATCATCTTTATTAAAAAAAAATTGGGGTCTTACAACCTCCCCTTCTTATGAAATTTCGCCCTCGAAATTAGGGTACGTACCTGGTATGTCGAAGAGGTAAGCATACCTTGATTTCATTTCAGATTCTAATTCCCAGGTCATTTCCTCAACATCGTGGTTCCTCCACAAAACTTTGACTTGAGGCATAACCTTGGAGCGTAGAATATGCTCCTTTTTATCCAAGATTTTAACAAGAACCTCCTCATATGTTAAATCTACCGCTATTTTGCCCGGTTCTAACTCAATAATGTGGTTCGGGTCTTTCACATATTTATGTAACATAGATATGTGAAAAACATTATGAACACGAGACACACTTCAAGGTAAAAGCGAGTCTATAGCCCCACGATTCCTACTCATTCGAGGATTAAAAATGGGCCAATGAATCGAGGATTGAGCTTTCCTCTCTTTCCAAATCTCGTAACTGCTTTCCATGGAGCAACACGTAACAACACATGATCTCCAATATCGAATTCCACGTCCTTTCGATGAAGATCAACATAACTCTTTTGTCGATCTTGTTTGGTTTTTATACGTTGTCGGATCGTTTGAATCTTTTCCGTAGTCATACATACCAACTCCGGTCCCAACAACGTTGCTTCACCCACCTCATCCCAGCATACTGGAGAACGACACTTTCTTCTATACAACGCTTCGAATGGAGCCATGCCAATACTTGCCTGATAACTGTTGTATGAAAACTCCACCAACGGTAAGAACTTGTCCCAACTTCCCTTGAAGTCAAGGACACAGAGTCTTAATAAATCTTCAAGAGTTTGAATAGTTCTCTCTAATTGCCCGTCCGTTTGAGGATGATATGCCGTACTAAATCATAAATCCGTGCCCATAGCTTTTTGCAAACTAACCCAAAATCTTGAAGTGAATCATGGGTCTCGATTAGAAACTATGGATACTGGCATACCATGCAATCTTATAATCCCGTTTATATACATACTAGCAAGACATTCAAGTGTATAAGTTTCTCGTATCAGTAAGAAATGAGCAGACTTAGTCAATCTATCAATAATGACCCAAATCGCATCTATGCCTTGAGAAACCTTGGGAAGACCAGTAACGAAATCCATGGTAATGTGCTCCCACTTCCATTCTGGAATTTCAAGTGGTTGCAATGGACCTTTTGGCACTTGATGCTCCGCCTTGACTCGTTGACAAGTTAGACACCTTGAAATAAACAATGTTATCTCTCTCTTCATATTGCTCCACCAAAATGTATGACAAAGATCACGATACATTTTGGTACTCCCAGGATGGATTGCAAACGGTGTGTTGTGCGTCTCCATCATGATTCTATACTTTAAATCAGGGTTGTTAGGAACACAAAGTCTAGAGTTGACTCGAAGTATTCCTTCTTCATCGATTCTTGCTTCCGACATAGCACCTTCTTGCACTTTCTTCCTCATATGCATCAGCTCCAGGTCTGTATCTTGAGCAGCTTTAACTTTATCAATTCAAGTCGGTTCTACTCGTATATTCGGTATCATCACATGGGTCCCTGGAGTCTTTAACTTTATCTCCATCCTTTGCAAGTCACACAAAATGGGCCTTTACGTTGTCAATATCGCACTCGTACCCGCATATGATCTTCTACTCAATACGTCAGCTACCACGTTCGCTTTTCCAAGATGGTATTAGATGGTATGATCATAATCTTTCAACAGTTCAAGCCAACGTCGTTGTCGCATGTTGAGTTCCTTTTGAGTAAAGAAATATTTGAGGCTTTTATGATCCGTAAAGATCTCTACTTTCTCCCCATACAAGTAATGCCTCCAAATCTTTAGTGCAAAAATGACTGCTGCCAACTCTAAATCATGAGTAGGATAATTCCTCTCATATTCTTTGAGTTATCGAGAGGCATAGGCTATGACTTTCCCATGTTGCATGAGAAAACATCCTAAACCTTTGCCCGAAGCATCACTGTAGATGACAAACCCCTCTGAGCCAGATGGTATTGTCAGAACAGGTGCTGAAACGAGTCTCCTCTTGAGTTCTTGAAAACTCTTCTCACATTCCTCATTCCAATAGAATTTTGTATCTTTTCGAGTCAGCTGAGTTAGTGGAGTAGCGATTCGAGAAAACCCTTCTACGAATCTCCGATAATAACCAGCTAAGCCGAGAAAGCTACGTACTTCGGTCACAGATTTAGGTTGATCCCAACTTTGAATAGCTTCAATCTTTGTTGGGTCAACAGATATTCCATGACTTGATACTACGTGCCCAAGGAATGCTACTTCCTCAAGCCAGAACTTGCATTTCTTCAACTTGGCATAAAGCATATATTCACGAAGCTTTTGGAGCATCAGCCTCAAGTGTTGCTCATGATCTTCACGGCTTTTGGAATAAATAAGGATGTCATCAATGAAGACGACCACAAAGTGATCCAAATAATCCTTGAATACTCGGTTCATCATATCCATGAAGGCAGCAGGAGCATTAGTCAATCCAAAAGACATGACTAGGAATTCATAATGCACGTACCGAGTTCTAAAAGCCGTTTTTAGAATGACATCGGTTCTAATCTTCAATTGGTGATATCCGGAACGAAGATCAATCTTTGAAAAGAATTTGGCGCCTTGCAACTGGTCAAACAGGTCATCAATACATGGCAATGGGTACCTATTTTTGATGGTGACATGGTTCAACTCCGATAATCAATACAAAAGTCGCATACTCCCATCTTTCTTTTTCACGAATAGAAGCAGAGCAACCCAAGGAGAAATACTAGGATCAATAAAGCCAATGTCTAACAATTCCTGCAGTTGGGTCTTTAACTCCACGAAGTTCAATAGAGCCATTCGATATGGGGCTTTAGAAATAGGTTTTGTCTGCGTGTTCAAGGTCGATACAAAATTCAATTTCACGCCTGGGGGTAGGCCAGGAAGTTCTTGTGAATACGTCGGAAATTCATTAACAATAGAAATATCATTCAAAATCGATGATTTTTTGTTTAGATCCGTGACATGAGCTAAGAAAGCTTGACATCCGCTTTTCAATAAACGAATAGCTTTATGGCTTAATATGACAGTGATTGATTTTAATGGTTTGGTTGCTTGAATTCGCATAATAGGTTGGTTAGGAATATAAAAGCTAACAACCTTACGAAAATAATCAATTTTTGCATGATGAGTAGTTAACCAATCAATCCCTAGAATTACGTCAACTACAAGTATTTTCAATGAAATAAGATCGACAGGTAATGTGAGGATACCGATTTGAACCAAACAAGACTTATAAACAGTGGATGTAATGAAGGCTTCTCCCAACGGAGTTTCAACAGCTAAGTCAAAGTCCAATTTCTTCGGAGTTAATTTTAAACGTTGAGCGCAAGTAGGAGAAATAAAAGAATGGGTAGAACCGGTATCAAATAAGGTATATACTTCGCTAGAGTTTATGATAAGCTTACCCGTGATGACCTCATTCGGGTTCCTTGCTTTCTAGGAGGTCACGACAAACACTCTCCCTTGCACTACTGGCTTTGACTTTTCTGGGACGACCTTTGGTGCCTCCTTCCCAGCTGAACTTGTCTTCGGTGAACGAAAAAATTAGGCTAGGTGTCCTTCTCTTCCATAATTGTAACATGCTTTGGATGGCATCGCGCAGTTTGGACAGATATGTCCCTCCCCTCCGCATTTGAAGCATAGAATAGGTGGTCGTTCTCCTTCCTTAACAACGGATGATGGTGCTGACGTCTTTCCATCATTGTTGAATCTCCTTTTCTTGAAATGTCCATTCTTATTATTTTGGTAATGATTACCACCGAAGTGGTTACCATTTCTGGTATGTTGATTCCCTCCACGCTTATTGTCACCGCTTCGATGACTGCTATCACTGGTATTATCATTTTGCCGGCTGCTCTCTTTTGGTTGGGTTGACTCATTATCGTGTTCCAATAACTGAGCCCTATTAACAACATCTGAATACAAACACAGTTTATGAGAGATAAGGTATTTACGTATCTCAGGTTTCAAACCTCTTAGAAACATTCGCGTCATTCTCTCCTCATTATCAACCAAATGGGACCTGGCCGGACAACTTGGCAAACTTGGCTTCGTCTTTGTGACACGGCCATGTTGTTTTGCTCCGACTTGATGAACTCTTCCTCTTTCATGTGACGAATACTTTCGGAAAGTACTTGTCGTTGAACAGATTCTTGAAATTTCTCCCAAGACATCTTGGTCTGGCGGTCGAGTACGCTTTAAAGATTCCCACCAAGATGTCCGCCTCGCCAGTAACATGAAGGTGGCAAAGGGAACCTTTTGCTCCTCAAAGCAACCCAAGACATCAAATATCTTGTTGATCTGTTTTATCCACGTCTCCGCCTTAAGTGGTTTTGGCTCACCAAAAAACTCCGGTGGTCCCAGCTCCTTGAACTGTTTGGCGGTGACCGTCCAAGAGTTGCCAATGTTTCCACCTGCATTTTGGACAGGAGCCGCTCTCGCCTGATGTTGCATGAATTGTATGAATCCTCGGAATATTCCATCGTTCATCATTTGGTCAGTGTTGTTGTTTGCATGAGGATTGTCGCCTTCCTGATGCACATTATCCTGGTTATTGATCTGTGGAGACTCAACGGTTTCCTGTGCTCCATTAATGTTCTCAACATTCTCGGATGCCATTTTCAAATACTACCACAAAATAAGGGTTAATTAACATATCACATATTAACCCTATACTCTGACCGACCAATTAAATAACAAATAAACTTAGGTAGGTCATACTAGTGAAGGAATTCCCCATCTCTCTCCTCCTAGTTCTTATCTCACATCTTAGCCAGGGATCATATCCCTAAGCTTTGATACCAACTGTGACGCCCCCAAAATAGGTAAACATCACCCATCTTGGGTCGCCAGATACATGGTACAGAATACAAATACAATCTTAAATATACAACAAAAGCTGTGAGTTTTAATACAAATATTGTCTTCTAGACAATATCCACTCTCAGAATAAGTCCTCATTACAATTATTATCACACTATTTCACAGAATAGTGAGGACTACTAATGCTATCATCTGGATCATCACTCCGTCCCTCGACTAGTCCCTGCTACGTTCTCATTTCCTGAAGAGAATAGTGAAAGAAAGGGTGAGCTCAACTAGCCCAGTAAGAAATATTATGACTAAGATAATGCAGGATAAATTATCATTAGCCTTCAACAATGTTAAACTGATAAAATACAATAGACAACAAGTTTAACTGCAGCGGAATAAGCAATCCATTAAAAGAGTCAAGTAGAGAATAAAATCTACTATCTTTTATGATTTAAAAAGTTTTTCATCACTTTTATCGCTGAGACTCAGCTTAATAAATAATCCACATCATCCCTGCACTACGGCCAAGGATATTCATTAGGGTCACGACCACAAATTATCCATGCACTACGAGCTAAGGATATTCGTGTATTCATCAATGGTCATCAATGCACTACGGGCTAATGAGGACTTTTATCACATCACTTGTAACATTACGGTCATGATTATACCGAATAATCCCTGGTCATAATCATACCAAGTCCATCTATGCACTACAGGCCACAGATGACTTTCAAAAATATAAACACGAGGATGATGACAATGATATAAGAATTCAATAAAACAAGTTCACGAATTAATTTATCCAGGAACTAATAACGTCCAAATTGTCAACATGATACTTCTTTGTAGAGTAAAATTCAAGAATGCTCAGGAGAATATTTCCATGAAAAGATACTAGATGAAGCGCAAATATCAAGGATATTCCACTAATTTCATGGAGTATAGAAGTTAAAACTTTAACCAACTGAGTATAATAAATAATGGAATAACAAAAGAAATCACCAGGCATGTGATAGATAGCACAGGTAGGTTATTCCAATAGAATAATAAATATGGAACCAGTCCCAAAGGCGTAAGCAGACATGACGGGATATTCAATGACAAAATAATAAATACGAAATCAAGTCCCACAGAAAAAAGCATGATGAGATAGGATATTCAACGTAATAATAAAGAATGGAATAACATAAGAATTTCACCGAGAATAGAAGTCCGCGATATCTGAGTTAATCCAATGTAATAATAAAGATTTTAACCGGATCCGTAGTAAAAGCGCACGCATGTACGGATATTCCAACAGAATAATAAAGAATGGAATAACATAAGGATTTCACCAAGTATAGGGTATGCCGCGTATATAGGTTATTCCAACAGAATAATAAAGAATGGAATAACAGAAGTTCTCTTCATGAATAAGAAAGAATAACACCCATTACCGTAAAAGACACTGGATATCGAAGTAGTGAAGTAGCGAGATCTACTTCTTCTTTCTCTCTATAATTTCTCTCTCTAGAGTTTCAAAGAATTAAATAAGAAATAATGAAGGAATGAGCTTCTAATTATAGAAGAATGGATTGAATAAGAATTCTAATTCTAAGCGGTCCAGTTGATTTACTTTTAAACTGGATTTGTTGATTGATTTACTATTAAAACTTAAAGCAACGGTCCATACTTATTTACTATTAAACCTTTAAACCAGTGATCCATATTGATTCACTATTATAACTTTCCACCAGCGGTCCATATTGATTCACTAATATAACTTCAACCAACGGTCTAAAAAATTAGCACATCTCCTCATGGAATTGTGACGACCCGAGAATTTAGAAAATTTATTAAAATCTTAAATGATTGATTTAAGGTCAAATAATAGACCTAGACAGAAAATAAGTGTATGCGTTTGATGTTATTGGGAAGGAATTTTGAGGGTTTCAAAATTCTGTGAAGAATTTAGGTGAATTATTCAGGATTAAGGATTTATGTGAATATGTTCTGTATTTATGGTTATGTATGTGTACAGAATGTGGTTAAAGGTCAAGGGTTGACCAGATAAATATTATCAATGTCAAACCCTAAGTATATATTAAGAACGTCAACGTTCAGTTAGAAAACCCTAACGTCTGATAAGAAATCCTAGTTTAAGTTTCGGGAGTCCGAAACCTTAATTCGGATATTGAAAACCCTAGATTGGGAATGCAAATACTGGTATAAGATTTAAATGTTATTTAATCATAACTTAATTAGGGAAGACCCTAATGATTCATGTGAAACCTCAATTGATTATTTGAAAACCCTAATATCAGATCTGCAAACCCTAATTTCAGATTTCAAAAATTTAAAACCCTAATCTGAGAACTTAACGGAGAATTTTAATGCTTAAGTGCTATTAATTATAATAGTAATTAGGGTAAAGCTTAATTAATTAGCAAACCCTAATTTCAAATTTTTGAACCCTAATTGATTTGAAACCCTAATGCGAAAGTCATTCACGACTTTGAGAATTTGTTAAAGCCGTTATGTAATCGCGATAATGTGATTAACGACTGGTGTTATAGAAATTAACCCTAATCTATTTATGAAACCTTAATTTAAAATTTTTAGAAACTAAAATTGTATTTTCTTTTACAAACCCTAAACTAGAAATGCTTCAATTTTGCGCTAAACCTTAGGGTTAAACCCTAAGGGTTTGCCATGTTACTAGATTGCCATTAAAATTCCAAGACAAATGACAAGTTTACCCCTCTTGCATTATTGATAGCTAACTTATATTTTTGGACAAAACTTTAGTGGGTGACCTAATCTCACTAACCCCATGTGACTTTAAACACCAGCCATCAGTTGATTCAAGCCTCATACATTGCACACATGTATTATCTATAGCATTTAGAGAGAGAAAAAGTCGTTTCTTTGCTCATTTTTTTCAACTAATGCTCAACCAAGCAATTCTCTCTCCTAAGCTATGAATTTTTGTATTATATCAGCCCTATTTTGAAGCCCCAAGAACACCTTTAACAAATCAGAAACCCTAGATCAAGAAATTGGCCAAGAAAGGTATAAACCTAAACTAAAATTCTTGATCTTGTATGTTGTGATAGATCTTGTGTTTTAGTGTTAAAAGTTGTTGTTTATAGTCTTTATAAGTGATCTGTGTTGATAGATGTTAGATCCATAACATCTATAGGCTTGAATTTGATGATTTTCATAATCTGGAAAAATTTCATTTGGTGTTCTGACAGCGAATGTCAGAGGCTGTAGATTCTTTGATGTTTAATATTTTTGTTGTTTTATGGTTTAAATCGGTAGTCTGGTATAAGCTCTTTCATATAAAAGTATAATCAGGGTCATTGGATATCTAGATTGTGAGATATTAACGGTCAAAGTCGGTTGACCGACCATGACCGGATGAATTCTGGGTAACCCAGAACATGTCTTTCAGTGTCTTGATCTGTCAGTTTTAGGTGTTTTGATTATGTGATTGTATCTACTTTGTAGTCTATAATGTGGACTTTAGATCCATGGTCTTAGATACTTCAAACCATCAGTGTATCGAATGTAGTGGCTGGTCAAACCAGCCTAGTCGAACTAAATCTCTGTTTTCTGGAATTTCCAGAAAAGGGATGAACAGGCCTTCTGACAGCCTTTGACCAAGCTATAACTTTCTATTCTGTTGTTTTTTATTTGATCTGTTGTTGTAGTGTTGTTCCCTGACAGAAGAACTACATATGTAAACCTTTAGACCACCTGAACAATGATTGGAACATAGATTAATTTGGGCTCGAAAGTAGACCCTCGAAGCTACTGGGTTTCTGGGTTGCCCAGAAAACCCAGAACTTGTTCTGATAGTGACTTTGCTCTCTTAGATATCTTTGGTATTATGTTTTGAAATCGTTTTTATTGTTGGATATTGTAGTATTACACCATCTCTACAAGATCTGATCTTTATATTTCCCAGAAACACAATCTGATGAAAATAATTTATGGTCAAACAAGCTCACTTGTCTGACACACGGTGTTACGGGTTTGTTGAAGAATAGCCCAAGAACACCATTAGTGACGGATGTGTCGCCTAAAGCCCATATAGCGACACTTATTTTCGAAAAATAGGTTATTTTATTAAATAAATTAGAATAAATAGTTTTAATTATTAAAATTACATAATAAATTACGAAAAATTATTTTAAAGCTTGAAAAATAGTTTTAATTATTTTGTATATATTTCAAAAATATTTAATATTTTTGGAATATAAAAGGTATTTATTTATTTAATTATTATATTAAATAAATTATTTAAAAATAGTTTTAATTCATGCAAATCATGAAAAATTATTTTATGGTGTTAGAAAATATTTGAAGTTATCTTTGATGACTTTTAATATTTTATGATGAATTTCATTAATAATTTATTATTAATGGTAATTAATTTATTTAATAAATATATTAAATAAATTATGGGAAAAAATAAATTTATGATTTAAAAATCATATAAAATGATTTAAGTGTTATAAAAATATTTTAAGTTATAAAATATAACTTTTGATATTTTGACATGAAAATATTAATATTTTAATAGTTATAGCAATTATCGGATAATGAATTTAATGGTTTAAAAATCATATAAATATGATTTTAAGGTATTAAAAATACTTTGTGATATTATAATTATATTATAATATTATGTTATGATTTTCATTAATATTTAATATTAAATAAATATTAATGATTAAGGAATTATGTAGTATTTAATTCATTTAAATACGGTATTAATGATTGAAAAATATTGATAAATGATATTAATTATCTGAAAATTATTACAAGTGTATAAAAAATATTTTGACTGATAATATAATTGTCTAAGATATTGTTAAGTATTTAGGCAGAGTTTAATTGAACTTAAACTCGATATTTATCCGACTAGACCTTTGGGATGATAGAATTGCGCTGGTTTCAACTCAGACTTAAATAGTCTGACTTGATGCCAAGTCTTATGTGTATTGTAGACGGATAGGATTATGTGTTATATGTTTAGGTTATTCTGTGTATATAAATATAACAGTATTATGATGATATTATTCTAATATTGGAGATCTATAATACTAATATTAGGTCTTCGGATAAAGTGTTATAAATTGTGTAACGGTAATCAACGGTTCAGGCAAGTTTTACTTAACTCTACTAAAAGTGTTTTATTCAGATATGCTTATGGTTAATCATTGCTGATTGCCATGGATAATTGTACTCTGTACATATTGTATGTATAAGTCAGGTATAAAAGGCTGATCACCTTCATTATCAGTTGGTCTAGAAATATTTGTTCATGTTTAATACTTGTTTAGTCAAAAGTTTGTTCGTGCTAGTTCTCTATTATATTGATGAATTATAGCCAGCTTATTATTCAAACTCTTCAATCATGATATATCTTTAAATTGTATTTAAACTTGCTAGGCAACTTTCATGCTCACCCTTGCTATATCATGATAAACATTGCAGATAAGGTGAATGCGTTCGGATACAGGAAAAGGTTAATGCCAAGTTCAGCTTGGGATAAAATGTGCGGCTAGTTTGTAATAGTATAGTTTAATAAATATGTTATATGTTAGATAGTGGATGAATTGTGTATATGTTAAGGTTACTCGATTTTGGGGAAATGTGTGTAAAATGTATTGTATAAACAATTTATGTTTATATCTTTCGCAACAGTTATAGAATTAGTGAACCAAATCTGCGGTGATTTGGGACCCGGATTTGGGGCTGCTACAGGAATAATATTGTACCCAAATACCCGAATGGACAATACTAGAGTGAATAGCAACTGGGTGAATAGTAACTCATGAATAGTAACTCGTGAATAGTACTCCGACACGAAAAGTTTCCCGAATACCCGATTGAACAATATAACCTCCAGACATCAATTATCATCAAAATAGATTTTGATTTCTACTAACACAAATAATTCCAACACAATGAAACTATCAAATTCATCTTTAATTAACACGAACTTATTCATCATTAATATTATAACTCACAATATTTAGCAACCAAAGTTGTTCCCGTGAAAGAGGGGCTTTCCAATAAGGATTTCTCCTATTAGCGTATGAATTAGGTGACCAAACCTCTCCTCGATGTAACTTCTAGACATTGTAAATATTGCAATTTAATAATATGAATAACTTTATCGTCTTAATTATTGATTTAATAATATAACATATAATGCAGATGATAATGTGACAATAATCGAATTAATAATATGAGAGATATGATGCAAAGAATTATCAGTAGCAATAATTGAGTATAAAATGAGTGACTTCTCACGTAAGCATCAATAATTAATACCGTAGCTACTACGCAACCACGCCAGACATCGTACTTTTACTACCGGGTAGTTCAACAGTTTTAATAATAACACCTCCGCCGTTATTTATAAAATATTTTTATCATTTTCTCAATCCGACAATAATTCCATTGTGGGGTCCACCAATGATTGTGCCGTTGTACGAATATTCCCGACAAAAAGAATATTCTCCGACCAATCGAATATTTTATAACAACTTGCATACTTAGCAAAATTTATAAATATTACCCACAACTATAACATTATATCAAATTCATTCCATAATATTCAAAAATGATATTTATAGAAAAATCATCTTTATTAAAAAAAATTGGGGTCTTACAACCTCCCCTTCTTATGAAATTTTGCCCTCGAAATTAGGGTACGTACCTGGTATGTCGAAGAGGTAAGCATACCTTGATTTCATTTCAGATTCTAATTCCTAGGTCATTTCCTCAACATCGTGGTTCCTCCACAAAACTTTAACTTGAGGTATAACTTTGGAGCGTAGAATATGCTCCTTTTTATCCAAGATTTTAACAGGAACCTCCTCATATGTTAAATCTTCCGCTATTTCGTCCGGTTCTAACTCAATAATGTGGTTCGGGTCTTTCACATATTTACGTAACATAGATATGTGAAAAATATTATGAACACGAGACATACTTCAAGGCAGTAAAGCGAGTCTATAGGCCACAGCCCTACTGCTCGAGGATTAAAATGGGCCAATGAATCGAGGATTGAGCTTTCCTCTCTTTTCGAATCTCAGAATCCTTTTCCATGGAGCAACACGTAACAACACATGATCTCCAATATCAAATTCCACGCCCTTTCGATGAAGATCAACATAACTCTTTTGTCGATCTTGTGAGGTTTTTATACGTTATTTGATCGTTTGAATCTTTTCTCGTAGTCATACGTACCAACTCCGGTCCCAACAACGTTGCTTCACCCACCTCATCCCAAAGATACCGAGAACGACACTTTCTTCCATACAATGCTTCAAATGGAGCCATGCCAATACTTGCTTGATAACTGCTTGTTGTATGAAAACTCCACCAATGGTAAGAAGAACTTGTCCCAACTTCTCTTGAAGTCAAGGACATAGAGTCTTAATAAATCTTCAAGAGTTTGAATAGTCCTCTCTCCGATTATCCGTCATTCGAGGATGATATGCCAAACTAAATCATAAATCCGCGCCCATAGCTTTTTGCAAACTAACCCAAAATCTTGAAGTGAATCTTGGGTCTCGATCGTAAACTATGGATACCGGCATACCATGCAATCTTACAATCTCGCTTATATACATACTAGCAAGACGCTCAAGTGTATAAGTTTCTCAGATTGGTAAGAAATGAGCAGACTTAGTCAATCTATCAACAATGACCCAAATCGCATCTATACCTTGAGAAACCTTGGGAAGACCAAGAATCAAAATCCATGGTAATGTGCTCCCACTTCCATTCTGGAATTTCAAGTGGTTGCAATGGACCTTTTGGCACTTGATGCTCCGCCGACTCGCTGACAAGTTAGACACCTTGAGATAAACAACGCTATCTCTCTCTTCATATTGCTCCACCAAAATGTATGACAAGATCACGATACATTTTGTACTCCCAGATGGATTGCAAAACGGTGTGTTGTGCCTCCATCATGATTTTATACTTTAAATCGTGGTCGTTAGGAACACAAAGTCCGGAGTTGACTCAAGTATTCCTTCTTCATCGATTCTTTCTTCCCAAGATAGCACCTTCTTGCACTTTCTTCCTCATACGCATCACCTCCAGTCCAGTAGCTTGAGCAGCTTTTTAACTTTATCAATTAAAGTTGGTTCTACTCAGATATTCGCCATCATCACACGGGTCCCCGAGTCTTTAACTCTATCTCCATCCTTTGCAAGTCACACAAAATGGGCCTTTGCGTTGTCAATATCGCACTCCATACCAAGATATGATCTTCTACTCAATGCGCCGCCTACCACGCTCGCTTTTCAAGATGGTATTGATGGTATGATCATAATCTTTCAATAGCTTCAAGCCAACGCCGTTGTCGCATGTCGAGTTCTTTTGAGTAAAGAAATATTTGAGGCTTTTATGATCCGTAAAGATCTCTACTTTCTCCCCATACAAGTAATGCCTCCAAATCTTTAGTGCAAAAATGATCACGCTAACTCTAAATCATGAGTAGGATAATTTCTCTTATATTCTTTGAGTTGTCGAGAGGCATAGGCTATGACTTTCCCATGTTGCATGAGAACACATCCTAAACCTTTTGCCCTCAAGCATCATCAGATGACAAACCCTCCGAGCCGCGATGGTATTGTTAAACAGTCTTTAAATGAGTCTCCTCTCGAGTTCTTGAAAACTCTTCTCACATTCCTCGCTCCAACCGAATTTTGTATCTTTTTTCGAGTCACCGAAGTTAGTGGAGTAGCGATTCGAGAAAACCTTCTACTTAATCTCCGATAATAACCAACTAAGCCGAGAAAGCTACGATTTCTTGATCATCGATTTAGGTTGATCCCAACTTTGAATAGCTTCAATCTTTGTTGGGTCAATGATATTCCATGACTTGATACTACGTGCCCAAGGAATGCTACTTCCTCAAGCCGTAACTCGCATTTCTTCAACTTGGCATAAAGCTTATATTCACGAAGCTTTTGGAGTATCACCTTCAAGTGTTGCTTTCATGATCTTCACGGCTTTTGGAATAAATAAGGATGTCATCAATGAAGACGACCACAAAGTGATCCAAATAATCCTTGAATACTTTGGTTCATCATATCCATGAAGGCAAAGAGGAGCATTAGTCAATCCAAAAGACATGACTAGAATTCATAATGCCCGCATCGAGTTCCGAAAGCCGCTTTTGAATGTCATCGGTTCTAATCTTCAATTGGTGATATCCTAACGAAGATCAATCTTTGAAAAGAATTTGGCGCCTTGCAAATCGGTCAAACAGTCATCAATACGTGGCAATGGGTACCTATTTTTGATGGTGACATGGTTCAACTCCCGATAATCAATACAAAGTCGCATACTCCCATCTTTCTTTTTTTCACGAAATAGAACAGAGCACCCCAAGGAGAAATACTTGACGAATAAAGCCAATGTCTAAATAATTCCTCGCAGTTGGGTCTTTAACTCCTCAAGTTCAATAGAGCCATTCGATATGGGGCTTTAGAAATAGGTTTTGTACCGTGTTCAAGGTCGATACAAAATTCAATTTCACGCCTGGGGTAGGCCAGAAGTTCTTCTTCAGAAATACGCCGTGAAATTCATTAACAATAGAAATATCATTCAAAATCGACGTATTTTGTTTAGATCCGTGATATGAGCTAAGAAAGCTTGACATCCATTTTTCAATAAACGAATAGCTTTATGGCTTGAGATGACAGTGATTGATTTTAATGGTTTGGTTTCTTGAATTCGCATAATAGGTTGGTTAGGAATATGAATGCTAACAACCTTACGAAAATAATCAATTTTTGCATGATGAGTAGTTAACCAATCAATCCCTAGAATTACGTCAAATACAAGTATTTTCAATGAAATAAGATCGACAGGTAATGTGAGGATACCAATTTGAACCAAACAAGACTTATAAACAGTGGATGTAATGAAGGTTTCTCCCAACGGAGTTTCAACAGCTAAGTCAAAGTCCAATTTCTTCGGAGTCAATTTTAAACGTTGAGCGCAAATAAAAGAAATAAAAGAATGGGTAGAACCGGTATCAAATAAGGTATATACTTCACTAGTGTTTATGATAAGCTTACCCGTGATGACCTCATTCGGGTTCCTTGCTTTCTCGAGGTCACGACAAACGCTCTCCTCACACTACTACTTGCTTTTTGACTTTTCCGACGGCGACCTTTGGTGCCTCCTTCCCACCGGACTTGTCTTCTGGTGAACGAAAAAAATCGGCCAGGTGTCCTTCTCTTCCACAATTGTAACATGCTTTGATGGCATCGCGCAGCTTGACCGATATGTCCTCCCCTCCGCATTTGAAGCATATAATAGGTGGTCGCTTCTCCTTCCTTAACAACGGGTGATGGTGTGACGCCTTTCCATCATTATTGAATCTCCTCTTCTTGAAATGTCCATTCTATTATTTTGGCCATGATTACCACCAAGTGGTTACCATTTCGCATGTTGATTCCTCCACGCTTATTGTCACCGCTTCATGACTACTATCACCGGTATTATCATTTTGCCGTACCGCTTCTCTTTGGTTGGGTTGACTCATTATCGCGCTCCAATAATCGAGCCTTATTAACAACATCCTAATACAAACACAATTTATGAGAGATAAGATATTTACGTATCTCGTGTTTCAAACCTCTTAGAAACATTCGCCATTCTCTCCTCATTATCAACCAAATGGGACGCAAACCGACAACTCAAAGAAACTTGGCTTCGCATCTCGTGACACGGGCCATGTTGTTTTTTGTCTCCAACTTGATGAACTCTACCTCTTTCATGTGACGAATACTTTCGGAAAGTACTTGTCGTTGAATGCTTCTTGAAACTTCTCCCAAGACATCTTCAAGGCGGCAGTTTGAGTACGCTTTTACGATTCCCACCAAGAATCACTCCTCCGCCCAAACATACGAAGGTGGCAAGGAACCTTTTGCTCCTGAGCAACCCAAGACATCAAATATCTTGTTGATCTGCTTTATCCACGCCTCCGCTTTAAGTGGTTTTGGCTCACCAAAAACTCCGGTGGTCCCAACTCCTTGAACTCGCTTTGGCGGTGACCATTCCGAGAGTTGCCAAAGTGTTTCCACCTCGCATTTTGGACAGAGCCGCCTCTCGATGTCAGCATGAATCGCATGAAGCCTCTAACATTCCATCGCTCATCATTTGGTCAAGGTTGTTGTTTGCATGAGGATTGTTGCCTTCCTCGATGCACATTGTCCCGGTTATTGATCCGTGGAGACTCAACGGCCTCCTCGTGCTCCATTGATGTTCTCAACATTCTCGGATGCCATTTTCAAATATCGCCACAAAAACAGGGTTAATTAACATATCACATATTAACCCTATACTCCGACCGACCAATTAAATAACAAATAAACTTAGGTAGGTCATACTAGTGAAGGAATTCCCGCTCTCCCTCCTAGTTCTTATCTCACATCTTAGCTAGGATCATATCCCTAAGCTTTGATACCAATCGTGACGCCCCAAAATAGGTATACATCACCCATCTTGGGTCGCCAGATACATGGTACGTAATACAAATACAATCTTAAATATACAACAAAAGTCGTGAGTTTTAATACAAATATTGTCTTCTAGATAATATCCACTCTCGTAATAAGTCCTCATTACAATTATTATCACACTATTTCATGTAATAGTGAGGACTACTAATGCTATCATCCGACCATCACTCCGCCCCCGACTAGTCCCTCCCTCGCTACGCTCTCATTTCCTCAAGAGAACAAAGAAAGAAAGGGTGAGCTCAACTAGCCCAAGAAGAAATATTATTATGACTAAGATAATGCAGATAAATTATCATTAGCCTTCAACAATGTTAAACCGATAAAATACAATAGACAACAAGTTTAATCATAAATGAATAAGTAATCCATTAAAAGAGTCAAGTAGAGAATAAAATCTACTATCTTTTATGATTTAAAAAGTTTTTCATCACTTTTATCACCGAGACTCACTTTTTAATAAATAATCCACATCATCCCCGCACTACTACTACCAAGATATTCATTAGGTCACGACCACAAATTATCCATGCACTACGCGCCAAGGATATTCGTGTATTCATCAATGGTCATGATCATGCCAACAACTCGTCCATCAATGCACTACGGCCAATGAGAGGACTTTTACCACATCATTTGTAACATTACTACCATGATTATACCGAATAATCCTCGGTCATATAATCATACCAAGTCCATCTATGCACTATAGGCCACAAATGACTTTCAAAAAATATAAACACGAGGATGATGACAATGATATAAGAATTCAATAAAACAAGTTCAAGAATTAATTTATCCAGAACTAATAACGCCCAAATTGTCAACATGATACTTCTTTTAGTAGAGTAAAATTCAAGAATGCTCAAGAATATTTCCATGAAAAGATATCGATGAAGCGCAAATATCAATGATATTCCACTAATTTCATGGAGTATAGAAGTCAAAACTTTAACCAACCGAGTATAATAAAGAATGGAATAACAAAAGAAATCACCAGCATGTGATAGATAGCATAGCAAAGTTATTCCAATGTAATAATAAATATGGAACCAGTCCCACAGAAAATGCGCATGCATGTGATATTCCAACAGTAATAATAAAGAATGGAATAACATATAATTTCACCAAGTATAGAATATGATATATGTTATTCCAATGTATAAATAATGAATATGTCCAAATCAAATATAATAAATAATAATAAAGAATGGAATAACATAAGGATTTCACCAAGTATAGGGAGTCCAGATGTGACAAAATTATTCCAATGTAATAATAAAGAATAAACCAGTCCCAAAATAGAAAATGTAAAATGTATGTGATATTCCAAATGTAATAATAAAGAATGGAATAACATAAGGATTTCACCAAGTATAGTATATCACAGATACAAGTTATTCCAATGTATTAATAAAGAAAGGAATAATGTAAGTTCTCTTCATGAATAAGAAAGAATAACACCCTTACCGTAAAAAGACACCGGATATCAAGTAGTGAAGTAGCGTAATACTTTTCTTCTTCTCTCTCTATAATTTCTCTCTAGAGTTTCAAAGAATTCGTAAGAAATAATGAAGGAATGAGCTTCTATTTATAGAAGAATGGATCAATAAGAATTAAATTCCTAAATCTATCCCATTGATTTACTTTTTAAACTATTTGCCTCAGATTGATTTACTATTAAAACTTAAAGCAAAGGTCCATACCGATTTACTATTAAAACTTTAAACCAAATGATCCATATTGATTCACTATTATAACTTTCCACCAATGGTCCATATCGATTCACTAATATAACTTCAACCAACTATTCAAAAATTAGAACATCTCCTCATGGAATAATATTGCACCCAAATACCCGAATGCACAATACTAGAGTGAATAGTAACCGTGAATAAAAATCGTGAATAAGTAACTCGTGAATAGTAACTCGTGAATAGTAACTCAAATGAATAATAGTAATCGTGAAGTATCGTGAATCGTAATAGTAACTCGTGAATAAGTACTCCAAATAGTACCTAAAAAGTTCCCGAATAATTCATCCCATTGAAATAATATAACCTCCGCACATCAATTATCATCTAATAGATGTCAATTTCTACTAACACAAATAATCCCAACACAATGAAACTATCAAATTCATCTTTAATCAACACACGAACTTATTCATCATTAATATTATAACTCACAATATTTAGCAACCAAAGTTGTTCCTGTGAAAGAGGGGGCTTTCCATAAGGATTTCTCCCTATCATGCCGCAATTAGTGACCAAACCTCTCCTCGATGTAACTTCTAGACATCAGAAATATTGCAATTTAATAATATGAATAACTTTGTCGCCTCAATTATTGATTTAATAATATAACATATAATGCGTATGATATATCGCGACAATAATCGAATCAATAATACGAGAGATATGATGCAAAAATTATCGTAGCAATAATAATCGAGTATAACCGAGTGACTTCTCACGTAAGATCAATAATCAATACCGTGCTACTATGCAACCACGCCAGACATCGCATTTTTTTACTACGGTGTAGTTCAACAATTTTAATAACAACTCTCCCGCCGTTATTTTATAAAATATTTTTTTGTCGCTTTCTCAATCCGACAATAATTCCATTGTGGGTCCACCAATGATTGTGCCGCTGCATTTAATATTCCCGAAAAAAAGAATATTCCCCACCAATCGAATATTTTATAACAACTTGCATACTTAGCAAAATTTATAAATATTACCCACAACTATAACATTATATCAAATTCATTCCATAATATTCAAAAATGATATTTATAGAAAAATCATCTTTATTAAAAAAAATTGGGGTCTTACAACCTCCCTTCTTATGAAATTTCACCTCAAAATTAGGGTACGACTGGTATGTCAAAGAGGTAAGGATACCTTGATTTCATTTCGATTCTAACTCCCAAGTCATTTCCTCAACATCGTGGTTCCTCCACAAAACTTTGATTTGAGGTATAACCTCGAGCGTAGAATATGCCCTTTTTATCCAAGATTTTAACAGAACCTCCTCATATGTTAAATCTTCCGCTATTTCGTCCTGTTTCTAACTCAATAATGTGGTTCGGGTCTTTCACATATTTACGTAACATAGATATGTGAAAAACATTATGAACACGAGACATACTTGGCGAGAAAAGCGAGTCTATAGCCACAATTCCTACTGCTCGAGGATTAAAATGGGCCAATGAATCGAGGATTGAGCTTTCCTCTCTTTCCAAATCTCAGAACTCCTTTCCATGGAGCAACACGTAACAACACATGATCTCCAATATCGAATTCCACGCCCTTTCGATGAAGATCAACATAACTCTTTTTGTCGATCTTGTGAGGTTTTTATACGCTGTCGGATCGTTTGAATCTTTTTCCGTAGTCATACGCATCAACTCCGGCCCAACAACGCTGCTTCACCCACCTCATCCCAAAGATACCGAGAACGACACTTTCTTCCATACAACGCTCAAATGGAGCCATGCCAATACTTGCTTGATAACTCGTTGTTGTAAAAACTCCACCAATGGTAAGAACTTGTCCCAACTTCCTTGAAGTCAAGGACACAGAGTCTTAATAAATCTTCAAGAGTTTGAATAGTCCTCTCTCGATTGTCCGTCCGTCTGAGGATGATATGCCAACTAAATCAGAAATCCGCGCGCTCATAGCTTTTTGCAAACTAACCCAAAATCTTGAAGTGAATCTTGGGTCTCTCGATCGTAAACTATGGATACCGCATACCATGCAATCTTACAATCTCGCTTATATACATACTAGCAAGACGTTCAAGTGTATAAGTTTCTCAGATCGAAAGAAATGAGCAGACTTAGTCAATCTATCAACAATGACCCAAATCGCATCTACGCCTTTGAGAAACCTTGGGAAGACCAAGAATCTAAATCCATGGTAATGTGCTCCCACTTCCATTCGAATTTCAAGTGGTTGCAATGGACCTTTTGGCACTTGATGCTCGCCCGACTCGCTGACAAGTTAGACACCTTGAGATAAACAACGCTATCTCTCTCTTCATATTGCTCCACCAAAATGTATTTGACGAAGATCACGATACATTTTGGTACTCCCAGATGGATTGCAAATGGTGTGTCAGTGCGCCCCATCATGATTCTATACTTTAAATCGTGGTCATGTTAGAACACAAAGTCTGGAGTTGACTCAAGTATTCCTTCTTCATCGATTCTTGCTTCCTAAGATAAGCACCTTCTCGCACTTTCTTCCTCATACGCATCATCTCCCCAGTCCAGTAGAGCTTGAGCAAATTTTAACTTTATCAATTAAAGCCTGCTTCTACTCAGATATTCGCCATCATCACACGGGTCCCTCGAGTCTTTAACTCTATCTCCATCCTTTGCAAGTCACACAAAATGGGCCTTTATGTTGTCAATATCGCACTCAGACCAAGCATATGATCTTCTACTCAATGCGCCGCCTACCACGCTCGCTTTTCCAGATGGTATTGATGGTATGATCATAATCTTTCAATAGCTCAAGCCAACGTCGTCGTTGTCGCATGTTGAGTTCCTTTTGAGTAAAGAAATATTTGAGGCTTTTATGATCCGTAGAAGATCTCCACTTTCTCCCCATACAAGTAATGCCTCCAAATCTTTAGTGCAAAAAACGATCGCCGCTAACTCTAAATCATGAGTAGGATAATTCCTCTCATATTCTTTGAGTTGTCGAGAGGCATAGGCTATGACTTTCCCATGTTGCATGAGAACACATCCTAAACCCTTTGCCCAAGCATCATCAGAGATGACAAATCCTCCGAGCCGATGGTATTGTCGTAACAAAATAAATGAGTCTCCTCTCGAGTTCTTGAAAACTCTTCTCACATTCCTCGCTCCAACCGAATTTTGTATCTTTTCGAGTCACCGAAGTTAGTGGAGTAGCGATTCGAGAAAACCCTTCTACGAATCTCCGATAATAACCAAATAAGCCGAGAAAGCTACGACTTCAATCATCGATTTAGGTTGCTCCCAACTTTGAATAGCTTCAATCTTTGTCGGTCAATGATATTCCATGACTTGATACTACGTGCCCAAGGAATGCTACTTCCTCAAGCCGTAACTCGTGATTTCTTCAACTCGCATAAAGCTTATATTCACGGCTTTTGAGTATCACCTCAAGTGTTGCTTTCATGATCTTCACGGCTTTTGAATAAATAAGGATGTCATCAATGAAGACGACCACAAAGTGATCCAAATAATCCTCAATACTCTGGCTCATCATATCCATGAAGGCAAGCAGGAGCATTAGTCAATCCAAAAGACATGACTAGAATTCATAATGCCCGCATCGAGTTCTCGAAAGCCGCTTTTGAATGTCATCTGCTCTAATCTTCAATCGGTGATATCCTAACGAAGATCAATCTTTGAAAAGAATTTGCGCCTTGCAACCGGGTCAAACAGGTCATCAATACGTGGCAATGGGTACCTATTTTTGATGGTGACATGGTTCAACTCCCGATAATCAATACAAAGTCGCATACTCCCATCTTTCTTTTTCACGAATAGAACAGGAGCACCCCAAGGAGAAATACTAGGACGAATAAAGCCAATGTCTAACAATTCCTGCAGTTGGGTCTTTAACTCCTCAAGTTCAATAGAGCCATTCGACATGGGGCTTTGAAAATAGGTTTTGTACCGTGTTCAAGGTCGATACAAAATTCAATTTCACGCCTGGGGTAGGCCAGAAGTTCTTCAGTGAAATACGCCAGAAATTCATTAACAATAGAAATATCATTCAAAATCGACGATTTTTTGTTTAGATCCGTGATATGAGCTAAGAAAGCTTGACATCCGCTTTTTCAATAAACGAATAGCTTTATGGCTTGAGATGACAAAGTGATTGATTTTAATGGTTTGGTTGTTTGAATTGCATAATAGGTCAAGTTAGAATATGAAAAGCTAACAACCTTATTTAAAATAATCAATTTTTGTATGATGAGTAGTTAACCAATCAATCCTCCTTAGAATTACGCCAAATGCAAGTATTTTCAATGAAATAAGATCGACAGTAATGTGAGGATACCGATTTGAACCAAACAAGACTTATAAACAAAGGATGTAATGAAGGTTTCTCCCAACGGAGTTTCAACAAATAAGTCAAAGTCCAATTTCTCCTGAGTCAATTTTAAACGCTGAGCGCAAAGTAGAGAAAAAAAAGAATGGGTAGAACCGTATCAAATAAGGTATATACTTCGCTAGAGTTTATGATAAGCTTACCCGTGATGACCTCATTCGTTCCTTGCTTTCTCGGAGGTCACGACAAACGCTCTCCTCAGACACTATCGGCTTTTGACTTTTCCGGGACGACCTTTGGTGCCTCCTTCCCACCGGACTTGTCTTCTGTGAACGACAAAATCGGGCTAGTGTCCTTCTTCCCACAATTGTAACACGCTTTGATGGCATCGCGCGCTTTGACCGATATGTCCCTCCCTCCGCATTTGAAGCATATAATAGGTGGTCGCTCTCCTTCCTTAACAACGGGTGATGGTGCCGACGCCTTTCCATCATCATTGAATCTCCTCTTCTTGAAATGTCCATTCTTATTGTTTTGGCCATGATTACCACCGGTGGTTACCATTTCGCATGTTGATTCCTCCACGCTTATTGTCACCGCTCGATGATCGCTATCACCGGTATTATCATTTTGCCACCGCTTCTTTTGTTGGGTTGACTCATTATCGCTGCTCCAATAATCGAGCCCTATTAACAACATCCTAATACAAACACAGCTTTACGAGAGATAAGATATCGACGATCTCGTGTTTCAAACCTCTTAGAAACATTCGCGCATTCTCTCCTCATTATCAACCAAATGGGACGCAAACCGACAACTCTTGGCAAACTTGGCTTCAGATCGCGACACGGGGCCATGTTGTTTTTTGCTCCAAATTGATGAACTCTACCTCTTTTCATGTGACGAATACTTTCGAAAGTACTTGTCGTTGAATAGTTCTTGAAACTTCTCCCAAGACATCTTCAAGCAAGGCAGTCGAGTACGCTTTTACACGATTCCCACCAAGAATCAGCCCTCCCGCCTCGCAACACGAAGGTGGCAAAGGGAACCTTTTGCTCCTCTGAGCAACCCAAGACATCAAATATCTTATTGATCTATTTTATCCACGCCTCCGCTTTAAGTGGTTTTGGCTCACCAAAAACTCCTGGTCCCCAGCCTCCTTGAACTGCTTAGCGGTGACCGTCCGAGAGTTGCCAGTGTGTTTCCACCGCATTTTTGATGAGAGCCGCTCTCCTCGATGTCGTATGAATCGCATGAAGCCTCTAACATTCCATCGCTCATCATTTGGTCGTGTTGTTGTTGTTTGCATGAGGATTGTCGCCTTCCCGATGCACATTGTCCTCGTTTATCGATCTATGGAGACTCAACGGTCTCCTGTGCTCCATTGATGTTCCCAACATTCTCGGATGCCATTTTCAAATACTGCCACAAAACAAGGGTTAATTAATATATCACATATTAACCCTATACTCTGACCGACCAATTAAATAACAAATAAACTTAGGTAGGTCATACTAGTGAAAGAATTCCCCGTCTCTCCCCTCCTAGTTCTTATCTCACATCTTAGCCAGGGATCATATCCCTAAGCTTTGATACCAACTGTGACGCCCCCAAAATAGGTATACATTACCCATCTTAGGTCGCCAGATACATGGTACAGAATATAAATACAATCTTAAATATACAACAAAAGCTGTGAGTTTTAATACAAATATTGTCTTCTATACAATATCCACTCTCGTGATAAGTCCTCATTACAATTATTATCACACACTATTTCATGTAATAGTGAGGACTACTAATGCTATCATCCGACCATCACCCGCTCCCCGACTAGTCCCTCGCCACGCTCTCATTTCCTCAAGAGAACAAAGAAAAGAAAGGGTGAGCTCAACTAGCCCAAGAAGAAATATTATGACTAAGATAATGCAGGATAAATTATCATTAGCCTTCAACAATGTTAAACCGATAAAATACAATAGACAACAAGTTTAACTGCAATGAAATAAGCAATCCATTAAAAAGAGTCAAGTAGAGAATAAAATCTACTATCTTTTATGATTTAAAAGTTTTTCATCACTTTTATCACCGAGACTCACTTTTAATAAATAATCCACATCATCCCCGCACTACTACCCAAGGATATTCATTTGGGTCACGACCACAAATTATCCATGCACTACGCCCAAGGATATTCGTCGTATTCATCAATGGTCATGATCATGCCAACAACTCGTCCCATCAATGCACTACGGGCCAATAAGGACTTTTACCACATCATTTGTAACATTACTACCATGATTATACCGAATAATCCTCGGTCATAATCATACCAAGTCCATCTATGCACTACAAAGCCACGTATGACTTTCAAAAATATAAAACATGAGGATGATGACAATGATATAAGAATTCAATAAAACAAGTTCAAGAATTAATTTATCCAGAACTAATAACGCCCAAATTGTCAACACGATACTTTTTTGTAGAGTAAAATTCAAGAATGCTCAAGAGAATATTTCCATGAAAAGATATCGATGAAGCGCAAATATCAAGGATATTCCACTAATTTCATGGAGTATAGAAGTTAAAACTTTAACCAACCGAGTATAATAAATAATGGAATAACAAAAGAAATCACCAGCATGTGGATAAGCACAAGTAGGTTATTCCAATGTAATAATAAATATGGAACCAGTCCCGCAGAAAACGCATGCATGTGATATATTCCGCAATAAAGATGTAATAATAAATATGGAACCAGTCCCACATGTATAAACGCATGCATGTGATATTGTTAGGTTTGTAATATTCAATAACGCAATCAAATTGCATAAAAAAAGCTAAAACGTAAAAAATCGTAGTTTAAAAATTTACAAACCATATACCCGGATCACCCTTTATGCACAATTATTAATTAAACGAAAAGATAAAGAATAAAATCATACCCTTGAAGATCGAGCTTCCTCAGTACAAGTTCACCTCCAAATCCTTTCGCTCAACTTGAATCCACCGGGTTTGGTTCTTCCTTTGATCAACGTTAGCCACCCATATGTTTGGCCTCTAGAGGTGATCCACCAAGGAAGAATAAATTCAAGAAGAAGGGTGGTTAAAACCCTAGTTTTTCTATCTCTATAGAAAGGAACGATTCTCCAACCAATCGAATTATTACGTATGTTGTAAAAGTCAACAACCCATACACCCATAATAAGACTCTCTTATTTATAGATGTGGGCAACCCACCTTAACAATTAAGGAATTGGGTTTTATTTAATTAATTAAATTCTTTTAATTAATTAAGCTCCCTAATCTTATTAGGGATAATTAATTAAACTCCTTTAACTAATTTTCCTTCCTAATCCAATTAGGAATAAATGAGAGTATTTATATTAAATTAATTCCTAAACTCTTTTAGAAATTAAAATAATAATAATTGTAATAATATTAATAAGACTCTCTTATTAATTTATATTTAATATTTCTAAAATATTAAATAATAATATTAAGCTATTTAATTTATTCTATCACCATAGATTAAATTAAATATACTTAACATATTATTACGATTATGCCATTAACTTCTTAAATAATTATTCTTCCTTTTATGGTGTGACCCTTTAGGTTCTCCATATTAAACCTATTGTGAATAAATCAATTAGAATAATTTAATCTTATTTAAATAAATAAATTAAACAATTAATTTATTTAAATAAATAATATTTATTCTACAATAGGATAAGCCTCCCCAATGATCAAACGACTTTCCGTATAATATAGATTTCAACATTAATCATTAAAGAACCTTTGAGTAAATAGTTACCGATAATTCAATCCTTCCACCATACAATGTCCCAATTAAATATAAGACATGGAATTACCGCCAAGTCTTATTTTATTTAATTATATGTATTTCGATCCTTAAATGCACAACTCCAAATAATGCAAATTAGAAACTCCTTTCTAATTTCATTCGCTTTGGCCAAGGACTACCGGGTTGTCATTTATCGAATCACATAGACATTTCTCTTCTTTATTAGAAGTGGTAGATTCTTTATCGATCATACATTATCTCCATGTACAACTTATTATACCCAAGCATACCCTTTGATATACCCTAAGGGTCTTAAGGAATAAGTCAAAGTATAACTCATCATACACAAGATACTATGATGATCTCAAGTCCAAGGATTACTTGACTACTATCACTACAGAATTCCTATCGACAGCAAGTAAAACTCCATTAGGTATTCCTTAGCTGAGCCACGCTCAAAGGAACTTATTCTCTAATAAGCACCTACATACTTGCTTTAGTGTTCCACACAAATGATCATGAGATCAATCATCCTCATCCAATGAGCAAGCAACGATGTACCAATCTATCCTGGATTCACTAATCCCCAATTTAGTAATCCAACGATTGGGAACTATTTTAGTTTTAAGCTTTCTAAGAATTTAGATCTCATTAGAATGATCATCATCATTATTCTAAAAGCATTGCTTAAAACTATGGGTTTATCACATATTATAAAACAAAGATCATGTAGATAATTAAAAGCCTTTAATAAATTAATACTTTTTATTAATAAATGAATAAGATTGTTACAAAGTATATGCTTTATCATCAAACATGATCGGCTTGTGTGCATACTACTTTCAATCTCCCACTTGCACTAAAGCCAATCGCCATGGTATCTTATACTCTTCTTCTCTAAGTGACGATTATCCCACTGTTGGATAAGCTTTAGTTAATGGATATGTAATGTTGTTCATGAGAGTCCACTATCTCTATAGTGATTTCCCATCTTTCAATGATTCTAATAATCAAATGAAAGTGCCACAACACATGTTTAGATCCAAGATGAGACTTAGAACTATTCCTAGTTCTCAGAATGAACTTTTAATCCAAACAATCAACTTGGCAGCCTTCATTTATAGCTATATACTTTGTCTTTATCACTAAACCAAAGAACTCTTTTGCTGCTTGGAACCTTTCCAATTCATCGCACCAATCGCTCAAGATAACGCTTTACCTTAAAGTGGATTTTTCATCATCTTGGTCTGTCTCAAAAACTTGAGTCCGCAAGCCCTCTAGTTTTAATTTAGACCCACCATGAATATGATCACATCCTTAGTGCCGGTAAGCACTTTAAGATGTTTTTCACCGACTCATAGTGAACTTCTCCATAATACGACCGATCAACATCGTGTCTCGTATATTTCATCAGATACATGATTGTTACTCATGCGACCTCTTTTCGTGAGTCTCGTGGGGACTATTAAGAGAGATACACCCCATAGCTCATCAACATGAGACATCTCTTGAGTTTGCCATGCTAAACGACTTTAGCATCAAATGAATATACATTCCTCGGGTTAAGTTGAGCATCCTTTTAAATCTATCTATATAGATTTGCATCCCCAATTAAGATACTCTTCCCAAATCATTCATGGAGGAATGTTTAGACAACTTTATCTTTACCGATTGTAGCATTGGTATGTAATTCCTCATCCGTAGTATATCAACATATAATACTAGAAATTTCAAGACGCCCCCAATCGACCCTCTTTGTACACACTAAAACTCTTACCTCATCGATGTAACTCGATCATCATCTTCTATGATGCGTACTTCATCATCATCATCATGATGAATCCATACCTCCTAGGTATCTTCTGCACTATTCCAGATTTATTTATCTTCAGCCAGGTACAATAGGTCTATCTACAAGTTCCTCTTATTCGACTTATAGTGTTTTTGTGGATCTGAACTTTTCAAGATCTATTATCCTCCCACTAGCCCTTTTCAATGATAAACACCTTTATCTTGTAGGCGCGCGTGTTTCGTAATAAACACCTTTTGCTAAGTAGAATTATAGAACATATACCCTAAACTTACTTTAGGATGTCCCACAAATCAGACATGTCAAATCTTGTCCCAAGCTTATCCTTTGAAACCTTTTCACATAAGTCGACAACCCCTTATCTTAACATACTTAAGATTAGAATCCTCCCCGCCCATAACTTTTATGGAGTCTTCAAATGGATTTTGAGGTTACCTTTTCGTAGATATGCAGCCATTTCTAGGACATGATCCTGTAAGGATACCGAATGTCTCAGAAAATCATTATGGACCGCACTATGTCCAACAAGGTATGATTTTTCCTTTCGTATACATCAATCAATTATTACGTATCACGAGGCTTCCATTATGAGAAAACCATTTGAGATGATCTAGAAACTTATTATTCAAGTATTTATTCCTTGATCTAATCAAAGAATCTTAATACTTTGCCAATTTATTTCACTTCTAAATTCTTTTGAACCTTTCAAATAATTCACACTTGATTTCAAAGAAATACATACATTCAACTCTTTGAATGATCATCTCCTTTTCTTATACTAGTTTGTTCAATTTACAAAATAATTTTTTACGTAAGTCAAGTATACAAAATCCATTAAGTAATATTCCAGCTTTATACAAAACATTATTATTATAAATAGAAAAACAATTGTTCTTAATTATAATACCAAAAATTTTATCATTCAAACAATAAAATGGAAATAATATTTCAACAAGAACTCGAATACAATAACAACTTATCGACTTAATAGATTTGCTTCAGTAGGCATTGCTAAACTATAAGTTTCTATATGGCTAAATGCAGCAACCTTTGCTTCATTTTCCACACATATGATTACTTATCTTTGTTTAACTTTCTACTTACTGCTCAGTCCCTTCATAAATCTATATTTATGATAACCAAAGCTCAGATCCAATACCCAAGTAGAACCTCGACTTAAAGAAAAATTTATTTCAATCATGAACAAAAAATATTTAGAACCAAACTTCACTAAGCTTCTTTGTTAGCCTCTCGCAAGATGCTTCTCGCAGCTTTTTTCCAATGTCCAAAGCTTATTGCAAAGGAAGCAAACTCCTTTGCTATCCATATCGCTTTTTTGTTCTTATTATCCTTTGTTTATGCCTTTCTATTTACCTTCTTTGAATCGCTCTTCTTTCGTAAGATCCTTTGGCCCCTACCAAGAAGACTTGATCTTTCTTGGTTGAAAGTGACTCTCAACATTTTTCAATATGTTAAGCAAATCAAATGAGGTCGATATCTAGCTTGTTCATATGAAAAATTCACAACAATTGTGAAAGGAGTCCGGAGTGAGTGCAAGATCAAATCTCGCTCAACTCTCCATCCATGACAAAACTCGTTGTCCTAATTGATCAATCAAATTGATAATGTTAAGAACTTTTCATCTGCATCATAGTGTCATCATTCATTCTAGATCTAAGAGCTCCTTAGATATCCGATATCTATCACCCCATTTTCCTCACCATCAACTACTTGATGTGCAGAATATAGTAGAAGCATCCATAGTTTCATGCCGACGTCAAAGCTCATTACTCATGGATGCGAGCATGATGTATCGAGCCAATCGTGCATCATCTTGCCACTTTCTAAAAGTAGCAATGTCTTCCTCAGAGGCATTGTCTGCAACTATTGCAGGATAGGCGATTATGACATAAGATAGCTTTTCACCATGAGAACTATTCTCAAATTCCTTAACCAATCCGCTTAATTCTTGGCCCCGTTAATTTAGCATCTAATATGCTTTGCAAAGATAGTAATTTTAGACATTGTAAAATTTCTCAGTAAATGAATTTGTAATTAACAACATTTTAACATACATTCTTTTATTAATTACCAAAATAAATTAGGTCTTGTTTTAAATTGGTATCTCCCACTATTTTCTTCAAACTATATTACCTCACTTATATAGTTCTAAAAATCTAATTAAAGATTTGCTAGTGAGAATAAGGATCCCATTTCAAATGTATATAGCCTTGTGGTGACACAACAAACTATATATAAATAAATAAATAGGTAGACAACTTTTGTCAATTACATCAACTATGCAACTCCTTTTCTTTTGCCTCTTAGATTATTTTGATCAAGTGGTGGCACATCCGAATCAAAATTATCCAAGTTAAGTCCGACCTAGCACTCCATATATTCAAAAAAGAAAAATATCATCCTTGTGGTGACACAACAAAACAATATTGTTCAATTTTCTTTATAAGCATCAAATGTGATAAATTAACATCTTAAATACTTAATACTTGCCTTGTGGTGACACAACAAACTCATATTAAATATTTAATACTCTATTAATTTTATCATGCTAGAAGGCTTACGCTCGATATTCCAAATATCTTTGAACGCTTAGGACTTAATATAAAAAAAATTGAGGGGTTTGTTATTAATTTGTCTCATCTTGTTTAGCGCATATATTATGCATATATATATATATAAAATACGCCATATATAATGAACATGCGAAGCATGTTTGCATAATATATAATATATATATATATAAGCATGCATATATAGAATACTATATTCTACCCCTGATTGATTATGGACTTTTATTCTAGTTTGTTCACTAGAGCCACCAAGTGAACCAAAAGGTCAAACCCTAGGGGTGCAAGAAATAATATTTAAATATAACTATTACATTTAAACCCTGCTCTATTACAAACTGTCTTCAAGCGCCTTTTGTTCCTTGATCTCTAATTCTTCAAAATTAATTCTAACTATTCCTATTACAAAACTATTTTAAAATAAATAGAAACCTTGATCGCTAAATAAAGGGAAGTACATAGAGGGAGATAGAATTTACATTAAGAAAAATTAGAGAAGACGAGGTACGCAGAATTCCCATTTAATAAAAACCCATACATTCATGCATCCAACTAAAATAAAATCCAATCACATCGGGTCAATAGTCCATAATCAATCCCATTTATTATCATACACATCATCATATGCATCAATAAATAACATTCATCTCATGAATAATAAACATTTAATATATATATCGATATCATTTAATGGGCAAATTTAGTTAAGATAAAATCTATTTTTGAATCAAAATAAACTCCTTTATTTTAATCCAAATTTAAATCAAAATAAAACTATTTTATTTTAATTTATCCAATTTTGAATAAAATAAACTATTTTATTTTAATCAAAATCTTTAATCAAAATAAACTCCTTTATTTTAATTAATTATGGAATCCAATTCCATGTAAAAAAAAAATTTAATTAAAATAAACTCTTTATTTTAAATTAATTATGGAATCCAATTCTGTAAAAAAATATTAAAGGAAACACTTGATTATCTTTCCTATTCACAAATAAACTCCTTTATTTTGAATAATATGAAATCTTATTTCATATTTAAATAAACTCCTTTATTTAAGGAAATATGGATTCTCTTTCCTATTCACAAATAAACTCTTTTATTTTGAATAATATGAAATCTTATTTCATATCTAAATAAACTCCTTTATTTAAGGAAAGATGGATTTACTTCCCTATTCACAAATAAACTCCTTTATTTTAGGAAAAATAAAATCCAATTTCAACTCCAATTAGTTAGCATGGAATCCAATTCCAATTCTAATTAGTTAAGATGAAATCTAATTTTAAAATTAAAATAAACCTTTTATTTTAAAATTAAAATATATCTTTTATTTTAAAATTAAAATAAACTTTTATTTTAATTATAAAATATTAAAATATATATATATATATATATATATATATATAATTAGATTATAATATATATATTATAATATATATATATATATATATATATAATCCCTTAAAAAAATATATAAATTTTTTTTTTTTTTTTATATATATTACTTTAATATTACATGCTAATGATTACTATAATCATTACAAGTTAATGATTATTGTAATCATTAAGGTTTTTTTTTTTTTTTATATAATATGATTTCTTTTTGGTTTTCACGTTATTTACTAAAATCTCTATATAACTCTTACTCTTATATATATATAATATATATATACCAATGTCCCATGCTATTATATATATATATATATATATATATATATATATATATATATATATATATAAAACGTGATTTCACGAATCAATATATGGGGTTTGAAAAAAAACGTGATTATATAATGTAGTAATTTGATCGAATAATAATAAAGCATATCGAATTTCCTTTTTAAAAAAATCGCCATTTTTTTTTTTTTTTTAATAAATTTTATACAATAAAATTATGCCCAATTAAATTGTTCTAAACACATATCAATATACATATCAAATTAAAACAATTAATAATTCGCATAAAGGTTTGGCTCGATGCCACCGTTAGGTTTGTAATATTCATAAACGCAATCAAATTGCATAAAAAATGCTAAACGCGTAAAATCGAGTTTAAAAAATTTACAAACCATATACCCGATCACCCTTTTATGCACAATTATTAATTAAACGAAAAGATAAAGAATAAAATCATACCCTTGAAGATCGAGCTTCCTCGTACAAGTTCACCTCCAAATCCTTTCGCTCAACTTGAATCCACCGGTTTTGGTTCCTTCCTTTCGATCAACGTTAGCCACCCAAATGTTTGGCTCTCAGAGGTGATCCACCAAGGAAGAATAAAATTCAAGAAGAAGGGTGGTTGGCTAAACCCTAGTTTTTCTATCTCTATAGAAAGGAACGTACTCTCCAACAAATCGAATTATTACGATGTTGTAAAAAGTCAACAACCCACCCACCCATAATAAGACTCTCTTATTTATAGATGTGGGCAACCCACCTTAACAATTAAGGAATTGGGTTTTATTTAATTAATTAAATTCTTTTAATTAATTAAGCTCCCTAATCTTATTAGGATAATTAATTAAACTCCTTTAACTAATTTTCCTTCCTAATCCAATTAGGAATAAATGAGAGTACTTATATTAAATTAATTCCTAAACTCTTTTAGAAATTAAAATAATAATAATTGTAATAATATTAATAAGACTCTCTTATTAATTTATATTTAATATTTCTAAAATATTAAATAATAATATTAAGCTATTTAATTTATTCTATCACCATAGATTAAATTAAATATACTTAACATATTATTACGATTATGCCATTAACTTCTTAAATAATTATTCTTCCTTTTATGGTGTGACCCTTTAGGTTCTCCATATTAAACCTATTGTGAATAAATCAATTAGAATAATTCTAATCTTATTTAAATAAATAAATTAAACAATTAATTTATTTAAATAAATAATATTTATTCTACAATAGGATAAGCCTCCCCAATGATCAACGACTTTCCGTATAATATAGATTTCAACATTAATCATTAAAGAACCTTTCGAGTAAATAGTTACCGCATAATTCAATCCTTCCACCATACAATGTCCCAATTAAATATAAGATATGGAATTATCACAAGTCTTATTTTATTTAATTATATGTATTTCGATCCTTAAATGCACAACTCCAAATAATGCAAATTAGAAACTCCTTTCTAATTTCATTCTCTCCTTGCCAAGGACTACCGGGTTGTCATTTATCGAATCACATAGACATTTCTCTTTTTTATTAGAAGTGGTAGATTCTTTATCGATCATACATTATCTCCATGTATAACTTATTATACCCAAGCATACCTTTTGATATACCCTAAGGGTCTTAAGGAATAAGTCAAAGTATAACTCATCATACACAAGATACTATGATGATCTCAAGTCCAAGGATTACTTGTACTACTATCACTACAGAAATCCTATCGACAGCAAATAAAACTCCATTAGGTATTCCTTAGCGAGCCACGCTCAAAGGAACTTATTCTCTAATAAGCACCTACATACTTGCTTTTAGTGTTCCACACAAAATGATCATGAGATCAATCATCCTCATCCAATGAGCAAGCAACGATGTATACCAATCTATCCTGGATTCACTAATCCCCAATTTAGTAATCCAACGATTGGGAACTATTTTAGTTTTAAGCTTTCTAAGAATTTAGATCTCATTAGAATGATCATCATCATTATTCTAAAAGCATTGCTTAAAACTATGGGTTTATCACATATTATAAAACAAAGATCATGTAGATAATTAAAAGCCTTTAATAAATTAATACTTTTTATTAATAAATGAATAAGATTGTTACAAAGTATATGCTTTATCATCAAACATGATCGGCTTTGTGCATACTACTTTCAAGATTTTAACCAGTCCCACAGAAAACGCATACATGTGATATTCCAATGTAATAATAAAGAATGGAATAACATAAGGATTTCACCAAGTATAGGGTATGTCACAGATACAAAAGTTATTCCAATGTAATAATAAAGAATGGAATAATCGAAGTTCTCTTCATGAATAAGAAAGAATAACACCCCTTACCGTAAAAGACACTGGATATCGAAGTAGTGAAGTAGCAGAATACTCTTCTTCTTTCTCTCTATAATTTCTCTCTCTAGAGTTTCAGTGAATTCGTAAGAAATAATGAAGGAATGAGCTTCTAATTATAGAAGAATGGATTGAATAGTAACTAATTCTGAAATCTGTTGATTGATTTACTTTTAAACAGATTTGCCTCAGATTGATTTACTATTAAAACTTAAAGCAACAACGGTCCATACTAATTTACTATTAAAACTTTAAACCAAAGATCCATATTGATTCACTATTATAACTTTCCCCAATGGTCCATATTGATTCACTAATATAACTTCAACCAACGGTCTGAAAAATTAGCACATCTCCTCATGGAATAATATTGTACCCAAATACCCGAATGCACAATACTAGAGTGAATAGCAACCGGGTGAATAGTAACTCATGAATAGTAACTCATGAATAGTAACTCGTGAATAGTAACTCATGAATAGTAGCTCGTGAATAGTAACTCATGAATAGTAACTCATGAATAGTACTCCGACACGAAAAGTTCCCCGAATACCCGATTGAACAATATAACCTCCAGACATCAATTATCATCAGAATAGATTTCGATTTCTACTAACACAAATAATCCCAACACAATGAAACTATCAAATTCATCTTTAATTAACACGAACTTATTCATCATTAATATTATAACTCACAATATTTAGCAACCAGGTTGTTCCCAGGAAAGAGGGGGCTTTCCAATAAGGATTTCTCCCTATTAGCGCGCAATTAGGTGACCAAACCTCTCCTTGACAGAACTTCTAGACATTGTAAATATTGCAATTTAATAATATGAATAACTTTATCGTCTCAATTATTGATTTAATAATATAACATATAATGCAGATGATAATGTGACAATAATCGAATTAATAATATGAGAGATATGATGCAGCAATTACTGTAGCAATAATTGAGTATAAATGAGTGACTTCTCACGTAAGCATCAATAATTAATATCGTGTGCTACTATGCAACCAATGCCAGACATCAGATTTTTTACTACCGGGTAGTTCAACAGTTTTAATAATAACACCTCCGCCGTTATTTATAAAATATTTTTATCGTTTTCTCAATCCGACAATAATTCCATTGTGGGTCCACCAATGATTGTGTCATTGCATTTAATATTCCCGACAAAAAGAATATTCTCCGACCAATCGAATATTTTATAACAACTTGCATACTTAGCAAAATTTATAAATATTACCCACAACTATAACATTATATCAAATTCATTCCATAATCTTCAAAAATGATATTTATAGAAAAATCATCTTTATTAAAAAAAATTGGGGTCTTACATTTATAATAGTATAAATGATATATTTAGTAGGCGTATTAAGGCCATATCGGTTACTTTATTTTACTTATACCTGTTATCAGTTTTGTTTTTGGCTTAAGCCTAAGAGGAGAAAATTGAGAAGTTCAGAGAGAGAATACAGAGAATTGAGAGGGAGCTGGGAGAGAAATCTTGAGTTTTCCAAAGCAAAATTCTGTGTTTAGCAAGGTTGATCAAGCTAAGTGAAGGTATTATTCATAACCTTAATAATGTATATATATATATATATACATGTATATGTGTTTCACGGCAAAGTTTTATATTCTGTGAATTCCAATTTTCTGTAAATTATTGTTATGTAACCTGTTTATGGTGATTGTATATAGTTATGATGTTAGAGGTTGTAGTCAGACATGAATTGTATGCTAATTTCGTTTTAAAAAGGAAGAAAAGTAAATTGCAGTGAATATTTTGCATATGGCTTATGAAAGTACCAATTTTAGTGGTCAATTTGTATGTGAAACTGTAAATTGAGTCTTGTTTATGCTAGTTCGTTAAAAAACAAAGAGAACGTAGTTTGAACGATGTGATTTGGTATAAAACTGAGATTACAGTGATAATTTTTGTGAAGGAACTCAAAAATAGAGTTTTTATATGAAAATATGAAATTTGAGGAATTAAGTTAGTAAAAGTTGTTGTTAAATTGTTCTATGTTGGTGAATATGTGAGGAAACATATTTGTAATAGTTCTATATTAATTGTCTGTGTTAAATTCACTGTTTTGTGGGTGAAATTCGTGTTAGTTGGGCTAAAGCTAAATTCATCGTTCACAACCTTTCTAGTTCTGTACATAACCTTTGGCAGCAATTTATTGACGGTGTTAAGGCCAAAATCCACAGAATCAAGGCCAGATCCAAACTTGTGTATATGCGCAATGCGCATCATACCCTAATTTGGGACAGTTGCTTCTCCTACTGCTGCAGACCTGGGATATAGATATAACTTGGTCTAATGAGGTGTTAATGGAATAAACATGTAATATGGAGGTTAAATCAGAACCGTGTCATGTCATTGATAATTTCAAAGTCGTAAAGGATTAGTAAGTTATGAACGTGTTATGACTTAATGTATACAATGAATAGTGAACAAGCCTTGTGATGTTAACACTTGTGATTTCTGAAATGAACACTAAGATATGGAAGGTGATTACTATAAAACCAATGAGTCTTAGGAAGACTTAAACACTTGATTGAACTTTAAGTTCGATTAAGAAGAAATGTAATATTGATTAATAAGAGTTGAAAATGTGATTTGGATGCCAAAAGTCTTATGTATGTATTAGTGAGTTTTCAGATTCGTGTTATGTGGTTTAATAATATGGTTAGACCTTAAACTAAAGGTTATAACTTAACTAAGATGAGAATTGAATCTATGAGGTTAATGTATGTAGCTAATTGATGTGATAATCCTAATGGTATGTGTAGAATATTGGAGTACGTGAGTTGTAATTATATAGCTTACGCAAGAGGCAAGTTCCCTAACCTTTGCTACTTTATTATTCAGCAAGGTTACTTTTCACTGTCATGATATACTTTTGTAAGTTCTCTATTTCTAATCTCTTGTTGAGAAATTTATTGTTATAAAAATTCTTTAACCCTCATTTACTGTTGAGCGAGTTAATTAATCTTTATTTCTTTATTCCAAACGAGATTACCTTGGTTATTCAAAGTCTGTACTTTTGTGGTAAGAAATGTGTTTATTCAGCTACTAATAACTATTGTTTAATCTTCGTTCTCCAATGTCATTATACTATCTTACATTATTGTACCGAACTCTAAGTTGCCTAGCGATTCTTTACCAATTCAACTAATCCTTAGTTGATGAATGTTCTAAATTCTAAATAACCCTTGTAGTCAACCCAAACCAAACTCCCTTTGGTTTGCTTATGTATTCACACAATTTTGAAAGCATGTTATCGATGATAACATTTGTTCAATTTAGAAATTGTTAATACTCTAGCTCTTATTGATTCATCGATATACCTTGTTCATAAAGATATTATAATCAAACTCTTGAATAGTTATTGGTCTCTATCTGATTCAACCAGTACTTGGTTGATGAGCATTCTAAAGATCTAGAATTCCTTTGAAGTTGTTAATTCCCAACCAAACTTCCTTTGGTTCGGAACCTGATAATCTAAGCTGAGATGAACAACCCTATATTAGGGACTTATTTTAGAGCTACGCAATAGCGTTAAAATATTTGCGCAATACATAGTACAAAGGGCTAATTGTGAGACCCCGAATTTATGAAATGAAAGTATTCAATTTTCTTATAATTGTTATTCTATTTAGTAAATGGTTAAATTGATAAAAGGTTAAAGTTAAGGGTGATATTTGAAATTTTTTTCAAAGTATGCAAGTTGATATAAAATATTCATTGTGTCGGGGAATATTCTTTTTGTCAGAAAATATTTGTTCGACGACACTATCATTGGTGGACCCCACAACGAAATAATTATCGTAGTTAGAAAACGACAGAAATATCTTTTATAAAAATAATGACGAAAGTTTTATCGTTAACTGTTGAAATAACCGGTGGTAAAAAATACAGTAATACGCGTGGTTGCATAGTAGCACACGGTATTGATTATTGATGCTTACGTGAGAAATCACTCAATTATACTCAATTATTGGTACAGTTGTTGCATAGTATCTCACGTTATTTGATTCAATTATTGTCACAGTATTAATATTTTATATTATTAAATCAATAATTGAGACAATAAAGTTATTCATATTATTATTTACAATATTGGCGATGTCTAGAAAGTTCTGTTGAGGAGAGGTTTGGTCACCTAATTGCGCGGCAATAAGGAGAAATCCTTATCGAAAAGCCCCCCCCCCCCCCCCCCCCCTTTCCTGGGAATGATCTGGTTGTTAAATATTGTGAGTTATAATATTAATGATAAATAATTGTTGAAGTATTAAGAATGTGTTTATTGAAGATAAGTGAATTACAAAAGTTAGAGGGGAATAATGCAAACTTGGAAAACTTTAGGGGTACTAAAGTGTAATAAGTTAAATCAATCTGGACCATTGGTGGTGGTTTTAATAGTAAATCAATCTGGACCGTCGATGGTGGTTTTAATAGTAAATCAATCTGGACCGTCGATGGTGGTTTTAATAGTAAATCAATCTGGACCGTCGATGGTGGTTTTAATAGTAAATCAATCTGGACCGTCGGTGGTGATTTTAATAGTAAATCAATCTGGACCGTCAGTGGTGGTTTTAAAAGTAAATCAATCTGGACCGTCGGTGGTGGTTTTAAAAGTAAATCAATATGGACCGTCGGTTGTGGTTTTAATAGTAATCAATATGGACCGTCCGTTCTAATAGTAAATCAATCTGGACCGTTCGTGAATTAGTTACTATTTAGTCATTTCTCTTATAAATAGAAGCTTAATTCTTCTTTCATTCTCACCAATTCACTAAGATTCACAAGAGAAGCTATAGAGAGAGAAACTATAGAGAGAAAGAAGAAGAGTATTCTGCTACTTCACTATTGCAATATCCGGTCTTCTACTAAGGTAAGGGATGTTATTTTTGTTTGGTAAGGGATATTATTTGTTGTATTCGTAAGGGGTATTATTTCTTTCGTATTCATAAGGAATACTATTTTTCGTATTCATCATTTAATATATCTCGGAATAACTCTGTCTCACGCTGGATTACGCATCGTAGTGTGACAGAAAATTCATTCATAGCTTTAAGATATGTTATTTCTTTTCATATTCTTAAATCTAAACATACTATGGTAAGTATTGCTTCTATAATCCTTGAAATTATTGGAATATCCTTGAGTTTTGCGCTTCATCCAGTATCGTTTTATTAGAATATTAATCTAAACTTTATTATTAAATATCAATATTTTCACCCGGGGTACTATTCACGGGTTACTATTCACCCAGTTACTATTCACTATAATATTATTCACTCAGTTATTTGGGGCATTTTTCATGCCGGGGTACTATTCATGAGTTACTATTCACGGGTTACTATTCACCCGATTACTATTCACTCAAATATTGTTCACTCGGGTATTTGGGGCACTTTTCATGTCGGAGTACTATTCACGAGGTACTATTCTAGAAGTATTATTCATAGGGTACTATTCACGGGATACTATTCACCCGAGAAATTTATTTCTTTTCCATTCAAATTACTTTTGATACATGAATATTATTCTTGAATTTTACTCCACAAAGCAATATCATGTTGACAATTTGAATATTTTTAAACTCTGAATAAATTTAAAGTCTTTAATATTTATCCTTGATTTCGTTTGATTGATGCTTATATCATTGTCATCATCCTCATGCTTATATTGTAACGAAAGTCATCTTTGGCCCATAGTGCATAAATGGACTGTTGATTATTGGTTGTACAGTTGTATATCTTTGGCTTACGTGCAAAGATTTACTGTTGATTATTGATTTTATAATTGTATATCTTTGGCTTACATGCAAAGACGGACAGTTGATTATTGATTTTACAATTGTATATCTTTGGCTTACGTGCAAAGACGAACTGTTGATTGATAGCTTTGGCCCATAGTGCAAAGATGGACAGATGTATGACATGATCATGATCACTGGTGATACTAACGAATATCCTTGGCCCGTAGTACATGGATAATTTGATGATGCAATTGGCAGGATCATGACCATTAGTTAACAGTTGTATGTCTTTGGCCGTAGTGCACTGACAGACAATTGATTGGTATGATCATGACCATTACTTTTATAGTTGAATATCTTTGGCCCGTAGTGAAAAGATAGACAACTGATTGGTATGATCATTGTTATTATATTTGAATATCTTTAGCCTTTGGGGTAAGGATATTGAGTAAACGTTCTGTTAAGCCTCTGTGGCAAGGAGAAACTGTTGATTTACATGATTATAAATATGAATTATGAACTTAATTATAATCTTTAGTGGTTCAGGTGAAGACAGATGATGAAAGTTCTCTTTGTCTTGGGTACAACAAAGAACTGTTGATGAGTATTACAGGAATGAAATATTAACGATAGACTTTTAATTTGGAGGAGATAGTAGACATTATGTTCTACTTGACTCTTTTAATGGATTGTTGATTCCGCTGCAATTATGGTTGAAAACTTTTATTATCTACCATATGTTCTAAATCTCTGATTTATTCTGATGAAGGCTATTGATAAATTAATTATCTTAGCCATGATATTCTTTACTGGGCTAGTTGAGCTCACCCTTTTGCTTCACAATTCCTTTCAGGTAATAAGAGTGTAGTTGGGTCGAGCAGGGATAACAGGAGAATAGTGTGATGGTCCGAGACTATCGAAGTTTCTCAATACATTATAAAATGGCATGACATGTAATATATAATTGTATTGAGGACCAAAGATGTGTGTGTCATATTTTATACGTCATTTTAACCGTTGATTTTGATGAACAACAATAGGGTGATGAGAACCCGACTTTGAAAGCGTCAAAAATGCACCTCATTAGAATGAACATGATAGTAATCTTCTCGTTCTTCTTTGGGGACTTGAAATATTTGGTGCTGTATTTTATATAGCATTGTAATAATTTGAGTTTGGATACCGCATACATGAGACAATATTGTATTAAAACTCACAGCAGAATAGCTAATAATTCGTGATACATCTTTACGCTTCAACAATTAATATAAATGAAGTTTGTATTTGATTTCTGTAGTGTGATATCTGGCGACTCAAAATGGGTCGTGTGGACCTATTTTGGGGGCGTCACACTGATCTCCTGGAGTACGGGATGATGGTCCATATAGTCGTTTAGACTGTTAAAGGTTACAGTAGAAACACCTGTTAACTTAGGACATAGACGATGAGTATAGTCTTTTAGACTGTTAAAGATTAAAATAGAAACACTTGAAAACCTAGAGTATAGTTCGTGGTCTTGTGACCCTCAGTGTATTCTTTAATGTTTATATCTATTGTTAACTTAAACGTTCATTATTCCTTTGAACTCATAGCTGTTGAATTAAAGTTTATTGTTCCGGTAAGAATACTTTACCATTGAAAGCTCAGTTAATTGTCATTCATAAAAAGTTATTGCATATTATCCTTCTTGTGGGCAATTGTTTGCTCACTCTTGCACAAAACAATGTAGATGAAGTTAAGAAGTTTGAAGAGTTTTCTACAAGCAAGGACAAGGGCACGATGCTTGATTAGACGATGTTTAACTTACCTTTTATTTATAAAGCTTATGTAATAGTTTTAATTATGGTTATGTTTTAATATTCCGCTGATGATTGTAATAAAGGTTAGATGACCTGAGATTTATTTTAGATTATGTAACCCTTTAATGGGAGATTGATTATTTAAACTTTTGAGTTTAATTATATCATTTGTTTATGGGTAGCTAGTTATGATTTAATTGAACAGTAAACACCAAATCTGTAGGATTGAGGTGCCCGAATTTGGAGGTGTCACATCACCCGTCACCATAGCCCCAAAAAACCGTCGTTATAGACGACTTTGTATTACACAACTGTTTAAGAGAAGTGCTTTAAATCCGCTCTGTGTATATATATATAACTTTGGGCGACCAAGTCATTAAAATTAGATTGCGAGTTAACTCGGCATTAATCAAAACGACTCAATATTTGACTTGTTATATTTTGATATTAATAAATTACTTTGACAAATATTTTTTATATTACAATTTCACACATTCATTGTTGTGGCCCACTCATAAATATGCGAGCAAGTCCCACAACAAAAGTTACTAATATTAAAATTTCTATTACACATATTTTTAATATATTTTCTGATAATTGATTTTCTTAAAAAACATTTAGGTTGAAAAAAACATAAAAAAATCTTCATATTTGTCAAGCGTGTCCTATACAAATTTTAATATCTATAAAAAAATAAAATTAACAAAAAAATTACTATCTTTTTTCTCTTACATAAAACAACAATACTACTATCACATAAAAAAAAAACTATTCATAAATGTTTAACATACATATATATTGAAGGTCCCATACCGATATGTGAGACTCACAAATATACATGTGTGTGTATGTGAATATTATGTGAGCCATCATTATGTAATACACATAATAGCATTATTATAAATAAAAAGTACATTTCTTGTAAAAATGATTGTTCACAATTTCTTTATTAACCATTTTTATTTAATCAAAATAAGTTACCACTTATAAACTGGCCTTTGTAATAGGACTGAAATTCATATACTCCTATTATATATCCTCCATCATCTCGCAACAAATTGTCTAAAATACCCTTCCCACAGACTATTTAGCTCTTCACAAGTTGAAGCTAAAAATCATTCACTGATTTTCTTCAACGCCTATAATTTTGGGCACCTCTCAAGTGTCCTCCGATCTTCCACCTGGAATCCCAAGGTTCAATAATCGTACTCATTAATGATCAACCCTAGTATATATGAATCAACCATCGGATATTTACATCATTACGAACAGTTTCTGGGTTTTTGAAAAAGGAGAATATACTTTTCTGTTTACTTATTATTGTTAGAGAATTATTATTGTAATATGGTGTTTTGATTTAGATGTAGCATGAGTATATGTGAATTGGTTATTGGGTGTACTAACTAGACTTTGTTCTGTTTGGTTTTTGATCGTTATTTTGGCAGATCGTTGTGATCTTCTGGTGGGTGGATATACATCATAATCTGTTACAATGGTATGATTCTAATCCATATTCAGTTGCATTGATTTTATTTTTTTGGTTTTTTTAAACAAATCTTTTTTATGGTTAAATTCTTGATGTAAATGGATGGTAGGAATTATATTGGATTTTCAATTTTAATTTGGATTGTTTGAGATGCATATGCTCACTGAAATTATTAGGAGGGGCATTCTGTTTCTGGGGTTTATGCATTGATACTGTTTGTTCATTTGTTCTTTTGGCTCTGAATTTATAAATTCTTACTAATTATTCAAATTTCTAAAGAAGGCTTGTGATTGTGTTAATCCACTCTATAAGTTTATTACAGTATTATTTGTTCTTAGTAATCCAAGTGGATTGTAGGAAAAGTCCAATGTAGATTATCTCCACCAAATAAGAAAAACATATGTTTGCACATCCTTGGAATATTTTGAGCATTGGATGATCATAGATGATCTGCTTATGCCACAGATTGGATTTCAGCGTTGTATACAATGTTGCAATATTTTCATTTTAAGGTTAGATAAAGTTGCAGTACTTGTGCTGAGTTAATTCAATATTTTGTTGTTTGTTCCCTTGGTTACAGAGTCTCGCATCAACATTTGAACAAAATTACCGTTGCTACCCTGTATCTTTCATCGAAAAGGTATTTATATCCACTTGAACCTTTCAAAGCAGCTGTGATAAATTGCCCATATATGCGTCCATAAGTTGCCAAGAATATTTTTTATTTATTTATGAATTCCTTTCTCTTGGAATTGGATTTTATGAATTTGAATAAATTGATTTAGATTTTGAGTGATTGAATTAAACTAGAATCGCATGTAACAACTTAGTTGTGGATTTAAACCAAAGTGTGTTTATTTGATAGCTTTACATGGATGAATTTGAAATACTATTAGGCAAAGAGTTATTTGATTCTTAAAACAGGTATTGATTGTACAATGATTTTGCGAAACCTTATGTGTCTCTAGTATTGCAATTCTTTTATGTTTCCACATCCTTAAATTCAAAATCATGCTATTTCCCACAAGGATCATCTCTGGTCTTCTATGCCTTTTCTACTACGACCTCTTGCATTTTGATACTTATGGTTGGCCTTATGGTCATTTCCTGGATTATCTTAAATAAATTTAATCTTTTCCAAATTGCAGCAACATCTGGAGAAGGGTGACAAAGGTTAGCTTACTTTCTCAACCAATTTCTTTGCTTAAATTTCGTTATCCTGTTCTACTTCTTTGTTCCAAAAGAAATATACCAGTTACTAATTCAGAAGATTTGTTCTGGCTCGCAGTTATAATGCCTCCCTCTGCTCTTGATCGCCTTGGTATGTTTATTATTCTTTACGCATTTCTTATTGGTTATCCTTCTCTTCATGCTATAATGTTTTTTATGTTTTCATCTGGATTTACACAGCACCCACTACTACTTTACATAAATTTATTTTTTTTCCTCGGCAGCTTATTTACAGATAGACTACCCAATGTTATTTGAAGTCAGTAACCCTAGTTCTGGTAAAGTTTCTCATTGTGGGGTGCTAGAATTTATTGCGGACGAGGGCTTGATATATTTTCCATACTGGGTACTAATTTTTCCTAAATGTTGTATTGATTACTTTTGCTTATCCCCTTCCATTGATTTCAAATCTAAATTTGTATTTTCTTGCCCACTCACAACTTAGATGATGGAAAACATGCTTCTACAAGAGGGAGATATTATTAATGTTAAGAATGCTAGTTTGTCAAAGGGAACATTTGTTAAGCTGCAGCCTCACACTAAGGATTTCTTGGATGTATCCAACCCAAAAGCCATGTGAGTTATCTGTTGTGACACGTTCTTCACTTTGATGGCTGTCCTTTTGTATTTTTTTCAATTGTTTGGTTTATCTAATATATCCTTGCTGTGTTAACTTGAAGCTTGGAGACAACATTAAGGAGCTACTCTTGTTTAACCACCGGAGACACTATCATGGTTGCCTATAACAATAAGAAATTTTACATTGATATTGTAGAAACCAAACCTTCTTCTGCTATCAGTATAATTGAAACAGACTGTGAAGTGGACTTTGCACCTCCACTAGATTATAAAGAACCTGAAAAGCCGCCCAAGTCTAATCTTTTAAACAAGAGACTGCTCGAAGGTCCCCTTTCACTTTCCCCCATTTTTAAATTTCTTTTTTATCTAAGTTTTTACCTTTACTTATTTTTTCATGTTTGGGAAAATTATTAGTTCTGATTCTAATATTCACTCTTTTCAGTTGAGGAAGAGGCAGCCAACAAAATCCCCAAGTTTGGTCCATTCACTGGTTCATCAAGACGCTTGGATGGGAAACCTTCTGCCGAACCAGTTGCAAAAGTTTCTTCTCCCCTGCTCAAACAACAGCACCAGCCTGAGGCTAATATTGGGACTAATGGCTCTATACCATCAACCTCTACTTCAAGGAAGCATTGTGGAAAGCTCGTTTTTGGTTCAAACGGGGATCAAGCTACACATAGAATACCAAAAGTATGTAATTTGTTCCCTTGTTATCTGTGTATATCATGCAAATTATGGTCTAGCTTGCACTAACAAGTGTTTGGGTTGATTCGTCATTGCTACTCGGATTGAATTAATTATGTTGCTGTTTGAATTCGTGTGCATTATAGACTGAGACTACGCCTAAGGAGAGCAGTCAGGAGCAGCCACCACAGAAGGCGGTCGAACCCAAGTTCCAAGCATTCACAGGAAAGAAATATTCATTGAAAGGCTGAATTCTGTCTTTTAGTTTTTCTTTATCCACGTATTTGAGGTTTTATTCCAAATACGAAACTGAAATCCTTTTTGACAATTGATGAAAATTGAAGTTCTTACATGTACAGAAACCTGCTCTTCCTGTTCTTTTGGAACTAGGCTGGTGTATTTAACTTAACCAGCAATTAGTATATAACGTATTTGTTTTGATTGCATCAACTCCAATCATTCATCTGGTCTTGTTATTTGCTATTGAACTGTTTGAGAGTCATTCTTTTACTATAGTTAAAGAGAGGAAAAGCCTGAAGGATGAATCAAATATGATCCTATCAAGGAAGTTGCTCATAATAAAAACTAGTTGTCGAGGCACACGCGATGTATGCGAAATAATTAGTAAAAATATTAAATAAAATTGAACATAAAAGGCTTAAATATAAGTAATTATTTAAAACTATTAATCTTTTTTTTACTTCGGGATTAATCTTTCAATTTTTTAATTAGGTTATTAAACTATCAATTTTTTTTTACTTTCGTTCAATTGAACATGTCACGTCATAAATTAATGACGTGATCACGTTGACTAGACTAATTAATGTCTACGCCTAATTAAAAATTAGCCTTAAATTAAATATAAATTACTACACTAAACTATTAATCTTTTTTCACGATCTTTTAATTTTTTTCAATTAGATGATTAAACTATTAATTTTTTTACTTTGATTTAATTGAAGCTATCACGTTATAAATTGATGAAGTAACTTTAACATCTTGAATGTGATTGATGATGTGTTAAAACAATACTCATTTTCTAATTAGTTTAAATCACTTTATAAAAACTAAAAAGGCATAAATGTAATATTATATTTTAATTTAACAACAAAAATTAAAAATAATTTAAAAATGAAACATCTATTTAAGAGGTTCTTTTTATTAGAAAAAAAGGAACTAAATAATAATTATGAAAAATATTACTTATCACTATCATTAACACCTAAAATTTCAAACAAAACAGAAGGAAAAAAAAATATTTGTAACTAATTATTAGACATTATCTTACTTACAATTATCATTAACTATTTCTTTTCCACAAAATCAAAAATGATATTAAATTATTATAACATAATTTACACAATCACTTTCCATGTACTTGAGCTCTTAGTTAATGGAGAAAACTAATTAAAAATTAGTAAATAACTCTCACCATTTTACCTCTGTGTGAACCCATCGTCTTCAACTTGGGTTAAATACACTTTTTCCTAATGTATTCGACCTCGATTTACAAATGTATCATTGGACCGATTTTTTTTTTCATTCAAATCATTGTACTATATTTTTTTAACAAAACATTACAAAATCCGTCAAATCCAGTTGACTTTTAACGACAAAAAATATAAAAAAAAATTAGTTTTATTCAACTATCCACGTGGGTTTCCAAGATTCGTCTATGTGACTGCTATAGTGGAATTATAATCTATAAAGATAAAAAAAAAAAATTAAAACCCATTACCCTTTCCTCTCTTATATTCTCTTCTCATCTTAACAAAACCCATTACCCCTTCTAACTATATATATATATATATATATATATATATATATATATATATATGACACCGCCAAAATAGGTCTACATAACCCATTTTGAGTTGTCAAATACATGGTACAGAATTCAAATACAAACTTCCTATTTACAAATATTAAATTGTCGTGCAAATACGACAAAATAAAAGTTGTGTGTTTTAATACAAACATTGTCTTATAAACAATATCCAAACTCAAATAAAGTCCTCATTAAAATTATTGTCACACTATTTTACAAAATAGTAAGGACTACTATAATAACCATCTTGAACCATTACTCCACTCATCGACTAGTCCCAGCTACATTCTCGCCTCCTGAGAAGAATAATAAAATCAAAAGGAAAATGGTATGCTCAACTAGCCCAGTAAAGAATATTATGACTAAGATAATAAAGAAAAAATTATCCTTAGTCCTCAACAGTGAAAAATCTGATAGAACACAATAGATAACAAGTTTTTCAACAATCTGCGGTGAATAATAATTATTTAAGAGTCAAGAGATCATCAACAATCGCAATGGAAATAACAATTGATTAGAAGAGTCAAGTAGAACATGATGTCGACTATCTTCTATGATTTAAAAGTCCATCATCAATATTTTATCCCTGTAACACCAATCAATAATTATTTCCAATTAATGAATTATATATGCACTACGGGCCAAAAAAGACTTTCACCACAAATATTTATCTGTAACATTAAAGGACATGATTATACCAATACATAATTCTTGTTCATAATCATACCAATCAACAGTCCATCTTTGCGCTACATGCCAAAGATGACTTTCAGCACAATATAAGCATAAAGATGATGACAATGATATAAAGAATCAATCAAGTGAGATCAATGATAAATATTAGAGATTTATAATTAATTTATCCAGAGTTCAAGAATGTTCAAATTGTCAACATGATAACTAATTGAGTAAAATTCAAGAATGATATTCATGTATCAAAAATAATTTGGATAGAAAAAAAATTCAGTTTGGTCGTGAATAGTACCCTGAATGAATAGTACCCCGAGTGAATAGTAACCCGTGAATAGTACGTCGAATGAAAATATTAAAATTTAATAAAAAAGTTCAGACCAATATTCCAATGAAAGGATAGATGAAGCGCAAACTATTAAGAATATTCTACTAATTTCAGGGATTTTCATCGTTTAACAATAAGGTTATGGAAATAAACAATAAATTTGTACCATAAATAGAGAAAAATATGAAAGAAAACGATATCCCTTTACGAGTACAAAAGAAATGATATCCCATACGAGTATGAAAGAATATACGAAACTGCAAATGAATTTTCACCCGTAATGCGGTAATCCGCGTAGACAGATCATTTCCACATCTTAATAAAGAATGAATACAAATGGTTATTCACCAGGCATGTGAAAATCCGCGTAAATAGGTTATTCCCACATATTAATAAGGAATAGAATGACAACCCTTATAAGTATGAAGAAAATAACAACATTTACCTTAATAAAAGACTAGATATTGTACTAGTTTAGTAGCAGAACTTTGTATTGGTGGTGTGTGCTTGCTTCTTGAATAGTCTTCTTCTTTCTCTCTTATTTTCTCTTTATAGTTTCTCTCTCTATACCTTTAGTGAATTGGTGAGAATGAAGGAAGAAATGAGCTTCTATTTATAGAAGAATTCTAGCTTGGCCCTTGTAATGTGAAGAGGCAAGTGGCTTGACGTCTGGTAATGTGAAAAGACAAGTGGTTTGACGCCTGTAATGTGAAAAGGTAAGTGGTTTGATGATTGTAGTGTGAAAAGGTAAGTGGTTTGACGCCTATAATGTGAAAATTCAAATGGTTTGACGTCTGGTAAAGGTAAGTACTATTGACAAAAGTGACTCTTAGATGATGACATATGGGTCCCATAGAATAAGCCAAACTTACAACAAACGCTTCATGACAAACCCCTCTATTTATAATAAACATTGAATAAATATCTACCACAAATCACTTATATTCAATCAACACATTTTTAATCTTTCAATAATTCTTCATCAATAATAGTATAACTCACAATATTGACAACCAGATTATTCTCAGGAAAAAGGGAGTTTTCCGATAAGGATTTCTTCTTATTGGCACGTAATTAAATAACCTAACCCTTTCCTCGATAGAACTTTATAGACATTGTCAATAATGAAAATAATAATATGAATAAATGCGTCGTCTCAATTATTGATTTAATAATATAAAATATTATACAGATGATACTGTGACAATAATTGAATCAATAATATGAGATACTATGCAGCAACTACTGTGGCAATTATTGAATGAAGCTGAGTGACTTCTTACGTAAGCATTAATAATCAGAGATATTGTGCAAAACCGTGTGCTACTTTGCAATAACGCGTACCACTGTGGAACAACGCGTATGAATGTACTTTTATCACCGGGTATTTCAACAGTTTAACAGTAAAAGTCTTCCCGTTATTTTATGAAAATGTTATTTTTTGTCGCTTTCTATATCCGACAGTTATTCCGTTGTGGGGTCCACTAATGATTGCGCCGTCGTACGAATATTTCCCAACAAAAAAATATCCCCTGACCAAACGAATATTTTATGACAACTTGTTTACTTTGTAAAATTTGCACATATCCCTCATAACTATAACATTTATTAAATTATCACCTTACTATTTAGAATACTATTCAAAGAAAATTAAATCTTTATTTATAAAAGTTGGGGTCTTACAACCTCCTATCCTTATTAAATTTCGTCCTCAAAATTGATATACGTACTTGGTATGTCGAAGAGGTGAGGATACCTTATTTTCATTTCAGATTTGAACTCCCAGGTCATTTTCTCAATATCATGGTTTACGTTAAATCTTTTGCTATCTCTTCTAGTTCTAATTCAATAATGTGGTTTGGGTCTTCCATATATTTACGTAACATATTTATGTAACATACATATGTGAAAAACGTTACGAACACGAGACATATTTGGCGGTAAGGCGAGTCTATAGGCCACAGTTCCTACTCGATCGAGATTTCAAATGGATCAATAAATCGAGGGTTGAGCTTTTCTCTCTTTCTAAATCTCGTAATTCCTTTCTATGGAACAACATGTGAAAATACATAGTCTCCGACATTGAATTCCACATCCCTCCGATGAAGATCAGCATAACTCTTTTTTTCGGTCTTGTGCCGTTTGTATCCGTTGTCAGATCATTTGAATCTTTTTTGTAGTCATGCGTACTAACTCTGGTCCCAACAATGTTTCTTCACCTACCTCATCCCAGTATACTAGAGAACGACACTTTCATCCATACAACACCTCGAATGGAGCCATGCCTATACTTGCCTGATCACTATTGTTGTATGAGAATTCCACCAATGGTAAATACTTGTCCCAACTTCCTTTGAAGTCTAGGACACAGAGTCTTAATAGATCTTCAAGATTTTGAACAGTCTTCTCCGACAGTCCATCCATCTGAGGATGATATGCAGAACTGAATCGTGAATCTGTGGCTATAGCTTTCTGCAAACTGACCCAAAATTGAGAAGTGAATCTAGGGTCTCGATCAGAAACTATGGATAATGGCTGTCGACGTCGGGATTTTTTGTAATATCCCCAAAACCGGGTCCCAAATCACCACTGATCTGGTATACTAATTCTATAACTATTACGGAAGATATAAACATAAATTGTTTATACATTAAACATTACACACTATTCCCCAAGGTCGAGAACCTTCATTTAATACACAATTCATAACTTATTTGACTTACAATAACATTAATATACAATACTTTTTCAAACTTTATCTGCACATATAATCCAAAGCTGGACTTGTCTTTATCTTTTCCTTGTATCTGATGTATTCGTCTTAATCTGCAATATTTATCATGATATAACAAGGGTGAGCAATAAGTTTGCCCGGCAAGTTTAAGTTCAATAAATTAAAGATATATCCTGATTGAAAGAATTGAACAAAAGCTGGCTACAGTTCTACAATATAATTGAGAACTAGCATGAACAAACTTTCATAGGTGAACGAACATTGAACATGAACATAACCATTATATCTGGACCAAATGGTAATGAAGGTGATCAGCCTTTCATACCTGATGAATACATACAATATGCACAGAGTACGATTCAACAATTCTTAGACATGACAATCAGTAATGATTCACCACAAGTATATTTGAATGAAACAACTCGAGGTCGAGTTAAGAAAAACTTGCACAATAAGTGAGTATAAGAAACTTGCTTGTTCGGTCGATTACTATTACGCAATTTATTTATCTTTGCCTGAAGACCTAATATATAAATAATATCGATATACAAATTAGAATAATATCATCACAATATAATACTGTTATATATAATCATAGAATAACCTAAACACAATAACACTTAAATCCTATCAATCTATACAGCATATAAGACCTAGTATCAAGTCAAACTATTACAGTCTTAGTTGAATTCGGTACAATTCTGACATCCCGACGGTCTAGTCGGCTAATTATCGAGTTTAAGTTCAATTAAACTCTGCCTAAACACTTAACAATTATCTTAGATAATTATATTATCGATCAAAATAATTTTTCAAGTCTCATAATAATTTTTACATAATAATTATCATTTATCATGATTTTTCAATCATTACTATCATTTTTATATGATTTAAATACTTTAACATTATATATTATACGTTCTTCTTTAACATCTAATAAATCGAATACCAATCCAGCAACCTGGATTCCAAATCCAGCATCTAGATGGTCATTCCTGCAAATCAAACTACAATCCAGCTAACTGAATTCCAAATCCAGCGACCTGATTGCAATCCAGCAAGCTGGATTCAATATACTTTCAATTCAGTAAACTGCTTTTCAATTCAGCAAGCTGGATTCATTATCCTTTTCACAAAAATACCAAATCAACTTATTATTTTTCTATCCTTTGTCCAAACATATATACATATATTTCATACACAAAAAGTATTTTTTTCATAATTTTTCAACTCCCTTTAGTATTTTTCAAAAATTAATTTTAGTGTGTAGCTTAAGAAATTAGCCCTATCATGCTTAACTCCAGAATTTCCCATCTCTTGACACAATCTTGTACGTGTTAACATAAGCCTCTAGTTTAAATTTTGTGGCCATTGGAGTTATAGAACTCTAGTTATAGCCGTTTTCGTCAGAAAATGGCAAAAATTGAAATGGTCATAACTTTGTCATTTTAAGTCGGAACGAGCTCATTTTTGGACAGGAGCTACTTAATACCATATACTTTCATGTCCCAAAAGATATGAATTTTTCTTACAAATTAAGTGGCCGAAATAGCCCTTACAAAATTTTGGGCAGTAGCTTTTTCTCTTTTTTTTTCACTTTTTCGTGCTTTGTTAAACATAGTCCATACGAAAATCTACAACTCCTTTTTCAGTGATTCCACTTGGAGATGTTAGAAAACTTATCATATTATCCTCCCAAAGTTTTCCAAAATTTTTGAATGTCCAAAAAATGACAAAACTGCCCCTACCTTTGACTATTCAAAACAGTCTGTTTTTTCCTTAAAAGATAAACTGTTTTTGCTAAATCAGTCACTATAAACTGTGTACTCAACATTTTTGAGTGCTACCACTTGGGTTTAGTAGATAACTTATATATCTAGCATCTCTCTTTGATGGATCGCAAAAGGAAGGTGTAGATCAAAAATGGTGGAAATCCAAAGTACATAGAAATGTTAGGGTTTATAAACTAGAAAATTAGTTTTCTTTACTTTTGATTTCCAACTAAAACAACACCCAATATGGGTATAACTAAACATGAAACACCCATAAACACATAGATCTAAGGTTTTAAACCTCAAGATCATAACTTCATATTATCAAAAATCAAATCAAACCAAAAAGAAAATTAGACTACATAAATAGAAATTTTGTTATACCTTAGCTTTTCCTTCTTATCCTTCTAAAATATGAGATGGATCTTGGTTGTATGAAAATCAAAATCTCCTCTCCCTCTCCTCTTAGAGCTGCCGAACTCCCTAGGTTTTCTCTCCCTCTTAGTTACTTTTATTCTTTCTTTATTTCTAGTTAGCTTAGGAAATAAAATGAGATGAAAAATTATATTTGTTTTGCTAACAAAAAAATAAAAAGTATAGATATATGAAATATATGTAACACCCCCAAAACATGTATACATCACCCATCTTGAGTCGCCAGATACATGGTACAAAATTCAAATACAACTTAATTATACAACAGTCGTGTAAAATATGACAAAACATAATCTAAGAGTTTAATAAGAATATTGTCATCTAGAAAATATCCACACTCAATGGAGTCCTCATTGCATTTATTTTCACACTATTTAACAGAATAGTGAGGACTACTAATGCTATCATATAGACCGTCACTCCGTTTCCCGACTAGTCCCGCCACGTTCTCATTTCACGAAGAGAACAAAAAGAAAGAAAGGGTGAGCTCAACTAGCCCAAAGAAGAAATATTATGACTAAGATAATGCAGAATAAATTATCATTAGTCTTCAACAATGTTAAACTGATAAAATATAATAGACTTCAAGTTTAACTGCAGCGGAATAAGTAATCCATTAGAAGAGTCAAGTAGATCATGATATCTACTATCTTCTATGATTTAAAATGTTTTCATCATTTTTTATCGCTAAGACTCAGCTTAATAAATAAACCACATCATCGAGTCATCCCTGCACTACGGGCCAAGGATGTTCATTAAATCATCAATGGTCATGACTATACAGAATAATCCCTGGTCATAATCATACCAAAAACTGTCCATCAATGCATTACAGGCCACTGATGACTTTTACCACATCATTTATAACATTACAGGTCATGATTATACCGAATGATCCCTGATCATAATCATACCAAGTCCATCTATGCACATAAGCCAAAGATGACTTTCACCACAATATAAGCATGAGGATGATGACAATGATATAATAATTCAATAAAACAAGTTCAAGAATAAATTTTAAAGATTTATAAGTTAATTTATCCTGAAATCAATTACGTCCAAATTGTCAACATGATATTGCTTTGTGGAGTAAAATTCAAGAATGCTCAGAAGGATATTTCCATGAAAAGATACTGGATGAAGCGCAAATATCCAGGATATTCTACTAATTTCATGGAGTATAGAAGCCAAAACTTTAACCAAATGAGTATAATAAAATATATGAAACTGTAAATGGATTTTCGCTCGCCATGCGGTAATCCACGTAGACAAATCATTTCCACAATTTTATAAGGAATGAATACGAAGGATCATTCACCATGCATGCGGTAATCCACATAGACAGGTTATTCCAACGTAATAATAAAGAATGGAATAATGTAATTCACCAGCGTATGTAATCCGCATGCATGCGAGTTATTCCAACAAAATAATAAAGAATAGAATAACGTAAGAATTCACCAAAGCGCATGTAATCCGCATGCATAAAGTTATTCCAATAGAATAATAAAGAATGGAACCAAAGTTATCGTAAAGCGCACAAACAGATATTCAGCGAATAATAAAGAATGGAATAACAACAGAATTTACTGTGCATGCGATAGATCGCATGCATGTGTTATTCCAACATAATAATAAAGAATGGAACCAGTCAAATGCGAAATCACACATGCACAAGATATTCCAATGTAATAATAAAGAATGGAATAACAACAGAATTCACTGGTACATGCGATAGATCAACAAAACAAAGTTATTCCAATAGAATAATAAAGAATGGAATAATGTAAGAATTTCACCATATATGCGGTTGCTTGATGTATAAAGTTATTCCAACATAATAATAAAGAATGGAATAACAGCTCTTATGAGTATTGAAAGAGAATAATTCTCTTCATGAATATGAAAGAATAATACCCCTTACCTTAGAAGAAACTGGATATTGGAATAGTGAGGTAGCAGACTTCTCTTCTTCTTTCTCTCTATAATTTTTCTCTATAATAATAGCTCTAAAGCTTTAGTGAATTGGTGAGAAATGAAGGAAGAATGAGCTTCTATTTATACGAAAATATAGTTTCGATAATTGCACGTTTTGGGGCTCGAAATATTACAGTACAATACCTTCAACTTTTCTTTCATTTTTAATTTAGTCCTGCAAGTATTATCAAACTTGCATCACCTCCCCTAATAGTAAATAATGTGAATCAATAGTTCAATCATGTGAATCAATAGTTATAATCATGTGAAAATACGAATTACAGTATAGTACCTCCATCTATACCTCTATTTTTAACTTAGTCATGTAAGTATTATCAATCTTGCACCAACTCCCCTAATAGTACAAGAATGTGAATTAATAGTACACACATGTGAACAAATAGTTATAATCATGTAAATTAATAGCAATTAATTGCTCATTTATCCGATTAATTACCCGACTGGTCAGTAAAACCTTCAGATATCAATTAATATCAAAATAAATGTCAATTTCTACTAACACTAATAATTCCAATATAATGGAACTATCAATTTCATCTTTAATCAACACGAACTTATTCATCATTAATATTATAACTCACAATATTTAACAACCAGGTCGTTCTCAGGAAAGAGGGGGATTTTTGATAAGGATTTCTCCTTATTGGCGCGCAATTAGGTGACCAAACCTCTCCTTGACAGAACTTCTAGACATTGTAAATATTGTAATTTAATAATATGAATAACTTTGTCATCCCAATTATTGATTTAAGAATATAACATATTATGTAGATGATACTGTGACAATAACTGAATCAATAATATGAGAGATATGATGCAACAATTACTGTAGTAATAATTGAGTATAATCGAGCGACTTCTCACGTAAGCATCAATAATCAATACCGTGCTACTACTTATATGCAACCACGCCAGATTATTGTACTTTTACTACTACCGGTAGTTCAACAGGTTTAACGATAAAACTTACGTCGTTATTTTATAAAAGATAATTATGTCGCTTTTAAACTACGACAATACTTCGTTGTGGGGTCCACAAATGATTGTCTTGTCATCGCACAAATATTCTCTGTTAAAACGAATATTCCCCGACCAATCGAATATTATATAACCACTTGCTTACTTTGCAAAATTTATAAATATTACCCACAACTATAATATTATATTATATCCACGCCATAATATTCAAAAATATATTTCGAGAGAAATTAATCTTTATTCATAAAAGTTGGGGTCTCACATATATCTAAACATTCTCACCACATACTTGTATTCTCTCTCTCTCTCTCTCATTATGTAAGTTATTTCTTACAAATTTAACCAAAGTTGTTGTCTCCGTCCAAGGTTTGACACCTAAGCAAAGTTGGTGACCAAATAAAGTAATGAAATTATTTCATTCACCCCCCTTTCTCTCTCTTTTGTGTGGTCAGCCGTGTGGCCATCCATATGGCCTTTAACTCATATTTATTTTGTTTTGAATGCTTTCTTTGATATATTAAATGTCCAAAGAGTCCTCTCCCACTTGGGCTAAAAATTGGGCCATTCTTTTAATTCTTTTGGGCTTTCTACTTAACATGTTTGGGCCATGTAAATTAGCATGGGCCGAATACACAAATTTTATCTTACCCTCATTATTTAATTAGGGTTTTCATTCACTTCAATCATAATTTAAATACTTACTCATGTACACTTAATTTCTTAACCCAATTAGACTTGCTATAATTAAGTTATAAATTTAATTAATTGAGATGTATAAAATAAATCTCTTAAAATTAGTATATAATTTATATACTAAAATTCTCCCATACCATAACATTTAAGTTATTCAATTTTCATTCCTAATATATAATTAGGAATTTTTTTAGGTTTTCAAAATCGAAAATTAATATTTCTAAATTATAATTAGGATTCTATAATTATAATAAGATTTCCTAATCATAAATTCAAGCTTGCTAATTAGGATTAATATTTCCTAATTAAAATTGCTAATTTAGCAATTTAGTCCATAATTGTACATTAGGGTTTCAAACTTTAAAATTAGAATTTTCTAACTAATTTGTTAAGCTTTACCCTAATTAATCTTATAATCAATACACTTGAGTCTCTGAGATCCCAAGTTAGGGTTTTCTAACTAAACGTCGATGTTCTTAATATAATAGGGTTTGGACACTGATAAAATTTATCTGGTTAACCCTTGACCCTTAACCACATTCTGTACACATAGATGACCATACACACAGAACATATACACTTATATACTTAATCCTGAATAATTCACCAAAAGATTTTAAACCTACCAAAATCCTTCACAAAATTTTGAAATCCTTAAAATTTCTTCACAGAAATATCAAATTCATACACTTATTTTCTGTCTAGGTCTATTATTCAACCTTTAATCCATCATTTAAGATTTAATTAATTTCCTAAATTCTCGGGTCATCACATTCACCCCTTCTTCTAAGAATTTCATCCCCGAAATTCAACTTACACCTTATACCATGCATCATTCACCATTCATACTCATCATCACATGCTACCCAATACATTCCTCACAAGAGTTAAAATTTTGAAATTGTGTTGAGGAGTCATATAGACCATGAACTACTGAGGTTTATAGGTATTACTACCTGCTACCCATTTTAATTAAGAAAAAGGTACTCTACCCCTTACAAAGGTTAACAGTATGTTTACAATCACGAAGAAGGTAAACTACCGTTACTAGTACTTTAGATGATCAGTCTGTTGTACCTTAGTAATCAGAACGACTATATGCGTTCTTAGATTGGAGTATTTTATCTAATTAGTATATCCCCATTTTTAGGGTTGTTCACCTCAGACTTATTATAAGATTCCGCACCAAAACAATTTGGTTCGGCATAAGCTTTCAAAGAAAGCTTTGAGTTTTCATAAACGTTGGTCTCGCCGAATCAAATAGCTTAGACTCATATCAATAATCAATTTCAATCGAAATACGAATGTGTATAGCCAAACGCCATTAGCAAATTAAAATTTTGAAAATATTTCGAAAATGACGTCATGATGCCGTACTGTATTAAAAGCCCGTTTGAGGATGCCGTCATTGAGTGACTTTGTCATAACACATCATACCAGTATAACAAAAAGGCTTATTTTCGACGGAATAGTTCATCGGCACTAAGGATATTTGTGACGCCCCCAAAATAGGTATACATCACCCATTCTGAGTTGTCAATACATGGTACAGAAACAACTACAACTTTATTATTACAACAGTAAAACTGTGAGTTTGAATACAAATATTATCTTCTAGACAATATCTATACTCAAATAAATCCTCATCACATTTATTGATACATTATTTTACAAAAATGGTGAGGACTACTAAACAATTCTCTCTAGAACCTTCATTCCATACCCAGACTAAGTACTCGCTTATATTCTCGCCTCCACGAGAAGAAAATGGAACAAAAAGGAAAAGGGTGAGCTCAACTAGCTCAGTAAAGAATATTATGACTAAGATAATATACAACAAATTATCATTAGTCTTCAACAGGGAAAAATCTAATAGAATACAATAGACAACAAGTTTTTAAATCAATATTCGCAGTGGAAATAATAATTCATTAGAAGAGTTAAGTAGAGAATGCAAACTACTATCTTTTATGTATGAATTTAAAAGTTCATCGTCTATCTTTTATCCCTATAACAACAATCAATATATATCTGGAATCAAATATTCATCTTTGCACTATAGGCCAAAGATATTCATCAGTTGGTCATGTTCATCTAAACACTGCTCATCTTTGCACCACAGCCAAAGATATTCTTCAAATCATTCATCTTTGCACTACATGTGTCAAAGATATTCAATAATATCATCATTTAAGACCGAGGATGATGAAAAATATTTTAAAGAAATGAATCCAAAGAAACAAAATGACAAGGATTAAGGATTAAGATTAGTACTTTGTTTTATCCACGTCCAAAAATACCTCAAAAATAATCACAAAGGTGTAAAATTCAAGAATGATCAAAACATGGATACAATCAAAGCTAGTATCCGAATAGATATTTTGACGAAAAGAAAAATTTTCATTTTTCGATGAATAGTGTCGTATTCGTGAATAATAATCAGATATCGTGAATAAAGGCTTGAGATACGTGAATAGTAACTCAGACACCAAAAGTTCCAAATTTGATAAAAACTTCAGATCAATATTTCAAAGATAATGATATTGAAGAAATAATATCATTACGAAAAATAATAATATCCCTTACCTCGAAAGATCAAGATCTTCTAAATTTGAAAGACCTGATATAAAGGCTATGACTTGACTTACACCGTATAGCAATACTCAAAGTATACTCAAAATACTCACAAGAATACGCCGATAATATAGAGAGAAAACTTGAGTTTCGGTGTAATTTTCAATTCTAACCTAAGCACCCTATTTATAGAAATTCGCTTAGAACACAAAGCGAAAAATTTAATAAAATATTAATATATATTAAATTTTCCTCGCCAACCATCCAAGAACTGAATTCAGCTCATTCAACACACATGTTTAACACACCATAATGAAAAAACGTTTTCTAATTTTAAATATTTTAAACTTCCAAAATCAATTATTTGAGCTTGAACTTCAATAATTCACAATAAATAGCCCTTTTATCAAAAAAATTCGAATCTCGCGACTTTTTATAGGAAATTCAATTCTCTACAACTTTACAGAAGAAAGTTTTTCCAAATTCCAATCAGAAATTGACCGAAATCCACAAACGAAGGCGATTTTACAGTTATAATCAAATTTCACCAATAAATGGGGTCCACCAGACATGTTTAACATGTTTTAAACATTTATTGCAACAAAAATACTCTTCCTCCTCGTATACTAATATATCCCACATTCATTGTAAAATATCACCATTATTATATTATTAAAATATAATAATATATTTAAATGAATTATTTTATCGTAAAAAGATAAAATTTCAATTTTCAACAATTGTCACATTAAAATTTTCTCCATCTATATCCACATAAAATCAATATTTTTCTCATCATATGAATCAATAATTAATTATTCACAAATAATATTACGAGAATCACAATATTGACAACTGGTTCCTTGTGGAAGAGGGCTTTCCAATAAGAATTTCTCTTCTTCCTGGCCGCAATTAGGTGACCAAACCTCTCCTTGAGATGTAACTTTCTAGACATTGCCAATAATGTTATCTAATAATATTATTCACTAATATATGAATTATTGCTTTCGATAATAAAAAATAATCGTAGTAATGACAATTATTGAAACAACAACAATATAAAATATCAACGCAAAGAATTATTAAATCAATAAAATATTTGAATAAAGAGTTATCGTAACCATTATTGAGTAGTGCCTTCACGTAAGAATCAATAATTGGTGCAATACCGTGCTTCTTGTGTTTTAACCACAAGTATTTTAACAAGATTGGACATGAATAACTACGCCTGTTATTTTTAAACCACTTATATTTGTCGCTTTCTTCATCCAATCGTTTACATTATGGGGCCCACACATGGTCGCTACATGCCGTCAATTAATATTCCCCGATAAGACGAATATTCCATTTATCAAATGAATATTCACCGACAACAATGAATATTTTATAACCACTTGCTTATTTTGAAATATTGCGTATTTTACCCATAACTATCCACATTAATCAAATCAACCCTTACTATTTCAAAATAATAAATAGAGAAAATTAAATTTCATTAATAATAAGTTGGGGTCTTACAATATTCTGTCCAGGGTAACCTCATTTCCGACGGAATATTCAGTCGGAAATTCGGTCGTATATAAGCACGTCGAAAATAAATTCGTCGATTCTTCGGTCAGAGATACTTAGTGTCGACGGACTTATTGTTGACCGAATATTTAGTCGGAGTTAATATATCCCCGACTGAAACTTGTCTGTCGAGGATATTCGGTCGATGATAAGCATGCCGCGTGGCAACTGACAAAAATGGAAAAACACCTTACGCGCGACGGAATTCCGTCGACTCTATAACTAGTCCGTCGAGGATATTCGGTCGAGGATATGTATGCCACGTGGCAAGATGTCAAAAAATGGGAACACCTTAACCTCGATTTGTTGTCCGTCGAGAATAACATCATTTCGTCGAGGTTACTATTTTTTTTAAATATTTTATTTGTTTTTGCAATAGCCAGAGATTTAACCCACATCTTGTACTGCACTTATACACAATACTGCACTGCTTTCCCAACATCACATATACAAGCTAAATTAAGCTAAATGTCAAAACATCCCATTACTACTAGCATAACATGCAAACAAACCAAAGTAATGAAATGTAAAACCGCATTAATCAAAGTAAATTAAACTAAGGTAAATTACAAAAGATCCCATTAATCTAAACTAACTATAACAAACATCGCATTAAGCTAAATTAATCTAAGTGTCAAACCGCAACAAAACCAAAGTAATTAATTATAAGGTTTAAACTACAATATGTACGTCAAAAGTTATGTAAAATTAATACAAAAGAATTTAAACTACAAAAGAAATAAAATTATTGCAATTACTTTACTGTTATTAACATACAACATACAACATTGAAATTGAAGAAATATACACTGCAATTACATAAAAAACAATAAAACCAAACAATAAAATGGATGCTATACATGTACAGAAGCTGCAAATGACCAATTTCAGACCCAAATGACCAATTTTAGATAAATTATAAACAAAAAAAGAATTCATACATTATAATACCAAAATTCTAGTAATATCAATCCAAAAACAAAATAAATTTAGACTAATTGCACATTATAATACCAAATTCATACTACTAACATATATATAATATATACTAAATACCTGGGAAATTAGGAAAAAACAGAGTCTAAGTCCAGCGGCAGTGGGTGGTGACCGACGGCAGTGGGTGGTGACTGGCGGCAGTGAGTGTTGGGTGGGGGTGGTACCGGGACAGGGAGTTAGGGGTCTGCGGGAGAGGGGTGGGGGTACCGGGGGAAGGGATTTGGGAGTGGGGTACACTGGGGTGGGTGGGATCAGTCTTGGAACGTCTGAGGGTGGGGGATAGCGTCGACAGGGGAGAGGGGTGGGGGTACCAAGGCGGGGGGGTCGTCGTGGGGAGACGACCCATTGGGGGAGTGGGGGGGTATCGAGTGTAGGGTGGGGGGACCGGTGGAGAGGGGTTGGGAGTATTCGGTCGTATGAGAGAGAGAGAGAGAGATCAGTCGACTGGTATTTAGAGGGAGAGAGGGAATGAAAATGAGAGGGCACGTGGAAGGAGAAGGGTTTTTTTAAGTTTATTTTCGACGGACTTCCGTCGAGGTTATGTTTGTCGACCATAAGATAATATCGAAAAAGTATTCAGTCGATGATGACACATATTCGGTCGACTATATATTCGTGGCGGGAAACCCTCGTGCCAAAGAGGAGGGCTTAAATCCGACTGATGTCCGTCAAGGATACATTAATGCCGACTGAATTAATGTCGACTAAATATTCAGTCGGTCTAAGATTAACATCGACTGAATATGTTTAGTCGACCATAATTCCGTCGGAAATAAAGCTTTTTCTTGTAGTGTACCATAGTGGAATAACGATTTTAGATCAAATTCAACACTAAGTATTCATGTATTTACAACTCCATCAACTTTTTATCATCTCTGCACCAGGTTATATGGTACATAAGTGATAAATAAAAATATATTTTGATATTTCAAATCATTATCGTCTAGCCGAAACAAGTAGCATAGACTATACTTTAAACCGTTCAAAAGTCTTTGCAAATCAGTTTTATAAGCTCAACAGGTAACAAGGTGTCGGTGGACCGAAGTCCACGTATACACAATGGTCACCAGGAGTTGAAAATAAAAATTCATTTTTCAAAAGCACATAGTGCGTATTTAGCTTGATGTCAAAAATTTCGAGTCTAGCATAGCTAGAAGATTTGGAAAACCTAATGTCTCCACTAATGATCAATTGCTATGTAATCTATTTATTTCTACCTATATTCTCTACCTATACCCTACCTATCTATTATATTCTCTATCTATACCCTACATATCTGTTATACACATGAGAAAAGAATTACATTCTCAACAAGCATATAGCAAATATCGTGACACAAACATTTCAAAATTCCCACTTAATCCTAATTCCCTTCTCAATACGAATTTCATTTAATTTGTATTCATAATCCTTTCCTGAATTTGTATCAATTCATAGTACAACTGACACACATCAATCTTGATGTAAACTTTTCAATCATTCGCTTGATCCTTCTCCATACTATAACCTTATCTGATCACGGGGTGATCTCATCGTATATATTACGATTCAGTTCTACTTTACGATCGTTTTGTTTTACGATCTCCTATCCCTGTACTTTTAGTCTTTTAGACTCGATCTATTCATCATTATTGTTCAACTTTATTATCAGAGTTAGGGAACTCTGTATTTTTATAACTCGTCGAGATTCGTCTTTGAATCTTACCGACACACTAACTCTATTTAAGTTAGTACTTATCCTAATCACTGCGATTATTAGTCTAAGGTATGACTACCTTAGGTTCATAACCAACAGCTTTGATACCAACTGTAATATCCCCAAATTCGGGTCCCAAATCACCACAGATCTGGTATACTAATTCTATAACTATTGCGGAAGATATAAACATAAATTGTTTATACATTAAACATTACACACTATTCCCCAAGGTAGAGAACTTTCATTTAATACACAATTCATAACTTATTTGATTTACAATAACATTAATATACAATACTTTTTCAAACTTTATCTGCACATATAATCCAAAGCTGGACTTGTCTTTATCTTTTCCTTGTATCCGACGTATTCATCTTAATCTACAATATTTATCATGATATAGCAACAGTGAGCAATAAGTTTGCCCAACAAGCTTAAGTTTAATAAATTAAAGATATATCAAGATTGAAAGAATTGAACAAAAGCTGGCTACAGTTCTACAATATAATTGAGAACTAGTATGAACAAACTTTCATAGCTGAACGAACATTGAACATGAGCATAACAATTATATCTGGACCAAATGGTATTGAAGGTGATCAGCCTTTCATACCTGATGAATACATGCAATATGTACAGAGTACGATTCAACAATTCTTAGACATGACAATAAGTAATGATTAACCACAAGTATATTTGAATGAAACAACTCGAGGTTGAGTTAAGAAAAACTTGCACAATAAGTGAGTATAAGAAACTTGCTTGTTCGGTCGATTACTGTTACGCAATTTATTTATCTTTGCCTGAAGACCTAATATATAAATAATATCGATATACAAATTAGAATAATATCATCACAATATATTACTATTATATATAATCATAGAATAACCTAAACACAATAACACATAATCTTACAATCTATATAGCATATAAGACCTAGTATCAAGTCAAACTATTGCAGTCTGAGTTGAATCCGGTACAATTCTGACATCCCGACGACCTAGTCGGATAATTATCGAGTTTAAGTTCAATTAAACTATGCCTAAACACTTAACAATTATCTTAGATAATTATATTATCGATCAAAATAATTTTCTAAGTCTCATAATAATTATTATTTATCATGATTTTTCAATCATTACTATCATAGTTATATGATTTAAATACTTTAACATTATATATTATAAGTTCTTCAACATCTAATAAATCGAATACCAATCCAGCAACCTGGATTCCAAATCCAGCAACCTGGATTCCAAATCCAGCATCTAGATGGTCATTCTTGCAAATCAAACTGCAATCTAGCTAACTGGATTCCAAATCCAGTAACCTGACTGCAATCTAGCAAGCTGGATTCAACATACTTTCAATTCAGTAAACTGCTTTTCAATTCAGCAAGCTGGATTCATTATCCTTTTCACGAAAAATACCAAATCAACTTATTATTTTTCTATCCTTTGTCCAAATATATATACATATATTTCATACACAAAAATTATTTTTACATAATTTTTCAAATCCCTTTAGTATTTTTCAAAAATCAATTTTAGTGCGTAGCTTAAGAAATTAGCCCTATCATGCTTAACTCCAGAAATTCCCATCTCTTGACACAATCTTATACGTGTTAACATAAGCCTCCAGTTTAAATTTTGTGGCCATCGAAGTTATAGAACTCTGATTATAGCCATTTTTGTCGAAAAAGGGCAAAAATTGAAATAGTCATAACTTGGTCATTTTAAGTCGGAATGAGCTCAGTTTTGGACAGGAGCTACTTAATACCATATATTTTCATGTCCCAAAAGGCCGGATTTTTTCTCACAAAATAAGTAGCCGAAACAGCCCTTACAAAATTTTGGGCAATAACTTTTTTCTCTTTTTTTCACTTTTTCGTGCTTTGTTAAAAATAGTCCATACGGAAATCTACAACTCCTTTTTCAGTGATTCCACTTGGAGATGTTAGAAAACTTATCATATTATCCTCTCGAAGTTTCCAAAAATTTTGAATGTTCAAAAAATGATGAAACTGCCCCTACCTTTGACTGTCCAAAACAGTCTATTTTTTTCCTTAAAAGATACGAAACTGTTTTTGCTAAATCAGTCACTACGGACTGTGTACTCAACATTTTTGAGTGATAGCACTTGGGTTTAGTAGATAACTTACATATCTAGCACCTCTCTTTGATGGATCACAAAAAGAAGGTGTAGATCAAAAATGGTGGAAATCCAAAGTACATAAAAATGTTAGGGTTTATAAACTAGAAAATCACTTTTCTTTACTTTTGATTTCCAACTAAAACAACACCCAACATGGGTATAACTAAACATGAAACACCCATAAACACATAGATCTAAGTTTTTAAACCTCAAGATCATAACTTTATATTATCAAAAATCAAATCAAACTAAAAAGGAAATTAGACTACATAAGTAGAAATTTTGTTATACCTTAGCTTTTCCTTCTTCTCCTTCTAAAATATGAGATGAATCTTGGTTGTATGAAAATCAAAATCTCCTCTCCTTCTCCTCTTGGAGCTGTCGAACTCCCTAGGCTTTCTCTCTCTCTTAGTTACTTTTGTTCTTTCTTTCTATCTAGATAGCTTAGGAAATAAAATGAGATGAAAAGTTATATTTGTTTTGCTAACAAAAAAATAAAAAGTATAGATATATGGCATATATCTATACATTCTCACCACATACTTGTATTCTCTTTCTCTCTCTCATTATGTAAGTTGTTTCTTACAAATTTAACCAAAGTTGTTGTCTCCATCCAAGGTTTGACACCTAAGCAAAGTTGGTGACCAAATAAAGTAATGAAATCATTTCATTCACCCCCCTTTCTCTCCCTTTTGTGTGGTCAGCCGTGTGGCCAGCCATATGGCCTTTAACTCCTCATATTTATTTTGTTTTTAATGCTTTCTTTGATTTACTAAATGTCCAAAAAGTCCTCTCCCACTTGGGCTAAAAATTGGGCCATTCTTTTAATTCTTTTGGGCTTTCTACTTAAAATGTTTGGACCATGTAAATTAGCATGGGTCGAATACACAAATTTTATCTTACCCTCATTATTTAATTAGGGTTTTCATTCACTTCAATCATAATTTAAATCCTTACTCATGTACACTTAATTTCTTAACCAAATTAGACTTGCTATAATTAGGTTATAAAATTAATTAATTAAGATGTATAAAATAAATCTCTTAAAATTAGTATATAATTTATATACTAAAATTCTCCCATACCATAACATTTAAGTTATTCAATTTTTCATTCCTAATATATAATTTGGATTATTTATTTATTTATTTATTTATTTTTAGGTTTTCAAAATCGAAAAATTAATATTTCTAAATTATAATTAGGATTCTATAATTATACTAATATTTCCTAATCATAAATTCAAGCTTGCTAATTAGGATTAATATTTCCTAATTAAAATTGCTAATTTAGCAATTTAGTCCATAATTGTACATTAGGGTTTCAAACTTTAAAATTAGGATTTTCTAACTAATTCGTTAGTGTAAGACCCTAACTTATTATAAATAAAATTGAATTTCTCTATTCATTATCTTGAAATAATAAGGAGTTAATTTGATATAATACTTTGGTTATGGGTGAAATGTGCAAATTTTACAAAATAAAGAAGCGGTTATAAAATAATCATTGTTGTCGGGGAATAGAATCATGATGGAGGCACACAACACACCATTTGCAATCCATCCTGGGAGTACCAAAATGTATCACGATCTTTGACATACATTTTGGTGGAGCAATATGAAGAGAGAGATCGCGGAGTTTATCTCGAGGTGTTTAACCTGTCAACGTGTAAAGGCGGAGCATCAAGTGCCAAAGGTTCCATTGCAACCACTTGAGATTATGAAATGGAAATGGGAACACATTACCATGGATTTCGTTACAAGTCTTCCCAAAGTTTCTCAAGGCATAGATGTGATTTGGGTTATTGTTGATAGATTAACCAAGTCTGCTCATTTCTTGCCTATATGTGAGACTTATTCCCTTGAACGTCTTGCTCGTATGTACGTAACTGAGATTGTGAGATTGCATGGCATGCCAGTATCCATAGTTTCAGATCGTGACCCAAGATTCACTTCACGATTTTGGGTTAGCTTGCAGAAAGCTATAAGCACGGATTTACGATTCAGTTAGGCATATCATCCTCAAACGGACGGACAATCAGAAAGGACTATTCAAACCCTTGAAGATCTATTAAGACTCTATATCCTAGATTTTAAAGGAAGTTGGAATAAGTACTTGCCATTGGTGGAATTCTCCTACAACAACAATTATCAGGCAAGTATAGGTATGGATCCATTTGAAGCCTTGTATGGACGAAAGTGTCACTCTCCAGTATGTTGGGACGAGGTAGGTGAAGCAACGTTGTTGGGACCAGAATTAGTATGCATGACTACAGAAAGGATTCAAATGATCCGGCAACGTATAAAGACCTCACAAGATCGACAAAAGAGTTATGCTGATCTTCATTGAAAGGACGTGGAATTTAATAATGGAGATCATGTACTGTTACGTATTTCTCCATGGAAGGGAGTTATAAGATTCGAGAAGAGAGGAAAGCTCAATCCACGATTTGTTAGTCTATTTGAGATTCTTGACCGAATAGGAAATGTGGCCTATAGACTCGCATTACCTCCAAACATGTCTCGTGTTCATAATGTTTTTCATATATCTATGCTTCGTAAATATATGAAAGACCCAAACCAAATTATTGCGTTAGAACCAAACGAGATAGCCGAAGATTTAACGTACGAGGAGGTACCTGTCAAAATCTTGGATAGGAAAGAGCATGTCCTACGAACAAAGGTTATACCACAAGTCAAAGTTTTGTGGAGGAACTATGCTATTGAAGAAATGACCTGGGAGTTGGAATCGGAAATAAAAGCGAGGTACGCTCACCTTTTTGAAACACCAGGTATGTATGTCAATTTCGAGGATGAAATTTCATAAGGAGGGGAGGTTGTAAGACCCCAACTTATTATAAATAAAATTGAATTTATCTATTCATTATCTTGAAATAATAAGGAGTTAATTTGATATAATACTTTGGTTATGGGCGAAATGTGCAAATTTTACAAAATAAGCAAGTGGTTATAAAATAATCATTGTTGTCGGGGAATATTCTTTTTGTCGAGAATATCCTTTTTACGAATATTACATGCATCAATTGTGGGGCCCATATAATGTAATAACGGTCAGATGAAGAAAATGACAAATTTGAGTTTTTATAAATAACGACGTAATCGTTACCGTTAACACTGTTGGAATACCCAGTGGTTAAAATATAATATCGCTGGCGTGCATTGCCGCGGCACACGGTATTGCACAATATTTTGAATTATTGATTCTTACGTAAGAAAGGCATTACTCAATAATTATTACAGTAATTACTATTCAATATTTTATTTTATTGATTCAATAATTGCTGCGTGGATATTTTATATTATTGTTGTTTTAATAATTATCACTGCACAATATTTCCCATTATCAGATCAATAATTCATATTATTTGAATAATATTATTAGATAGCATTATTGGAAATGTCTAGAAAGTTCTGTCAACGAGAGGTTTGGTCACCTAATTGCGCGCCAGTGAGGAGAAATCCTTATCGGAAAGCCCCCTCTTTCCTAGGAACTGCCTGGTTGTCATAATTGTGATTCTGAAATATTATTTGTGAATAATTAATTATTGATTTATATGATAAGAAAATATTTATTTTATGTGAATATAAATGAAGGAATTTTAACATGAAATAATTGTTAAAAGTTTGGTATATTTTTATGGAATTACAATTATTTCTCTGATAAATTATTCATTCAAATATATTATTATAATATATTATAATTGTTTAAATAATAATATTATTATAATATATATATATATATATATATATATATATATATATATAAGCATGTAGTTGATTAGAAACGGAAATAAGCAAGATGTATTTGAATACCTTGTTGGTAACATGGTTTTGGTTGGTGGAAATGGTGTGTTTTCTTAAATTGGTAGATTGTTATTAGGTGGCCCCTCATTTGGCAAAATTTCAAAAAGGGTGTGCATTCATTTCTTTAAGTTGGCAGCGTATGACTTAATTGGGTGGCCCTCATTTGTCAAAAGATGTGTCATTCATTTCTTTATGTTTTGGCAGAATGTGGTTGTTTTCTAAATTGATGAGCAGAATACTTTCTCCTACAATGAATTTTCCTTCCAAATTGATGGGCCCTCTCCCAATGAAAACAATGAATGAAAGTTAGGCAAAGTAGAATTTGGAAGTTGGCGGAGGAAGTTTGGCAGAGTTAGGCCTAATTGTTCAAACTTTTTCTCCTTCCGTTGCTATAAATAGGGGGTAATCCCTCCTTCCTCAACACACCACTTTCAAATCAGAAATTCTTATTCTAAAGTATTGTGAGTATTTTCTTGAGTATAAGAATACTTTGAGCGTAGTTTTCTGCAAGATTTTCTCAGAATAATATCCGATATTCCAGTCAAATCCAGTTTCTACTGAGGTAAAGGATATTATTTTATTGCAATACTCGTGAGAAATATTATTTTCTTTCATACTCCATATTATGTAAGCGATAGTATTTCATCTCGTATTCTTGAATTTGAACTTACTATGGTAAGTATTGCTTCTATAATTCCTGAAATGATTAGAAACTTCGCTTCATCTAATATCATTTTATAGGAATATTGGTCTGAACTTTTTAATCAAATTTGGAACTTTTCATGACGGGTATTATTCACGATTCTTCGTTCACTTGCTTCGCTCACAAGTCTTCGTTCATAAAGTGCTTTGTTCACAAAAGATTTTTTTTCCCTTCCAAGTTATCCGGTGTGACCCTTATTCTTAAAATTGAATCCATGTTTTGATCTTCATTCTTGAATTTTACTCCATTCTGGAGTATTTTTAAACTTGAATTATCTAAAGTACGAACTTTTGTCTCACTGGATTCGTTCTCTAAAATATTTTTCATCATCCTCGGTCTTTAATGGTGATACTTGATGAATATCTTTGGCTTGTAGTGCAAAGATGAATGATTACCTGATGAATATCTTTGGTCCGTAGTGCAAAGATGAACAGGTGTTGAGAAGAACATGACCAACTGGTGATACAAATGAATATCTTTGGCCCGTAGTGCAAAGATGAATATTTGATGCAAGATGTATATTGATTGATGTTATAGAGATAAAATATTGATGATGGACTTTTAAATTCATAGATGATAGTAGATTTCATTATCTACTTAACTCTTCTAATGAATTGTTATTTCTGCTGTGAATATTGATCTAAAATTGGTTGTCCATTATATTTTATCTGATTTGTTGAAGGCTAACAATAAATTGTTGTTCTTTATCTTAGTCATAATATTCTTTACTGGGCTAGTTGAGCTCACCCTTTTCCTTTTTGTTCCATTTTTCGTCTCAGGAGGTGACAATGTAGCAGGAACCAGTCGGGGTAAAGAGTGAAGGTCCTAGACAGTTATTTTAGCAGTCATCACTATTTTTGTAAAATAGTGTATCAAAAAATGTAATGAGGACTTATTTGAGTGTGGATATTATCTAAATGATAATATTTGTATTTAAACTCACAGCATGTGTGTTATCATATTTTGCACGACAATTGTATTAGTGATGTTGTAGTTGTTTCTGTACCAAGTATTTGGCGACTCAGAATGGGTGATGTATACCTATTTTGGGGGCATCACAGTTGGTATCAGAGCTTAGGGATATGGTCTCTGGCGGAGATCGGGGAATAGAACTAGGAGGGGAGAGACGAGTATATCCTTCGCTAGTGTGTCCTACCTAAGCTTATTTTGTTGGTCGGTCATAATATAGGGATATTATGTGATATGTTAATTTTTTTTTAATTAACCCTTGTTTTATGGCAGTTTTTAAGAATGGCAGCTGAGAACATTAGCAATGGAGTCTATGAGACTGTGGAACAATCATCAATCACCAACCAAGAGAACGTGCAAATGGAAGGCAATATTCCTCCTGTAAACAACACTACCGAGAAAACGATGAATGATGGAATGTTTAGAATCTTTTTGCAGTTCATACAAAATCAGACGAGGGAGACTTGTGTACAAAATACGGGTGGAAATGATAACAATGCGCGGTTTATCACAGCCAAGCAGTTCAAGGAGTTGGGACCACCAGATTTCTGGGGAAAGCCGAATCCGATTAAGGCAGAAACGTGGGTCAAGCAAATTACCAAGATATTCGATGTCTTTGGATGCACAGAAGAATAGAAGGTTTCATTCGCCACCTTTATGTTTCGTGGTGAAGGCGATTCTGGTGGGAATCATGAAGCGTACTCATCGGTCGCCTTTCAATATGTGTCTTGGGAAAGATTTGAAACTGTTCAATGACAAGTACTTTCCTGAAAGTATTCGTCATATTAAGGAGGTAGAGTTTATTAGATTGGAACAGAAAATAACATGACGGTGTCCCAGTACGAGGTGAAGTTCGCGGAGTTATCCAGGTTTGCACCTCATTTGGTGGAGAATGAGGAACGTATGACGCGGATGTTTCTGAGAGGTCTAAAACCTGAGATTCGTCAATACCTTATCTCTCACAAATTTTCTCTGTATTCAGATGTTGTCAACAGAGCTCAATTTTTAGAGCGAGATAATGAGTATGTTCAACCAAGGTACCACAATCAGGTTCATACCGGTGACAGCAGTCATCGAAGCGATGATAACCAACGAGGAGGAAAAAATACGGACAAAAGCGGTAACCACTCGGGTGGTCATCGTGACCATGATAATATTAGAGGTGAGTCAAGTGGAAATTTCAAAAAGAGAGATTCAACAATGACGGAAGACATCAAACACCGGACCAACAACAAATTCTATGGGAGGAGAACGACCTTGATTAGATCTTCTACAAATGCGGAGAGGAGGGACACATAAGTCCAAACTGTTCCTGACCTTCCAAGGTGTGTTTCAATTATGGAAAAAGACGGTCATATAGCCCAATTTTGTTGTAGAGTGAAGGCAAGAAGTCAAGCTGAGACGGCGGCACCAAAAGCGAATCTGGATAAAACAAAGTCGGTGGTTCAAGGAGGCGTTTGTCGTGGTGGCCAAAAACGCGAAAACCCTAACGAGGTTATCACGGGTAAGCTAATTTTGAACTCTTGCGAAGTTTATACCTTACTAGATACTGAATCTCGGTTCTACCCATTCTTTTATCTCTCACCTTGTGCTCAACGCGTTTAAACTTGACTCCGGAGAAATTAGATTTTGACTTATCTGTGGAGACTCCGTTAGGAGAAACCTTTATCACATCCACTGTTTATAAATTTTGCTTGATCCAAGTTGGCACAATCACATTACCTGTTGATCTTATCTCTTTAAAGATACTTGCATTTGATGTAATTTTAGGGATTGATTGGTTAACTACTCATCATGCTAAAATTGATTATTTTCGTAAGGTTGTTAGTTTTCATATTCCTAACCAACCTGTTATACGAATTCAAGCAACTAAACCACTAAAATTAGTTACTGTCATATCAAACCATAAACCTATTCGTTTATTGAAAAATGGATGTTAAGCTTTCTTAGCACATGTTATGGACTTAAACAAAAACACATCAGATTTGAATAATATTCCTATTGTTAATGAATTTCCTGACGTATTTCCTGAAGAACTTCCTGGTCTACCCCCAGAACGTGAAGTTGAATTCTTTATTGATGTTGAACAAGGTACAAAGCCCATTTCTAAAACCCCATATCGAATGGTTCCTATTAAACTTCAGGAGTTAAAAGTTCAACTATAGGAATTGTTAGACATCGATTTTATTCGTCCTAGTACATCTCCTTGGGGTGCTCCTATTTTATTTGTAAAGAAGAAAGATGGGAGTATGCGACTTTTTATTGACTACCGAGAATTGAACCATGTCACTATCAAGAATAGGTATCCCCTACCTCGTATTGATGACCTGTTTGACTAGTTGCAAGGAGCACAATTCTTTTCAAAGATCGATCTTCGATTACGGATATCATCATTTGAAGATTAAAAGCGAGGATATTCAAAAGACGCCTTGAAAACTTCGATGCGGGCATTATGAATTCTTAGTCATGTCTTTTGGATTGACTAATGCTCTTGCTGCTTTCATGGATATGATGAACCGTGTATTCAAGGAATATTTGGATCAGTTCGTTGTTGTCTTTATTGATGACATCCTCATCTATTCCAAAAGTCGTGAAGATCATGAGCACCATTTGAAGCTGGTACTTCAAAGACTTCGTGACAACAAGCTATATGCCAAGCTGAAGAAATGCGAGTTCTGGCTTAAGGAAGTAGCATTCCTTGGGCACGTGGTGTCAAAACATGGAGTATCTATTGACCCGGCGAAGATTGAAGCAATACAAAGTTGGGAGCAACCGAAGTCGGTGACCGAAGTACGTAGCTTTTTGGGCTTAGCTGGTTATTATCGAAGATTCGTGGAAGGGTTTTCTCGAATCGCTACTCCGTTAAATCAGTTGACTCGAAAAGATACAAAATTTGTATGGAGTGAGGAATGCAAGAAGAGTTTCTAAGAGCTCAAGAGGAGACTCATTTCGGCACCTGTTCTAACAACACCATCTGGTTCGGATGGATTTGTTATCTACAGCGATGCTTCAAGTAAAGGGTTAGGATGTGTTCTCATGCAACATGGGAAAGTCATAGCCTATGCCTCGCAACAACTCAAAGAATATGAGAGGAATTATCCTACTCATGATGCGGGTTAGCGGCAATCATTTTTGCATTGAAAATCGGGAGACACTACCGTATGGGGAGAAAGTGGAGATTTATACGGGATATAAAAGCCTCAAATATTTCTTCACCCAAAAGGAACTCAACATGCGAAGAACGACGTTGGCTTGAGTTTGTTGAAGGATTACGACCATAACATTCATATCATCCTGAAAAAAGCAAACGTTGTAGTGACGCATTGAGTAGAAGATCATATGCGAGTACGAGTGCAATGTTGTTAACACAAAGGCCTGTTTTTTCTGACTTGCAAAGGATGGAGATAGAGGTAAATGCTCCAAGTACCCACGTGATGATATCAAATATACGAGTAGAACTGCCTTTAATCGATAAAGTTAAAGCTGGTCAAACTTCAGACATGGAGCTGATGCGTATGAAGAAGAAAATACAAGAAGGTGCTATTCCGGAAGCAAGAATCAATGAAGAAGGAATACTTAGAGTCAACTCCAGACTTTGTGTTCCTAACGATTCTGACTTGAAGCATATAATCATGATGGAGGCACACAACACACCATTTATAATCCATCCTGGGAGTACCAAAATGTATCACAATCTTTGACATATATTTTGGTGGAGCAATATGAAGAGAGAGATCGCGGAGTTTATCTCGAGGTGTTTAACCTGTCAACGTGCAAAGGCAGAGCATCAAGTGCCAAAGGGTCCATTGCAACCACTTGAGATTATGAAATGGAAGTGGGAACACATTACCATGGATTTCATTACAAGTCTTCCCAAAGTTTCTCAAGGCATAGATGCGATTTGGGTTATTATTGATAGATTAACCAAGTCTGTTCATTTCTTGCCTATACGTGAGACTTATTCCCTTGAACGTCTTGCTCGTATGTACGTAAATGAGATTGTGAGATTGCATGGCATACCAGTATCCATAGTTTCAGATCGTGACCCAAGATTCACTTCACGATTTTGGGTTAGCTTACAGAAAGCTATAGGCACAGATTTACGATTCAGTTCGGCATATCAACCTCAAACGGTCGGGCAATCAGAATGGACTATTCAAACCCTTGAAGATCTATTAAGACTCTATGTCCTAGATTTCAAAGGAAGTTGGGATAAGTACTTGTCATTGGTGGAATTCTCCTACAACAACAATTATTAGGCAAGTATAGGTATGGCTCCATTTGAAGCCTTGTATGGACGAAAGTGTCACTCTCCAATATGTTGGGACGAGGTAGGTAAAGCAACGTTGTTGGGACCAGAATTAGTACGCATAACTACAGAAAAGATTCAAATGATCCGGCAACGTATAAAGACCTCACAAGATTGACAAAAGAGTTATGCTGATCTTCATTGAAAGGACGTGGAATTTAATATTGGAGATCATGTACTGTTACGTATTTCTCCATGGAAGGGAGTTATAAGATTTGGGAAGAGAGGAAAGCTCAATCCACGATTTGTTGGTCCATTTGAGATTCTTGACCGAATAGGAAATGTGGCCTATAGACTCGCATTACCTCCAAACATGTCTCGTGTTCATAATATTTTTCATATATCTATGCTTCGTAAATATGTGAAAGACCCAAACCAAATTATTGCGTTAGAACAAAACGAGATAGCCGAAGATTTAACGTACGAGGAGGTACCTGTCAAGATCTTGGATAGGAAAGAGCATGTCCTACGAACAAAGGTTATACCACAAGTCAAAGTTTTATGGAGGAACCATACTATTGAAGAAATGACCTGGGAGTTGGAATCGGAAATGAAAGCGAGGTACGCTCACCTTTTTGAAACACCAGGTATGTACGTCAATTTCGAGGATGAAATTTCATAAGGAGGGGAGGTTGTAAGACCCCAACTTATTATAAATAAAATTGAGTTTATCTATTCATTATCTTGAAATAATAAGGAGTTAATTTGATATAATACTTTGGTTATGGGCGAAATGTACAAATTTCACAAAATAAGCAAGTGGTTATAAAATGATCATTGTTGTCGGGGAATATTCGTTTGGTCGTGGAATATTCTTTTTGTCGAGAATATTAAATGCGACGACCACGATCAATTATGGGCCCATATAACGTAATAACTCGGATGAAGAAAATGACAAATTTGAGTTTTTATAAATAACGGCGTAATCGTTACCGTTAACACTGTTGGAATACCCGGTGGTTAAAATATAGTAATACGCGTGGTTGTACAGTGGCACACGGTATTGCACAGTATTTTTGAATTAATGATTCTTACGTAAGAAGGCATTACTCAATAATTGTTACAGTAATTACTGTTCAATATTTTATTTTATTGATTCAATAATTGTTGCGTGGATATTTTATATTATTGTTGTTTTAATAATTATCACTGCACAGTATTTCCCATTATCAGATCAATAATTCATATTATTTGAATAATATTATTAGATAGCATTATTGGCAATATCTAGAAAGTTCTGTGAAGGAGAGGTTTGGTCACCTAATTGTGCACTAGTAAGAAGAAATCCTTATCGAAAAGCCCCCTCTTTCCTAGGAACTGCCTGGTTGTCATAATTGTGATTCTATAATATTATTTGTGAATAATTAATTATTGATTTTTATGATAAGGAAATATTTATTTTATGTGAATATAAATGAAGGAATTTTAATATGAAATAATTGTTGAAAGTTTGGCATATTTTTGTGGAATTACAATTATTTCTCACGATAAATTATTCATTCAAATATATTATTATAATATATTATAATTATTTAAATAATAATATTATTATATATATATATATATATATATATATATATATATATATATAAGCATGTGGTTGATTAGAAACGGAAGTATGCAAGATGTATTTGAATACCTTGTTGGTAACATGGTTTTGGTTGGTGGAAATGGTGTGTTTTCTTAAATTGGTAGATTGTTATTAGGTGGCCCCTCATTTGGCATAATTTCAAAAAGGGTGTGCATTCATTTCTTTAAGTTGGCAGAGTATGACTTAATTTGGTGGCCCTCATTTGTCAAAAGATGTGTCATTCATTTCTTTATGTTTTGGCAGAATGTGGTTGTTTTCTAAATTGATGAGCAGAATACTTTCTCCTACAATGACTTTTCCTTCCAAATTGATGGGCCCTCACCCAATGAAAACAATGAATGAAAGTTAGGCAAAGTAGAATTTGGAAGTTGGCGGAGGAAGTTTGGCAGAGTTAGGCCTAATTGTTCAAACTTTTTCTCCTTCCGTTGCTATAAATAGGGGGTAATCCCTCCTTCCTCAACACACCACTTTCAAATCAAAAATTCTTATTCTAAAGTATTGTGAGTATTTTCTTGAGTATAAGAATATACTTTGGCGTAGTTTTACGCAAGATTTTCTCGAGAATAATATCCGATATTTTAGTCAAATCCGGTTACTAAGGTAAAGGATATTATTTTATTGCTGATACTAAATGAGAAATATTATTTTCTTTCATACTCCATATTATGTAAGCAATAGTATTTCATCTTATATTCTTGAATTTGAACTTACTATGGTAAGTATTGCTTCTATAATTCCTGAAATGATTTGAAACTTCGCTTCATCTAATATCATTTCATAGGAATATTGGTCTGAACTTTTTAATCAAATTTGGAACTTTTCATGATGGGTATTGCTTTGTTCACGATTCTCGTTCACTTTCGATTCTTTGTTCACAAGTCACTTTCACACAAATTCACAAAAGATTTTTTTTTCCCTTCCAAGTTATCCGTTGTGACCCTTATTCTTGAAATTGAATCCATGTTTTGATCTTCATTCTTGAATTTTACTCCACTATGGAGTATTTTTAAACTTGAATTATCTAAAGTACGAATCTCTAATCTTTGTCCTTTTGTCTCACTGGATTCGTTCTCTAAAATGTTTTTCATCATCCTCAGTCTTTAATGGTGATACTTGATGAATATCTTTGGCTTGTAGTGCAAAGATGAATGATTACCTGATAAATAAATATCTTTTGCCCGTAGTGCAAAGATGAACAGGTGTTGAGAAGAACATGACCAACTGGTGATACAAATGAATATCTTTGGCCCGTAGTGCAAAGATGAATATTTGATGCAAGATGTATATTGATTGATGTTATAGAGATAAAATATTGATGATGGACTTTTAAATTCATAGATGATAGTAGATTTCATTATCTACTTAACTCTTCTAATGAATTATTATTTTCGCTGTGAATATTGATCTAAAACTGGTTGTCCATTATATTTTATTTGATTTGTTGAAGGCTAACGATAAATTGTTGTTCTTTATCTTAGTCATAATATTCTTTACTGGGCTAATTGAGCTCACCCTTTTCCTTTTTGTTCCATTTTTCTTCTCAGGAGGTGAGAATGTAGCAGGAACCAGTCGGGGTAAAGAGTGAAGGTCCTAGACAGTTGTTTTAGCAGTCCTCACTATTTTTGTAAAATTGTGTATCAATAAATGTAATGAGGACTTATTTGAGTGTGGATATTGTCTCGAAGACAATATTTGTATTTAAACTCACAGCATGTGTGTTGTCTTATTTTGCACGACAATTGTAATAGTGATGTTGTAGTTGTTTCTGTACCATGTATTTGGCGACTCATAATGGGTGATGTATACCTATTTTGGGGGCGTCACAGTTAGGCTTTACCCTAATTAATCTTAAAATCAATACACTTGATCTATAAGATCCCAAGTTAGGGTTTTCTAACTGAACGTCGATGTTCTTAATATAATAGGGTTTGGACAGTGATAAAATTTATCTGGTTAACCCTTAACCGTTAGCCACATTCTGTACATATAGATGACCATACACACAGAACATATACACTTATATATTTAATCCTGAATAATTCACCAAAAGATTTTAAACCTACCAAAATCCTTCACAGAATTTTGAAATCCTTAAAATTTCTGCACAGAAATATCAAATCTATACACTTATTTTCTGTCTAATTCTATTATTCAACCTTTAATCCATCATTTAAGATTTAATTAATTTCCTAAATTCTCGAGTCATCACATTTTTACTGTCCCTTTTCTGTTCTTGTCTTTTGGTGTTCTCATGTTAGGTGAGATTTGTTTGAAAAAACAAGTTGTGAAAAGGTCTGACATTTATATGTCGACGATGGGACTGTAAGAGTCACCAGTTGGTATTTTAAATGGTTTCTCTAACTCAACCGAGAAAAGATTTGCATATTGACCACGTGATGTAACACTGCTAAACTGGTCTGTGAAACCGAGATTAGTTAGGGTCCGGGGACTTGCTTATGCAGAGGGAAAGTGTTAGGCACCCCCCGACATCCGTGTTACCACGGTGACCATCACTTTTCAATTAAACTGTTATATGAATGTGTGTGTGTGGGTTAATGTGCAATTATTTGAAAATAGTGTTATGCCTCGTTCGCACCTATATACAAAGGGTTTGAATTTGTGTAAAAATTCAGTTTTACAAGATATAGCAGTGATGTTTTGTAAAAGAGGTTTTTCAAACCCTTATGCTCAATAGTAATTGAGGCCTTTGATACTTCCATTTTATTAAATGTTCGGCTTAGTTGCTTTTATTTTTGAGATGAGAAGCATCTTCGAGAAAATAAGATATATAGCAGTGCCGAACTCCTTGTGGGCATGAGAGCCATCTAAGGAAATTCAAACACCGTGAATAATGTACAAGCTGTTTACAGCCGAAAATGTCCATCACGAGAACTGAATCTAGATTCAGGAGATTGAATCTATGATCACATGATTTCTAGGCTCACATGATGTAGCAGTTTATATGAAAGCTGTAAGCAGTTATATATATAAGAGTTGTATATATATATATATATATATATATATATATATATATATATATATATATATAAACTTTTATATATTTACATTTATAATCCCCATGAAGTTTGCTTTGTGGTGGTTGTGATCTATATATATATATATATATATATATATATATATATATATATATATATATAGACACGATTAACCACCACGAAGCACCTCTATGGGGATCGGAATGTAAATAAAGCAAGATAAATTCATCAACCACCACGAAGTAAACTCAGGTGAGACGGAATGTATAAAAAAGTAAAAGGCCACAGAAGTAAACTCCAAGCTCGACGAAATATATATATATATATATATATATATATATATATATATATATATATATATATATATATATATATAAATGTAGATTGGGTATTTTCTAATTATGCACAACATGCAAGTATACGTGGTCAACAAGTAATATAATAGTAAGTAGAGTATCGTTCCCACAGAGAAATCAATAAGAATTTTAACCTCACAATTATCAGTTTCTTATTAATCCTAATTTTATTAAACTATCCAAATTAATGATTAAAGTTATTAAAACTAAATTATTAAAAATGATATAATCACAAAACAATCACAAATCTTAAAAACTGAAATTTCAAATAATTATTGGAGAATTAGGCTTACAACTTCACCCTAAGATTCACTCTGATTTTTACACCTTTAATCTAGTTTAATTCACTATCCCGGTTTATTAATCAAGAACACGAATGTAGCACTAGCCACCTCTCGATGTACTAATATTGTATTAACTCAAATCCACAATTTACATAGAAACAAGTTAAACACCTTAATCAACTAACTCACTATATCTCTATATGAATTATAATTATAGAAGGTTTAAGCTTAAGCCCTTTATCTGATTACATGCGATGTCAAGCATATCTCTACCCTAACATTCATCAAGATTCTGTTCATTCACAAAATTCAAGAACACATGCTATATTAACTAAGTCTAGACTCGTACTTCCTCTCTCGAATTCATACAAGTCCACAAAGAACTGTTGATCAGACAATTCATAAATTCAAGCTCAAATTAATACAGATGAACTGGATAATAGCTTATTAAACTGAAAATCAAAGTTACATAATCATCGTTTCACTTAAAGATCCGTCATAAGCCTAAAAAGTAAACTAGTTCATCATCAATAAAATAATAACTGAATAAATTAAAGATATCATCCTTTCAATTACAAATTTAAAACCAAGCGAAGAATAAATCAGAACACCCTTCACTTTAGCCTTAATCCACAATCGATATGAAAGTTCCTTCAAAATCTTCACTCCAATGCTCGATAAGAAAAATCTGTAAGTATTCTCTGTTAATTGCCTTGTGTGTTGTTTGATCTTATTCTAAGCGTTAATATATCTCTACACACATAATCTTAGCTCACTTCCATGCCAACTAGAGTCCCAAAGCCATGCAAGTACTCAAACTTAAGTCCCAGCAGTGTTGGAATCAAATTAGGACAATCAAATTTCGGGACCCCGTGGTATATGCTTATAAACGCCCATGGGAATAGGATCTTGACTCAGGACTTAAAGATCCCCCACCCCAGCGAGGGTGTAAGGCTAAAATAAGCCCGCCCCGGCGGGCTATGCTTCTGACTTCTGACTTTGGTTAAACTCCAAACTTGCTTCAATTTTGCCCAAAACGCCTCCCTTTTTCATCACTTACCACACCAACCCACCTACACATAAAACAACAATAAACAAGTAAAAAAAACATAAAAATAAGGAATTATCAATTATTAAGCTCGAATTGGAAATCAATTCATGAATATAAAATCCACTTATCAAAATCCCCCAAACATAAACCGTGCTAGTCCTCGAGCACCAAAACAAAATACCATGCTATACAATGCAATGCAATGATATGTAATGCATCTAAAATATATGTCTTTGAATCCAACAGTGTCATAGAATCAAAATTATTTCACTGGTCTCAGGGAAATCAAGCAAACACTACAACTCTTAATTACCAAAACCAATCAATAATTCCTTATTAGTCCTCAAATCTTAAACCATTATCATTGGTATAGTGTGTGTGTGTGTGTCCAACATCCGTGCTAACTGATACAGATTCAAATTCAACACATAACAAATTTCTTATAAGGAATCATACAGAGTAAACTAAAAAATTTCAAAGACAGACAAGATCCAACTAAAATTAAACAATCAGTAATATTAAGGGTCCAAATAAGGTACTTATGCTCTTTTTTTTCAATCACGGGGGCTTTTTGCGCTTATTTACCATTTTATTCATTTTTTTTATAGATAGTGAGTGAGTTTTAGGCTCCATCTCACACTTGTGTTTATGGGGAGTGCTTTGCATGATTCTTCTCAACCCACCAAAAGACTCAATTATTCATTTTTTATTTTTTATTTTTTTTAGATAAGCTTATATACCCCACTTGATCCCCCAAACTTAGGTTCCTGCCTAATTCTTCGTCTTCACTGCCTATCCTTGCAATTTACACTAGCATTATCCTTTAGAAACTCTTTATATATCAATTTAAACTAATCAATCGACATAGATGTTATTAACGTGCTACCCGTTTTATGCCAGTTTCAAACAAGAATAAGATCTAATTCATAACAGAAACTACATCAGGGTTCAAATAATCAGTACTGTAATTGTCGACTTAATCTCAATCTCATCAACGGCCAAAACAAAAATGAACTTACGACAACTGCTGAACATATGCAAAATTAACACATTATTTAACTATTTTTTTTATATATGGATGGTGAACATAACATGAATGCAACAATAAATAAATAACTAAATAAAAACTATTTATGATCCTAAGCTACTATGAAAATGCATGATTACATGGATGCAACATTAGATAATCCTAAACTAAACAATAAACTACTATGCAAACCTTGCTTAATGAACTTAAATATGCAAACATGAAATATAAACATGAAAGTAAATTCCCCCCAAACTTGGAAATTACAATGCCCTCATTGTATAGATATAACAATTAAAATGTGAGGACTTCCCTTTAATCGCCTAAGTCTGTGGTGATGGTGGTGGTTGTTGGTTTTCTTCATCAGAGTCACTTGGTGGGAATCGTGGCATTTGGACTGGCTGCTGGTATGGGAATTGAGCATTTGGATTGAAGCTTTGGAGTGTCGTGTTCAAGGATGCGAATGATAGGTTCATAGCCTCGAACATGTGGTCCTGTCTAGCTGCGAATCGCCTTATCTCTCGTCTTGTTTGCTTATTTTGCTCATCCACTTGTTGTTGAAAGTTGAGGAACTGAGGGCTAGAAATTGTCTCGGACTGTGGAACCTCCTCTGCTCCTTGTTCTCCCATTGGTGCATCCTCCTGAAACTCGTCATCATCCGAAGTATCTTTAGCGTCAGCCTCGTCCTCCAAATCTGAGGGAAATACAAAGCCTAATCCTCTCGGATGTGATTCGCCGCCTTCCCACACCAAGTACCGTGCAATCATTCTCGAATCTAGTATCTGAAGCGGTATCAAGGTAGGTTCATCATCGGACCACTCTTGCCTGCCTACATAACCCACAGATGAGTGACGGGTGTGGCAGGCCGCCCGAGAAATGTCCTTGTAAGCACTGTCGGATTGAGAAATTTATTATTGCCCCAACATCGATGATGAAATCTTGTACAATGGCATACAAGAGCACAACCTTCTCATTGGTCACGTCGGACGTGTGTGTGGATGGAAATAATTTGGCACACAAGAATGTATACCATATCTTTCCATATCTGCTGAGATCTTTGCTGTGAAAAATCGTGCCCCCTTTTCGACCCTTTATCCATTTTGTGCCCGGTTTAGTCATTTCCTTCAGAATGGTCTCATAATCGGGATTATTGTCATGTAAGTGAGCATAATTGTAATATCGAGGCACCCGTAACTGATAATATATGTTGATGGCATCGGCACTGAAAGGTACTAATCTTCCTCGCACAAAAGCGTTGAAAGGGGCCTTGTCCTCAGCGTTCGCATAAAACTCCTTGACCACACTTACAACGGCGGCCTCGAGTTCCTCCGTGAACTTGTTCTAGCCTTTCTGATATATCTGTTGCATTATCTCACCGTCGACATGGTCTGGTGCCAACCCCCGCTCCGGTGTGAGTGCTTTTGTTGCCATGTAGTCGTAACGGTCAGCGGCGGCGACACTTATAAATTTGCGTCGGTCGAAGGTTCGTGATGGTGGTGTTGTTCACTACAAAAAAATGGGGCTTCAGCAACAACCGATTTTTGTTGCTAAAGGTGCCAAATTTCATTGCAAAAGGGTTTTGGCAACGACTTTAATGTCATTAACTTCTTTTTTTTTAAAGCAATGATAGCGTTACTAATTGTTCCGCAACGAACGTATTTTTTTCGTTGCCAAAAGTAATATATTTTGCAACGAAATTTGGGTTTCGTACAGAGACATCGATCCTTTAGCAACAAAATATATTGTTGCAGAATAATTAAAATTTTGTTGCTAAAAAGCCCATTTCGTTGCAAAAGCCTTCTAATTGGCAACGAAATGAACTCTTTTTTTTTCAACGACAATGCATTTTCGTTGCAATTGACACCATTTTGCAATGACATTTTTCATTGCAATAAATTATGAAAATTTTTGCCTAAGCTTGCTTTCGTTGCGGAATGTAAACTTTTTAGCAATGATTTTCGTTGCTGATTATATTATTTTGCAACGACATTATGCTGAATCAGTAACGAAAAATGTTTGTTGCTGGTTATTTTTCAATAACAACGAAAGTCTTCGATTAACAACAATATTATATGTTGCCGTTTCTTTATATGTGCAACGAAAGTTGATATGATTTGCAATGATAAAAAATGTTGCCTTTTATGTTAGTATTAGCAACAATATCCTATCCGTTGTTATTAGGTTAATTTTTCGTTGCCAAATATTATATTTTTAATGCCATTAGCAACGAAAATTTGTTGCTAAATGTATAAAAAATTGTTGCTATATTAAAACTTGTTCAATGCTTTGGTAACGAATTATATTATTGCCAAATCAAAATTTGACATTCTTTTTGTGTACTTGGCTGACTCAATGTCCCCATAGTAAATAATGACAAAAATATAAAAAACTAAAATATTATTAACTTAATAAAATCATCCACTACAGAATCATTCATTATATTTATAATTAACCATCTAAAGCTACCACAGTTCTTCAATCAAAGTATATATCTACATACATAGCGAGAGTACACTTCATAATTTCGTCCCTTGTCTTCCGTAAACGTAGAACAAAAATTTGATACCCAGTATTGTAAGGCAGGTCATAGAAGCAATCTTCCTGCACATATTTAAAAATAATAGCAAGTCAGGAAAATGAAGCAAATAGGTCACCAGAGGCACTTGGTGTCAAAATCAATACACAAAGATAATAAAGTTGCTACGTGGTACTAATGTACATCGTATTGCTCATAAGCAGAAAAAGACAAATAGGCAATCACAATATCATTTGCTACAAATCCAAATAGAAAAAAAAAACTTACAGTATTACTATATATTATCGCTTCTCACATAAAAAAAAATTGAAATCTTAATCGGCCATTTCATGAATTAATTTCAATAAGCATAGTGGTAAACATATTTTTTCATTACAAGACTTGTAGATTATTATTATATGTTGACCTCAAGTCGAAATTCAGGTCACATTCAACAACCACAAGCATCACACAATCTTAAATACCATCACACAATCTTAAATAACAATGTTTAGATTTCTAATTTCTATATAGAAAGGATAACAATTAGAGAAAAGTTGAGGCTATTAGTTAATATGGAAAAACTTTTCTTGAGACGACAAATTTTCATATAGTATATGCCCCAAAGATGCTAGCTATAATCACAGACATCATAGATTTATTTACCAAGAATTCAACATGTTGCAACAGACATTGAAAAGACACATTTATTTAAACTTGGGAATTTTTAAGTGGTAAGGGCATAACATACCCAGGTCAGCGAGATAAGTTCCTCCCCTTCATAATTGGGTCCTACAAGAATAGTCCCTGATGAAGAATAGTCCCTGAGGATTGGTATGATTAAATGTCGACCATCTTTCATTTTGATATAGAAATGCAATATAGAAACGCGGAAGGGTAATGGACAGTACTAGACGAATAAGCAACTGTTTTTTGTTTCCTGAATCACTTGAGGATCAGAAAAGAAAAAAAAAGTGTTAGACAGTGAAGCAACACTGTAACATTTACCGTTTGAAAGCATCTCACTTTTTGTAGCTGCTTTTTTATTTCCTGAATCACCTGAGGATCAGAAAAAAGAAAACAAAAGTGTTAGACAATAAAGCAACACTGCAATATTTACCATTTGAAAGCATTTCACTTTTTGTAACTACTTTTTTATTTCCTGAATCACCTTATGCTCAGAAAACAAAAGTCATAGACAAAAAAGAAAACACTACAACATTTATCATTTGAAGGAAACTCACTATCTAAAGAAAGGTCAGAAGATTTGGGATAGGTTTGATTTACATACAGAGATTGACCTAATGAGATTGTGTCACTTCCAATGCAAACCTTAGAAGTGCAAAGCATATAGAGGAGCATGAGAATTAGCTGGAACAAACCTGTTTTGCTTGCAGGAACCATCTTCCTAAAGATTGAATTTCAACAAGAAATGTATAGAAATACTAACCTTTATGATGCAGAATTAATTAGAAATGATACAGTTGGTACAGATTAACTACTGATTAGTCAGTGAAGAAACGCAAGAAACACAACTAAAATAATAGAGTATTGCCCAAAGAAATTAAAATAATAGAGTATTGTCCTAAACTTATACATGTGTTAGCAACTCTGCAATTATGTATAATAGACATTCTTGTAATAGTTAAGTTCCAGCCTACTTACACTATAGGATAACAACACAGCAAAAAAAAATTGCAAAGTAGTACCATATCTAAGTATTTTTTTATTTGTAATAGAATTAACAACCTCATCAATCAACCCTATTCATGACTTACTAACTGAAATGTTTAAAAGATGCAAGAGATAAAGGAGAAGATGAAGGCAAAGGCAAAGGAACAGAATAGGATAAAGCCCGACAACTTAGCTTCATTAGATATAAATCTCCATAGCCAATAACTCATGGTTTATGGGGAACAATTTGCAAGCCCGTCTGCTGAATTGAACAAGGTCTTTAACACATCTCCACCAAAACTTTGGCATAATTTGTCAAATATCTGCACCAATGGCATATTATCAATTTGTAGAAATTTCATTACACATGTTATAAAAACCAAGTGAGGTGAGAAAAAATAAGCAAAAAAGATTTCGACATATTAACGTTATAGCCGATACACCTGTTCAACAAAGTGAACTAGATCCTGCTAAATTCTAATGGTAGATCAAACATAAATCAATGCAGAAGATTATAATGTGTGAGAACAGAAATGTTTCAAATGATTTTTAGAAACTATTTTAGAGTCAATCTACTAGTTTTGATTTTCCTGTCATCAACATTGATGCAGATACGCGCCAACTTTATTGAAACTACTTATTAGTATGGAAGCTTTTAAGTTTAGCAGGTATAGAACCTACATAGTAAATGAAGTATCTTTAATGGAGTCATGGACATATGGCTACTTCAAGGAGAGAACTAGGTCCAAAAGTTTATTTCTAATATATGTTTTAGATGTAATTCTAACAACAAAATACATTCTTGTCTTACATTTTATTTCCAGATTACAGGCATCTACCCCTCACCCTCACCCTTGCCCCACCCCCACCCTCCCACCCCCACCCCCACCCCCAAGAAAAGGTAAGTCCTTCGTGGCTTCTACATAACTAAGGTCTAAGTACGCCTAGGAATAATTTTAGAAGACTAAGCATGTAAATGAACAAAAGTTATTATGGACAAGTAGATGTAATCTCATAGTTAAGCCCTAAGGGAGTGAAATGACATAGTAAATTGAATAAAAACATCAAGGTCCCCACATGGCCAAGCTTGTCTATTCCACAAAAGATTTCAACATTACACCATGTGTCACAGAAAGATAATAAGTACGAACATAAATTGTTAGACTCAGAATGTCGTACTTGAGGAAAATACTCCATGGTAACTAGGAAAGCCCAAGTGCATGTCCTATGTTTACTAGATGGTTAGGACATTCAAGTGTGGGATTG